>CM064507.1:30984045-31584045 GCA_032716605.1 Paralithodes platypus | reverse complement strand
CTATTGTGATACCAAAAGCAAGACCCTGGGAGATGCGAGGGCAGCGAAATGGAGAGCTCAGAAGAAAAAAAGCACTATCCGATTTGTGCCTGACTTGGACAGTCTCCGTCCACACTTGGAGCGTGCAAACTATCTTGCATATTTGCAAAAGCATTACCAGCTCCAAAGTCACCCCACACCGATCGGCCATGGATGGCATCTTGTAAATGGCCTATGTCTGCCTGTCCATTCAACCCAGCACCCACTTCCCCCATCCATACCACTACCTACAAATCCGTAGGCAGAGAACAACAGTGATGATAGCAGCGAAAGTGAGGATAGTGATTCTGATAGTGGCTCATACAGTGAATCATGTAGTGACAGTGAAGTGGCAGATTAGTATGTACAATTAGTATAATACAATACAATAACAATACAATATACAATACAATACAATACAATAACCATTCCAGTGGATTTGTAATGCCAGAATTAGTGAAAAAGGACACCTCATTCGTCCTTGTAGCTCATCTGATGCCAGAGATATTACATTTCATGTTTTTCAAGATGGCATTGGCGGCCATTTTGAATATTGGGCTCTAGCAGAGTTAGCCGTCATTTTTCAGAGGGGCATAGCAGCTAATTTTCCTTTAAAATGGTTCAGGTTGTCAAATCCATCGAGAGAAAAAGGTAGGAACAAAATGGTCACGGATTCCAAGCAAATGACCCTACTATAACTCTGATTTGATATGAGTGATGAAGCAAAAGATAGAAATGACCATGTTGGTTAAGCGTACATCACACAGTCAGGAATGCGAGCTAGACTCACTAGGAGTAATGATTCCTGGTGATTCCTGGGAATACACCACGAATGTCTGCAATTCCCCGTGGACTCACAACACCGTAGGAACCAGTGGGAATCACTGGGAATCACCAGGAATCCCCTGGATAAAACCAGGAATGAAGTGCATGAGAGTTATTGAAAATTTGAAAATTTCGGATTACTGTAATATATGAGTCGATAGAAGTATTATAGGAATCACTGGGAATTAGATAGGAGTCACTGGGAGTCACCGAGCATCACTGGGATGTGTTAGGAATGGGATGTGAGTATGCCAGGCATGGCCCCTATTGTGTGTTTGACCCTATAATTGAAATTCATTTTTCCTCAAGTATGTCTCTTGTAGGCTATAACTACAGTCCTCTAATATCATTATTAAGTACAATGACTGTATTGAGACATCATTACAGACATTAATATAATACGATAAGTCTGTATTATTATGTACCGTAAGGTCATGATATCAATGCTTACTATACTTTACGACACAAATATATTTAATCTATTGTCTAAATAGTGGATAGTTTATCCTTCCCACCTTCTTCTTTTCATTCGTTACCGAGTTCTGTAATATTTCATACGATTACCTAATATAGGTAACATAGGTTGTGTTTGTTTGCTTAGGTTAGGTCATGGGAGTTGCAGAACTTCTAGAGTATTAACCGGCGACTACAACGGCCCCTAAACAACCAAGCCATGATTACGCTGGCTCAAACTTTACCCCGGCGACTACAACGCCCCTCGCAGTAGTAATCCAAACTCCACTGCCCACCACCAAACGAACTTGACGTTTCAAAACACATACAAACACGTATCCACCATTCTCGTTATGTTAGGTAAGGGAAGTTGCAGAACTTGTAGACTACAAGTAGGGTATTGTAACATTGACCATACATTGTTCACATTATTTAATTACCTGAACTACCGTAATTTCCTTCTCTACACACAATCACTGGGTGAATACAATGTCTTGTGGGAAATTGTACTTACACAGGCCTATTTATAATGTTTGACCATGAAAAGTTAACTACCTGTATAATGTATATTATACTTTCACGTGAGAAGTATTACAGGTTTATATGAATAATATATTTATTAAAGGGTACTTCACACAGTCACGAATGCGAGCTAGAATCGCTAGCAGTAGCTGAAAATTCGGATTCCTGGCCCTATTCGCGGTGAAAATTCGATGACTCCTAGTGACTCTAGCGATATCCTAGTGACTCTAGCGATATCCTAGTGATTCCTGTTAGACTCCCAGTGACTCCAAACCACTCGCGGCCGATTCGCCCTGTCCGACAAAATGTTCACCGTGTTTAAAGTTCTAGCCACGAATCGGACCATTCCCAGTGACTCCCAGTTGATTCCCAGTGATCCCCAGTGATTCTCCAGTGACTCCCAGTGAGTCCTGGTGATGCTCAGTGTTTCGTATCTGATTCGCGGACAGCTTTTAGGTGCGGTCACACTATGAAGACTTAAGGTAATTACCGCGGCGACTCAAGGAGTGCCGATTGTCTTTGCCGATCATCCGTAACTTGACCAAGAGTAAATGTCTGCCTGAGGGATCACGGCATCATGGATGGGGCTACACGGAGACCTAGCATAGCAGACCGCCGGCGTCATGCGGCGCAACGAGGCAACAGGACGGCAAAAGGAAGGCAACTTGACGGCCTTCGTGTTACGCAGGTCCCCTACTCGCGCTGGCGCGCGAGCCCCGCCACGTGGCGCGTGTCGGGGGCCAACGCTTTGGTGACGCATGGCGCCACACAGCGCTGAACGGTCGGCTACCGGTCCCCCTCATGTGCATACCGGTGGGCGCGTGACGGCGCTTGCCTCACGACCGCGGCTAGCTCGGCGACCAATTTTCCATGCCTCTTGCATGTTCAAAACAAATCGAAACCAGCCACGACCATCCTGGCCACACATCGTACCATACTGTACCGTGGGGATGCGCGGGGACCACCCACGACGCGCGGTGACTTAGATGAAGTCCTCCTTAAGACCTCTAAGTCGCCGCGGTAATTCCCTTAAGTCTTCATAGTGTGACTGCCGCTTTTGGTTTCAGTTCCAGTTCATACCAGAATCACCAGGACTCACTGGGAGTCACTTGGAAATCACTGGGAATCACTGGGAGTGGTCCGATTCGCGGCGAGAACCTTAAACACGGTGAAGATTTTGTCGGACAGGGCCAATCGGCCGGGACTGGTTTTGGAGTCACTGGAAGTGTACCAGGAATCACTAGGATATCGCTAGAGTCACTTGGAGTATAGATTTTCACCGCGAATAGGCCCAGGAATCCGAATTTTCAGCTATTCCTAGTGGTTCTAGCTCGCATTCCTGACTGTGTGAAGTACCCTTTAGTGTTGCCGTTTAATTAAAAATGTTAAGGAGGCCCACCTCGCTTCTTTCTCTTTCTCTCCCTGTCTCTTTGGCTTGTATCCATTTGGCCTCATTCAGCCTACTGTTTTAAGACGTTTACCCCTATCCAGGTGTCAATGTTTTCTTGGCGAGCGGTAACGAGCCAGCATATTTATATTTTTGTTTACAGCAAGCTAAATTTGTACATTTTTTGATAGAAAAATGTCTCTATACATTGATGGTTCGCTATCGCTCGCCAGGAAGAAATCGACACCAGGATGAGGATAACCATCTTAAAACAGTTGGCTGAATGGGGCCGATTGGATACAAGCCAGAGAAAGAGAGAAAAGGAGAGAAAGAGAAAAACAGCAGGTGACCCCCCTTAAGTTACTTCTGTTGTTATTCATTGTTTTATATATTTTTTCTTATAGATTGCAGGTTACCGCTTCAACAAAGAAACCAGGATTTTGGAATTATCTAATGACTATAATATAACTAATCGTGCAAATCATATTATGTTATGTTTTGTCCACACTGTCCTGAGCTTTCTGAATCCTATTAATTGTGTGTGAAATGGAACGTCACAGCAGATTGGCAGAAATTGAGTTTATAAGTGAAGTTGGTTGGTATAAATATATAATACTACAAAGAGCGATACAATACTTATTCATACCATATAATTTTACTTAATAAGCCCATAAAATACAATATTTTTAATAATTCTATGATTATATAAGGTATTACTGATAACAATAAGGTGAATAAAATACTTGTGTTCCATTTATTCCCAGGTTCATAAGTTGTTTACCATATACCACAATAGCAATGTTTATCATCAGAGAGGGAACATATTCATAAGTTGTTTACCATATACCACAATAGCAATGTTTGTCATCAGAGAGGGAACATATACTGTATATTATTAGAATTATTCAAATGTGCATATGATTATTAATCGGAGGTTATGTTATTTTTCTGGATCCCTTTTCCCTCATGTTTAGCCCCATTATTCTTTGATATTTTAAGACGTTCACGCTAATTGTTTGACGATTTTAAGACCTTTCGCCTCATTTCTCTGTCAATATTAAGACCTATCGTGCCAGTTAGATGTAAAAAAAAAATCCTGGCGAGCAATAGCAAGCCTGTAATTAGGGGATTGACCTTCGGCCGGGACACTTTTCTACCAAAAAATGCACAAACTTATCTCGAAGGGGAATCTTGGAGGTGTATTATTAAGTCTGATAGAAATCTAGGAAGCAAACTAAACACAAACAAACTTAATTACACAAAAGCTAGCTAGGCACGAACTAGGGGATGAGAGGTGAGAGGTAAGGGGGGTGAACAGAATAGAGTACAACAGACTAACTCACCTGGTGCTCCAATTAGTACGCGGAACCCATTAAATTACTACCTGCACAAATTCAGTATAGCATGATAAATTTAATAACAAAAATACAATAATGTACGACAGTTAACTCCTCCTTGCATGACAGTGTGGTAATCCCGAAACTGACTTACGGAAGCGAGGCATGGACCATGAGTGAGAGGGGTGGAAAATAGTTACATGAGAAGTGCGTGCGGAGTTACATGGAGACGAATGAGGAAGTAAGAGGGAGGTGTGGTGTGGAGGTAGATGTGTTGGAAATTGTGAAAAGGAACACCTTGAGATGGTTTGGCCATATGGAACGAATGGGAAGTGAGAGAATGACTAAGAGGGTGTACGGGAGCAAGGTGGAAGGACATAGTCTATGTCCCTCTATGTCATAGAGGGAGATGTAAACCGAGAGAGAGGTGGAAGGATGGAGCAAAGAAGTATATGGATGAAGGCGGTGCTGGTTGGGATGGGCGTCGACTGACTGGGGACAAAGGAGTACAAAGGAGTACAAAGGAAATCAAGCAACAACAGATCTAGTGACCCTTCTAGGTTGCTTGTCCTCCAAAACACTGAGGATCAAGTGTCCAAACAGTGGTTTAGAGTGGGTAAGGGAATATTGGAAAGGGAATTACTGCCCTGGAACTAATGTCAGTGGCAGGATTAGGAAGTTAGTAGTGGACAGATGGGTTAGTAACTGAGGGGGGGATAAAATAAAGTTATTCATTTACAAACGCAGTCAGTCGCGGGTTTGATGCGAGATATTTGTCTAGGCGGAGTTTAAATGAATCAACGGTGATGCAGTCTATAACGTTTCGGGGAAGCCCATTCCACAAGTTGACAACTCGATTGAAGAAGAAATTCTTAGATTCGTGTGAGTTAAAAGATTTACCAATAATTTTGCAACCGTTTCCCCGCGTGTAATTAGATTGGTCGATAGTGAAGTACTTACTACAGTTCATATTGTCGATGCCTTTGATGATTTTGAACACTTGAATTAAGTCACCTCTTAATCTGCGCTGGGTTAAAGGAAATATATTTAATTATCTAAGACGCGCTCTTCGTATGGTTTGTTCTTTAGGCTAGGTATCATTTTGGTAACTCTACGTTGAACTCGTTCTAGCTTGTTTATATCTTTTTGGTAATAAGGGCACCAGGATTGAACGCAGTATTCCAGAAGAGGGCGGACTAAGGAATTGTAAAGGGTTAGGATAACTTCTTTGGATTTATGCTCAAATGACCTGCCTATAAAGCCAATTATTTTGTTTGCCTTCTTAACCCGGGAGCTGCGGGGAGACTCTTAAGAGTTCCCCCGGCGCACTGCGGGAAGACTCTTAAGAGTCAGAGAAAATAAAAATCAACTTTTGACATCGAAAAAAAAAAAAAAATTTATATTTTTTTTTTTTTATTTTTTTTTTTTTTTGGCCCCTGGGCCATGCAAAATCTCAGTCCTCTACCTCCCCTCCTTCCCCACTTTCCTCCTCTCCTTCAGTTATCACCTATTTTCCCTGTTATTCCCTTATTCTGAGGTATATTTTCGTGCTAACATTAGAAATCCGATTGGAGGGTGTGTGGTCATCACTGATAGCAAGCGAGTGCAAGAGAGAGAGAGAGAGTATTGATCGACTGTGTCTCAGTGGCCTTGGGGGAAATTGGCGGGAAAGCAGATTGCCTCACCATACATTATACAACTCGCGGGCTATATCTCCGATTTTGACATCCAAACGCTGTTTTCACTCGTTTTATTGTTGTTTCAGGTTAATACCTTTATAATCAACCCATAATAGGCGCATATGGATAAATATTAATGCTATTAATGGCACAATGAATATTTTAGTGACGGAAACACCTCAAATACGTCAGCACAGGGGGACGTTTCCAATTACCCCCATGCGCACTTCAGAGGTTAACAACTTCTGAACATTGTTGACTCGGTTTTAGGTTACTCGATATTGTTACTCCCAGATCGGTTTCTCTGTTTACATTCTTAAGCTGAGTGCCATTCATGGAATACTTTGCTTTCTCATTTAGGTATCCGATATGTAGTACTTTACATTTATCCGCATTGAAACTCATTTGCCAAATTTGGGCCCAACATGACAATTTATCTAGATTGTGTTGCATATCGTCAACTTCTTCTTTTGAGAGTACGCTATTTGCAATTTTTGTATCGTCAGCAAATTTTAAGATTGTATAGGTGAGCCCCTCATCTATGTCGTTGATGTACATTAGAAAGAGAATTGAGACAGAGGCACATGGGGGAGTTTCGTTCGTGGCCACCCCTTCGGAGATCACGGTGTCCGGCAATAGATAGATAGAGTTAAGGTCTAATTTGGCACTAGCTATATGTTTAGTATTCTAACTCATCTATTCTATTGTGGCCATTTTTGTCGATATCATGTGTTAATCCATTCAGTACCAGTGACGTCTTTTTAGCGTTCCGGCAACTATTGACGCATTTTCAGTTTAAAAATTAATAGGCTTTAAACCATCTGGCTTAATCCTTTTTACTACCACAGCTCGGTCTTAAACTGCATAGAACTTTCTACATATAGCTAGAATATAATTTAAAAGACGTTCAAATATAGGTGAGTTATTGTTTTTTCTCCACTCCTTTCTCCGGCATGTTTAACCCCTATAGTTTTGAGATTTTATGACGTTCGCCCTATTAGTTTGGCGATTTTAAGAACTTTTGTCCATTTCTTTGTCAATATTAAAACATTTCGGGCCACTTAGGTAAAGCTTTTGTCTTTCTTTTTTTCTTTATTTGTATTTATTTTGTATTATTAAATTTATTATTATATATATATATATATATATATATATATATATATATAAATTTAGTTTTATGTAAACTTGATAGTGGTCTAGGGGATAAACTAACCGTACCGTACCCCCTTCCCCCTCCCTCGCATGGGTCCTCCCCTTATAATAAGATCAAGAGAATATTCCGTTCTGTATCCCTCCTTCTTTCGAGTCTTAGAACAATCATAGGAGTTTAGAATATTTCCTACATCCTATATTATATTATATGTCTTGTATTACAGTATCTTGGAGGATATGGTGATAATATATATAATACTGAGGAGGGCAACATTGAAAAGTCAGTGAAAATAGGTTAGTCTAAATTGAACAAGATGCCATAATACACTTAAACTACCAGGATAAGTGAGCTACCTTTATTAGTTTCGTAGTAACGTTTCTGCCTCTTAACTCAAGGGTCTCGGGTTGGATTCCCGCTTTACGTACAGATTTTCAGGAGGCTATTTCAGCATCTAATGAGGTTTAGGTGTGTTGGTAAAATGGCCAAGATGGTTCAGTGTAAGATCGGAGCTCCATAATCCTCCTTACGGGCAAGGTGTAAAATCCAAATCCTACAATGTTGTCTATAAAAGAGAGCGTGTGGAGGGTTTGTCTATAAAAGAGAGCGTGTGGAGGGTTTTCTTTGCTGGAGAAGAGATGCTCAGTAACCGACAGGTATTGATGTGAAGCCTCAACAACTGATCTGCCGTAGCAAGGAATCCCCTTCAAGATTATCATGCATTTTGCCAATTTATCCCGGCTATTAGTAGACGCTTTTATTCAGTTTAGAAAGAACTTGTGGGAGCTAAAGAGTTAATTGAGATTATTATTATCTCTGAATTCTGGATATCTCTCCTAAAGTGCTTAGAATGGTAAATGCGTCCCGAGTTAACGGTAGATCAGATATTTTCGGTGTGAGCATCCTGGGTTCGAATCCACGGACTGCCACATGTGTTTGTAAATTTCATTAATCGATTTTAGGAGTATAGTTAGTTGTTGGAAGGAACATAATAATAGATATTGGTTCAGGGGTAATTTATCGAGAGGACTTCCCTAGTGGTTAAGGCCCCATTAATTGCTCTTTCCTTTCACATATGCATAGCCTACGTGAGTTGCAGTTGGGATGTGTGTACATGCTTAGATTGATATGCAGGATTCGAAGTTGCATAATAAATCGTATAGTAGGCAGTGTCCACCAACCTTTAACTGTCTTCGGGGTGCGATGCATAAGGTGTTGATTTTCGGTGTGAGCATCCTGGGTTCGAATCCACGGACTGCCACATGTGTTTGTAAATTTCATTATTCGATTTTAGGAATATAGTTGGATGTTGGAAGGAACATAATAATTGGCCCGTACTCCCAGATTATCTCCATCACTGTCAGTGGTAATTACTGCAGTGTTTCCATATTCCTAGACAGTCAACTTAATACTGCTTGTTGTTTATATTGTGATGAGAACTACTGGATCATTACGCCACTATTCTCATTACAATTACAGCAACTAACCTATCATATTGATGACTATGAAGACGGCTAGAAGCTTTATGAATTCCCAGCGACAATGATGGGGTTTATATAGGGATATGGACCTTAAGGGGAAGGGGTTTACTTTTTAGTCGATGTTTTTTATTAATATTTTTGTTTGTTTTGTTTTTAGGTTCCTCCCCAGACCTTAATTAACTTAAAAAGCCATCACCAAGATCCCCCTTCTAGATATATTTGTAATATTTTCGGCAGGAAAATGTCCGGCACGAAGACCGGTCCCTCCTTGATTACAGGCTTGCTATCGCTCGCCAGGAAAACTATCGACACCTTAATGACTCGAAAAGTGTGAATATTGACAGAGAAAAGGGGCGAAAGGTCTTACAATCGCCAATCTAATACAATTTCAAATAATGGGGCTAAGCATGAGGGAGAAAGGGGCCAGAAAAAGCAACCGTCCCCGCTTAAAGATATAAGTAAGGTTCACAAACGAAAACTGGTATAGGTGAATGTTATAGATGTTATGGAGTGTGAAGGGAAACAGATCCAAAGAGTTGCGTCATAGGTCCCAGGAACAACACGTGGAGTTATCAATTAGTCTTGGTCACTGTTGATATGTAGTCTTTGGCGGAGACAGTGCGGCCAGTTGACGGCATCAGGTTTATCCAGTATTCTCGCCCAGTCCTGTTAAATAATATATTGGTAAACAAATGTAAATTAAAACAGTATGTGTATATAATGAAGATGGCCTACCTCAGATTTTGAATCTGACTGATATTTTGAAAGATAATATCCAGTATATCTTGCCATTTACATCATATATGTAAATTTTTAAACAATTATTGTAATGCCTGATCCTACCAGTTCAGCCAACTGTATCATAGCTCCCCCTTGTTTACAATCAGTTATCTTTGGTATCTCAACCCACCACCCCCTTCCTCAATCCTCCGCAGTGATTTCCTAGACTTCGTGAGAGTGACATAGACACTCAAGTGACAAACTTCGCCCTTACATCAACAGTGTATTAATACCAACGCCGGAATCCGTAGTACTGTATCTACATAGTACTCTAATAGAGTAGTATCATTGTTTGTAATAGTGAAAGTGAGAGATAGACACTCCAGTGACAAACTTCGCCCTTACGTCAACAGTGTATTAATACTGACACCGGAATCCGTAGTATCTACATACTACTCGTAGTATACCATTGTTTTACTTACAGTAGAACCCCGCCCATCCGGTGCTCTCAGATCCAGAAACCCAAGAGATTCGGACAGGCATTTCAATCCAGCCTCGTGTTTCAGGGCACCTATTATCCCATTTACTGTACTGTACATTGTTTTCTATAATACAGCCCCTCCAAAAAAGTTAATCTTTTCAACTCTATTCAATACAGTTTACACCAACACCATCAAACATGCTTTATTATCCCCTATTCAATTAATTTTAAGTTCATAACGTTATGCGATCCACGAGTTCTTGGTTCACGGCGCTAGTAAACAGAGACCCTTTAGTAAACAGAGACCGATGCTCTCTGGAACAGCTGACGGGTTATTAATTATTTATATATTTTGGTAGATATTATTTGTCATATATTGTCAATATCTATTCTTATCGAATACATTAACATAAACAAACTCAATATTGAATCAATATTGACAATATGTGACTAATAATATCTACCAAAATATATATAAAAATAATAACCAGTCAGCTGTTCCAGGGAGCATCGGTCTCTGTTTACTAAAGGGTCTCTGTTTATTAGTGCCGTAGATCTCGTAACGTTATGAACTTAAATTTAAATGAATTGGCGATAATAACGCTTGTAGATCATGGTGTTGGTGGCATAAACTGTATTAGATATTCAGACTTGTATGTCAGCCAACCTGGTTTGTCTGGATGAGTGAATATATAATTATCTGGACTTTCGGCAGATCCGGATTTTTGGCAGATCCAGACAGGGTTCTCCCCCAATTAGTCTGGATGGACGAGGTTTTACTTATATAGCCGGCTTCAGTGATTCCCTAGACATCGTGACAGTGAGACATAGACACTCTACTGACAAACTTGGCCAATACATCAACAATGTATTGGTACCAACGCTAGACACTATAGTAGGCCTACCAACTTGCTATACTCAAATACTCCTGTTAACAACCATCTTAAAACTTGACACACCAGTGGACTTCCCTGAACACTCCTCGCATTGCTTTATTTTACCATTATTAATTTAGACAACTTTTTACCATATATTCTTTCTCAGGTACGAACAAATTAATGTTTTCAGTCTAACCTCCCCACTGCCCTTATATTTTACTTCTAGCTTCCTTGCTCATGCTCTCTCTCTCTCTCTCTCTCTCTCTCTCTAATATATATATATATATATATATATATATATATATATATATATATATATATATATATATATATATATACTGTATATATATATATATATATATATATATATATATATATATATATATATTGTTACGTTACGAGCGGGGTTCGAACCCATAACATAAAGAAACATTCCACTAAACACCACTAAACGAGGACTTATTATTTAGCCTCACAAAATGCGGAAAATATGACTATCAGGTTCAGTCAAGAATAAGTGGTATGTTAAACTTCCACAAAACTAGCAACTCTCTTTGTAGTCACTAAAACCTTGGTAGGTGAAAAGATGTGGCAAGTTCATAAAATATCAGTTGATATCAAATGGCTGTTTTAGCCTAAAAACCCCAATGTTATTCCTTTCTTATCACTCGTTCAGAATTACTTATCTTTAGTTACTTTGACTTAGATTTATCCCAACAATCAAAATAATAATTTATTAGCATATAAAGGTAAAATGTAAAGAGTATGTAAAATATAATTTATTTAAATGATTAATTATACACAAAAGTTACTTCTAGTGAAAATATCAAATTTGAGAAACATTGATGTGAAATAATAAAGAAACTCTTAAGAAAAATAATACATAGTTATATCAATAATAGTTATATAAATACCCTCCAAGAGAGTAAGTGAAAGCAGTCAATAAACATAGAAAAAATCCTAGGCGATACTTATTCAACTCATGGTGATTCTTTTACAAACGAACTCAGGGCAGGTCAGCTTAAGATGGTGGTGGAGAATACACTACCTGTGGTTACACCGTTACGGTACTAGCGATTTATATACCCTTAGCGCACCTGGCTCTGATACCAACTTCTCTAACTGTATAAATCTAAACTCATTATATACTTGCTGAATTAAAGTATTACTTTTACCAAGAACTCTATGATATATCTTGTAAACATTACTTATGATTAGAAAAGCCAAATACATTATTACCTAGTTATAATCAATATCATTCGTACGTCAGGCAACGAAGAAGAGCAAGGAGTTTGGAAGAAAGGGGGGAGAATGAATAGGGTTAAGAGTGTAGGACGATAGGGGGTAAAATGGAATGTGAACGAAAGGGGGGGGGGGGGGGGGGTAGTCTGCACGAAGCCTCCCGAGACCACCTCACTAGTTATTGTACACTCTTGAACAAAAATATCTTCCTATATGAAACTAAGCTGTCTACAGGTCGAATTAATTATACCTGGCTCATAACATTGCATACGATGTTCAATCATAAATAATTAAAGATCGTACCCACCATAACTAGCACAATACCTCAATTACAACCAGTGACACTTGAATGAAATAGAAATCCCTAACAATATATATATATATATGTGACAGAGAGCCAAATGCAAGGTGCTTTGGGGTCAAAATGCCTGAACACATTAAGTTGAAAGCATTCTAAGTAACACGATGAACGAAAGATTGATTGTGGGAGAGAGCTCCAGAGTTCACTTGTTGAGTAGATGAAAGCCTGATAAATTTGGTAAATATTATTGTCTGATATATACTGTATAGTTATCTCTCTCTCTCTCTCTCTCTCTCTCTCTCTCTCTACATATATATATATTGTGACGCACCCCAGTGCTGGGCAACGCAACCTGATTGTACTCCTTGGTACTCCACTGTACCGCCCGTGATCTGGCTACCGTCAGCCGCTATGTATATTGAGTGTGACAACTTATAACTATGTTCTTTGTATCTCTGCAAAGGTCTCGTCATGTGCTAACCAGTGGTGGGTTTTGTTTTAAGCCATGTCGAGACCTTCCATTTAATATGTAGTATCAATAGAGAAGTTGATAGATAGGATAATGGGAATTCAGAGAGAGAGAGTGAGTTGGGCTTCAGAGCAAGAGGGTAGCAACACGCCGTGCTGCCGGCCGGGTGGATGCCAGACGTATGGACTGGTTGGCAGCCTTGCCCTTATAGCTAGGCGCGATAGGGTTGGTAGTCCATTGTTGCCTGCCTGGGCTGGGCCCATGTTGTCGTACAGCACACTGCCTGGAGGTTGGCTGTGTGTTCCTGGACTAGGTTGCCTAGAACCTTTGAGATTCTAACATCCCTTGCTCTCTCTCCCCACTTCTCACGGTTGCACTCTTTCTCTCTGACGACATTACTCTCATTTCATTCTTCTCTCTATTTAAATGCATAACCTTCCCTTGAGGTCCTAAAGGAGTTTCAGCACTCACCTCTCGTATTACTCTTAGGACAAGCATATATTTACATGTATTAGATTTAAGGGGTTAATGTGAACAGCGATCTTCTTGATGAGGATAGTTGGTGAACGTTCTACATGTTCACGAGTTATATGCCCTGCTCATCATCCCATTTGTGACTAGACTGGTGCCATGTGTAAGAGCCCGACCATGCCCAGGAGTTGTCTGTAGAGGGACGAGGACTTAGCCTTGATTTGCATACCGAGCCAGGAGCGAGTGTAGCACCCGAGACTACAGCTCGCTCGTAGTGCCGGTATAGTAGAGTAACGTAATTTATCTGTCCTTGTGTTCTCTACAGTCTTCTCCTGGGTTCTCGCTTTCGGTGCTGGGACTCGTTGTTCCTGTGACTTGGCCTGCTAGCTAGAACACATGGGGATGATGAGTGGGATATATCTTTATTTTACTATGCATTGCAGCTCTCTTTAAGTATATATCTATAACACTTTACAATACACATTACTCACACACAAGACAACACTATTAATACTTTCATGTATCAATTAACTGCACTGTCGTTTTGCTGCTGTGTCCGGAGTTCTGTTGCGTAGGGCGCATACGGACTCGGAGGGGAGACAGAGTGAGAGAAGCGAAGTAGCCTATGCGGTAGTAGGCTACCGGCGCAGTACTGTTGCCTGCAACCTTTTAGTTATTCCAAGTATAGATTCATTATTATAATAAGTGACTACTGTTTATGTTCCTCCCATGTGTATTATTAGGTATCTACTGGATCATGAACATCTTGTATGCTACATGCTAGTGCATGTTAGTAGGGGACAGTTAGTGTAGTGCACGCGCTTTCAAGTAGGCGTGTACATTTGTCATTTAGCATTTCACTGTCATACCTTTAGCCTGCTTCTATTCTACATTATTAGAGGCTTAATATTAACGTAGTTTCTTGAGTATTGCATTTCTTTAGTAATAACGTAACCTATAAATGTCTGAGGGAGTTTAGCCTCATAGCCTACCCCTGTTGTACACTTTCGCCGAGTTAAGGTACCTCGTTACCGTAGACGATAACTCTGTAGGGCGTTGGTGCTTTTGTTGTCTGGAGCATATAGTATTTGGGACTGGAATCGAGCGTGTCGTTGTCACTTAAGCCATTTCTGTCCTACGATCAAGAATCCCGAATATGTATTGCCGATCCAGCCGTAACAAAATGGCGACCTTGCACAAGATTCAGTAGTATCCTATCACATGTTTTTTGGAGAACTATTCTATGCTACCTAGTAGAGCTGGCTAGAATTTTCTTGCATATTGGAGGAATTTTTATTGTGTCATTATTGTATTGGTGGACTTGCAGATTGTTTCGTTAGGTGTCTAGAGTAGAGTCATTCAAGCATCTTTAACATTTTGTGAGTCGAGACTGCAATTAGTAATAAGCACTTTTTTTTGTTTATGAACAGCAATTGTATAACCAGCACTATGTCTAATGACTCATCATTTACGGGGGAGGATAACACGGTACAGCCTAGTGACCAGCAAGTACAGCAGATATTTAGGGAGGGGAGTGTTATAAGTGGAGAGAGGGATGCCCGGGCATTTTTGCAGACACCTTTGACCGAACAGCGCCTGCAGGCTATTGATTGTTACGGTCTTCGCTGTTTAGCCACGGTTTTGGGGCGGGACTGTCCTGACAGTTGGCCCAAGAAGAATTTGGTGGCATGTTTGTTGGGTGATGGCGATGGGGCGGTGGGTGGAGTGGGGTCTTGGGGGGTTCCCTCCAAGCCTCCATTCCACTCTACCCCTGAGCTGGGCCCTCAGCCAGCGAGTCTTAGCACGATGCAGCAGGAGGGTTCTCAATGGCAAGCTGGCTTACCCGTAAACACGTCTCGGTGTGGATCCCCCATTTTGTGCTCTCCCCCCCCAGGCCTGTCTCCTGAGATGTTATTTCAGCTAGAACTAGCTAAGTTTAAGCTGCAGGAGACTCAGATACAACAGGCTAGTATAGAACGCATAGAGGTTGCTAGAATCCAAGCCAATCAGGATGCAACCAGGTACCAGGCTGAAATGGATGTCGAGAAGTCTAGAGTAGAGACCACGGGGTGTCATCTCGGTGGTGGGCACCGGGTTACAGACTCACTTTCGCATTTAATTAAGTTAGTACCCGCATTTGATGAGACAGCAGTGACTGAGTTTTTTGCTCGTTTCGAAAAGAAGTGTCGTGAGTATGACTGGCCGGAGGTTAAATGGGCAGCATTAGTTTCATCACGTCTAGTGGGTAAGGGGTTGAAAGCCTACGATGCACTGTCACTGGACGAGAGTGTCGTGTATGGACTGGTGAAGGAGGCTGTGCTCCGGGCCTACGAACTGCAACCCGAAACTTATAGATTGAAGTTCCGTGGCGTGAATAAGAAGAGCGACGTCAGTTTTATGGAGCACGCACGGGACTTAACAGATGCATGTAATAACTGGTTTCGGTCCGAGCACGCAGAGTCGGCTGAGGAAATTAAGCAACTTTTCTATCTGGAACAGTTTTACAAATGTACTGGAACCGATCTAACGCTGAACATTAAGGAAAAATGTCCCAAGACAGTAGAGGAGGCTGCCAAGATGGCAGACCTCAGATTATCATTGATTCGTGGTTGCGGTGCCGCTCAGAGGGCTGAGTCAGGGCAGAAGGGGCGCTATACCCCACCCACCAGAGTTTTCGATAATAACAAATCCTATGACACACATAACCACACTAAAAGCATTGCACCTAATAACACCTACAAACACAAGCCTCTCCCGTTTACTAAAGGTCAGGCCCCTTCTTCGCCCGTACAAGGGAAGAAGCCCATTGGGGATGTGAAATGTTACAAATGTCAGAAGCTAGGCCATTATTCACGTGAGTGCCCTAGTAACACTCCCGCTAAGCCGGTGTCATTGGTTCACAGTATCGGTGTGTCTCTGAAGGCTGCAGCAACTGCCCGGGGTAGGTTGTCAGCAGCTGAGGCACACGCGGTAAAGAAGCGTACGGAAGGCTCGACACCTGTCCGGGACACTTTCTGTAGCCATCGGGGACACGGGTTTGTGAGCTGGGGGAGTGAACTACGGAGGGTTGACTTGTTGAGGGATACGGGGGCTTCGCAAACTTTGTTGAGGAACTTCACAGGGAAACCGATAAATGCGGCCAGAGTTGTTGTGGTGCAGGGTATAAATGCTACGAGGTCATACCCACTTGTGAGGTTGGAGTTGAGAGTGGGAGAGGTGTGCAGAGAGCTGGATGTAGGGATCGTTGAGTGTTTGCCAGTTGAGGGCGTCGACCTTCTTCTCGGCAACGACTTTGCGGTGCCCACTTCCGGGACTCCACCCTTAGTCGTTGCCGAGAGGGCGGCCGACGTGGATGGTGAGAATCGGGAATGGGTTGGGAGGTGCCAACAGGATGAGATGGCCTGTGTGGTAACCCGATCTCGCTCTGCGGCTCCTGCACAGCCTAGCACTCAACCTCGGGGACAGTGGAGGAAGGATCAGGAGAAGGTTGCTAAGGGCAGGAAAAGGGACATTGATTCTGCTGCACTTCTCGGTGATTCGGTACTTGGACCTATAATAAACACGGGAGTTGACTCTGGCCCAGAGATGGTGTGTAACAAGGCAGAGTTGGGTAAGACTTCGCGTGAGGCAAGAGCTGTAGCGAGAGCCACTAAGGCAGTAGAGCCTACTAGCCGGGGTAATGTCTTATTACAAAACCATCTTGATGCATTGACGCCCGGGGACATAAGTGAGCAGCAGCTGCAAGACGCTAGCCTAGCTCGTTATAGCAATGGTGCCATAGAGTTGGAGGAAGATGGGGATGCGAAGCCGGGAGATTTCTTTAGGCTCAACAGGATATTGTACCGCAGATTTTTAGACCCCAAATCGAAGTGGGAGGGCGGTGCGAGGGTAGTAGACCAGGTGGTTGTTCCAAATAAGTATAGAGAGTCCTTATTGTGTCTGGCGCATGATGTGCCGGTGGCGGGTCATTTGGGGGTAACAAAAACATTGGCGGCATTGGGCAGGTTTTTCTGGTGGCCTGGGGTCAAGGCTGATGTCTGTGCATGGGTGGCTGGGTGTGCGACCTGCCAGACAACGGGGAAGCCTAACCAGACAATCCCGAAGGCACCTTTGTTTCCCATACCTGTCACCGGGCCTCCGTTCAGCAAAGTTGTAGTAGATTTGGTTGGCCCTTTCCCGCCTACTAGTAGTGGCAATAAATTCCTGTTGACAATCATGGATGTGGCTACGAGATACCCGGACGCATACCCCATGAGAAACGGCTCGGCAAAGGCAGTTGTTAAAAACTTATTATTGTTCTGTTCCCGTTATGGATTTCCACGTGAGGTGCAGTCAGACCAGGGGAGCAATTTTACATCCAAATTGTTCAAGCAAACCCTTCAGTTGCACGGTATATGTTCTGTAGTGTCGTCAGCCTACCATCCCGAGAGTCAGGGAGTCTTGGAGCGGTGGCACTCGACCCTGAAGAGTATGCTACGCTGTTACTGTGCAGAACATGACACTGATTGGGATTTGGGTCTGCCGTATGTTCTGTTCGCTGCACGTGAAGTCCCAGGAGAGAGCCTGGGGTTCAGTCCAAATCAGCTAGTCTTTGGCCATAATGTGAGAGGACCTTTAAGTATGGTGAAAGAGATCTGGGAGGGCGAAGAGATGCCGGGGTCTGTACTTAAATATGTCCTTGAGAGCCGGGAGAGACTTATAGGTTGCATGGCAGCGGCAGGTAATAACTTGGTTAATGCACAGGCGGTCATGAAGCACCAGTATGACGCCAAGGTGAAGCTTCGGGAGTTTTCGGTGGGTCAGGAGGTAATGTTGCTTTTACCTTTGCCTGGACACCCCCTTTCTGCCAAGTTCATTGGGCCGTATGTGGTGGCTAAGAAACTGTCCGACCTTGATTATCTCGTTGCAACACCTGACCGTAGGAAAAAACATCAGTTATGTCATGTTAACCTCATGAAAGAGTATGTGAGACGCCCCTCAGAGCCTCTCACTGTCCCTGTGCTGGCCTGCAGCGGCCAGGGTGGAGAAGGAGGTGGGGACAGTCATGCTGCTGAGGAGGATAGCTGGGACTGTGTCATTTCCGCGGAACAGGGGGCGGGGAATACTGAACAAGAGGCTAGGCAAGCTGTAAGTCACCTGCCTGAGCACCAGGGTGCTGCTGTCCTAGGCCTGTTCAGGTCATACCCCTCTGTTTTCGCCGAACACCCAGGTCTCACTACTCAGGTAACGCACGACGTGGACGTCGGTGATAATGTGCCCTTCAAGTCAGTGCCCTACCGTGTGCCCCCGGTAAAGTTGCCAGCTTTACGGGAGGAGTTAAAGTACATGGTTGAGAGAGGGATGATCACTGAAGGTTATGTGAAGTGGACATCACCCGTCACGTTGCAGCCAAAACCTGACGGCAAGGTGCGGTTCTACATAGATTTTCGTAGGCTAAATGGCTTGACCACCACCAACCCTTACCCTTTGCCTCGAGTTGACGACAGCGTGGACAAGATAGGGAATGCAAAGTACCTTACTAAAATTGATCTTGTAAAAGGCTACTGGCAAGTACCCCTGTCGGACCGAGCTAAGCAAGTTTGTGGTTTTGTGGTAGATGGCAAGACCTACCAATGTAACGTAATGCCTTATGGGCTTAAGAACGCACCTGCCACGTTTCAAAACCTGATGAACGATATTTGTGACGAAATCCCTAACTGCACGGTCTACCTTGATGACGTGATAGTATATGATGACGATTTTGAAAATCACCTAAGGCACTTAGAGACCCTGTTTAGGAAGTTGCACGATGCTGGGCTGGTGGTGAACCTGAGGAAGTGCGAGTTTGTAAAGGCTACTGTGCAGTATCTTGGCTTTGTGGTCGGGTTAGGCCGGGTGTGCCCCCCCTGAGCAAGATACAGGCTATCAATATGTTTCCCAGGCCCACCACTAAGCGCCAGGTCATGCGGTTCCTAGGTATGATAGGCTATTATAGGCGCTTCATCCGGGGATACTCTACTGTCTTAGCACCGTTAACTGATCTACTGTCGAAGTCAGTGAAGTTCTGTTGGGCTGCGGAGTGTCAGAGGGCTTTCGACCTAGTCAAGCACCTGCTGTGTACACATCCGATTTTGAGGGCCCCAGACTTCTCCAGGAGTTTTCAGCTGGCGACTGATGCCAGCGGTGTGGGTGCCGGGGCAGTGTTACTGCAGACTGATTCCGAGGGCTTGGAACACCCAGTGAGCTTCTTTTCTCGCAAGTTTAATTCGGCACAAAGGAATTACTCGACTATAGAGAAGGAGCTTCTGGCTATCGTTTTGTCGCTCAAACATTTCGAAGTTTATGTTCCAGCCTACGGCCCGGTAGTGACGATTTATACGGACCATCATCCCTTGAAATTCCTAAATCAGTTTCACAATCGGAATATGCGGTTGACCAGGTGGTCCCTAATGCTCCAAGAGTATAATCTCAACATTCAGCATATTGCCGGGAGTGAGAACGTGATAGCAGATTGTCTATCAAGGGTTGATGATCCAAGATAGTCGTGCACGGTGTGTGGGTTGAGCAGGAGTAAAATTAGGCTATCATAACGCCGTCCAAAAAGATTATAAAACAATAAAATAAACGAGAAAACTCTTTCTTTTTTTTAGTTTTGTAACTCTTTATTGTTGTAGCATGATGCATGCAATATTGTGTTTTATGTATAATTCACACTTCAGTTGTTGTGCACCTTTTGCAATTAGTGGCAGCTAAGGGTAGCAGGTCGGTTGGTTGCCTGTCAGATTTTGATAATGCTTCTAAGGTCGATTATCTAAAATCTTGGGGGGGCTGTGACGCACCCCAGTGCTGGGCAACGCAACCTGATTGTACTCCTTGGTACTCCACTGTACCGCCCGTGATCTGGCTACCGTCAGCCGCTATGTATATTGAGTGTGACAACTTATAACTATGTTCTTTGTATCTCTGCAAAGGTCTCGTCATGTGCTAACCAGTGGTGGGTTTTGTTTTAAGCCATGTCGAGACCTTCCATTTAATATGTAGTATCAATAGAGAAGTTGATAGATAGGATAATGGGAATTCAGAGAGAGAGAGTGAGTTGGGCTTCAGAGCAAGAGGGTAGCAACACGCCGCGCTGCCGGCCGGGTGGTTGCCAGACGTATGGACTGGTTGGCAGCCTTGCCCTTATAGCTAGGCGCGATAGGGTTGGTAGTCCATTGTTGCCTGCCTGGGCTGGGCCCATGTTGTCGTACAGCACACTGCCTGGAGGTTGGCTGTGTGTTCCTGGACTAGGTTGCCTAGAACCTTTGAGATTCTAACATCCCTTGCTCTCTCTCCCCACTTCTCACGGTTGCACTCTTTCTCTCTGACGACATTACTCTCATTTCATTCTTCTCTCTATTTAAATGCATAACCTTCCCTTGAGGTCCTAAAGGAGTTTCAGCACTCACCTCTCGTATTACTCTTAGGACAAGCATATATTTACATGTATTAGATTTAAGGGGTTAATGTGAACAGCGATCTTCTTGATGAGGATAGTTGGTGAACGTTCTACATGTTCACGAGTTATATGCCCTGCTCATCATCCCATTTGTGACTAGACTGGTGCCATGTGTAAGAGCCCGACCATGCCCAGGAGTTGTCTGTAGAGGGACGAGAACTTAGCCTTGATTTGCATACCGAGCCAGGAGCGAGTGTAGCACCCGAGACTACAGCTCGCTCGTAGTGCCGGTATAGTAGAGTAACGTAATTTATCTGTCCTTGTGTTCTCTACAGTCTTCTCCTGGGTTCTCGCTTTCGGTGCTGGGACTCGTTGTTCCTGTGACTTGGCCTGCTAGCTAGAACACATGGGGATGATGAGTGGGATATATCTTTATTTTACTATGCATTGCAGCTCTCTTTAAGTATATATCTATAACACTTTACAATGCACATTACTCACACACAAGACAACACTATTAATACTTTCATGTATCAATTAACTGCACTGTCGTTTTGCTGCTGTGTCCGGAGTTCTGTTGCGTAGGGCGCATACGGACTCGGAGGGGAGACAGAGTGAGAGAAGCGAAGTAGCCTATGCGGTAGTAGGCTACCGGCGCAGTACTGTTGCCTGCAACCTTTTAGTTATTCCAAGTATAGATTCATTATTATAATAAGTGACTACTGTTTATGTTCCTCCCATGTGTATTATTAGGTATCTACTGGATCATGAACATCTTGTATGCTACATGCTAGTGCATGTTAGTAGGGGACAGTTAGTGTAGTGCACGCGCTTTCAAGTAGGCGTGTACATTTGTCATTTAGCATTTCACTGTCATACCTTTAGCCTGCTTCTATTCTACATTATTAGAGGCTTAATATTAACGTAGTTTCTTGAGTATTGCATTTCTTTAGTAATAACGTAACCTATAAATGTCTGAGGGAGTTTAGCCTCATAGCCTACCCCTGTTGTACACTTTCGCCGAGTTAAGGTACCTCGTTACCGTAGACGATAACTCTGTAGGGCGTTGGTGCTTTTGTTGTCTGGAGCATATAGTATTTGGGACTGGAATCGAGCGTGTCGTTGTCACTTAAGCCATTTCTGTCCTACGATCAAGAATCCCGAATATGTATTGCCGATCCAGCCGTAACAATATATATATATATATATATATATATAGAGAGAGAGAGAGAGAGAGAACTATACAGTATATATCGGACAATAATATGCAGAGTATGTGGGGAAGACACTGGTCATACATGCCACCATTGTGTACTCAAATGTAATCTAAATTAACGTTACAGTTATATAACATTGCATGACATACATAGTCAGAATAGGCACCTCATATTTCAGGTACCAACTATTCTAGAGCAAGACAAGGGCATTACTACCGCAAAGTAATATAAAATATAAAGATAATTGAGAACTAAATGTGATGTACCGTACATTGTTAAGCGCTAGCGATAACTTCAATTATTGCTCTATGTATTCAGTGTATATGTTTGTGTGTGTAAGTCTATATGTAGGTATATGTACAGTATGTGCATACAGTAGACATGTATGTGATATATATGTATATACTGTTATATATTACACATTATGCATGGGCTTATATATAGAAAACATTTATACTACTCTCATATAGGTTAATGTAATATACTTGCAGTGATTAACTATTGTACATATTTATTACTTGGCAACTATACACTCCTCTATGCTGAGAGATCACCTCAAGCTTCATTAAGACCAGCTACCTTTTACTGTGTTCAGGGCTGTGTCAACTGAGGAATTGTATCATGTTTTTGATATCACTAGGGGTCAGTTTGATCGGAAATTAACGTGAGGTTTGATGTGAATTGGAGATGTAACTGACACTTAGACACTAGGCCTGGTGTCGTCATAATTGGTTGAGATATTCTACTTCCATGAGGGATACTCTGTAACAAATATAACACTACTTCAAGATAGATTGTTACCGTACTATAACCCTTACTGTTCTAAACTTAATGGTTAGTGTGTTTAAAAACCTGTGTGTGGTAATCCAGGTTCGAATCCCGGCTCATCACATGCTTTCATTAATTTCATCGGAGGTGTTTGGTGTTGGGGTGAAATTAATACAAATAAAATATGTGTCTATTTCTTTGGCCTATCTTTACTAAATTGAATCATGCCAAGTAGCATTGCCTATAATGAAGGTTGTCATTGTAATATTTGTCAACATATTTAACATATCCATACTCACTTTCTTCTATTCAAGGCATTCGTACTGAGCCTGAGAGCCGTCCCCCATGGTTCATGTTTGGCACTGGCAGCCGGCCACCTGCCCCGTTCCTCGGCCAGCTCCTCAGCTATAGCCCGTACATGGTAGGACTCGAACCCACAGCAGCCACCAATGTACCGCACACCCAGCTCATAGGCCGCCCGGGCATAAACGTGAACCTCGGCCCTCGTCAGTACCCGGGGCTCCAGGGCTGAAAGGCAAGGTAAAATTATCAGTTAAGAAGTAAAAGGGGTAGATGGTTTTCCTGATGGTTCTTCCACGCTGACTTTCCCCACCCCTAATTCACTTCATGATTGTCAAAATGGATTTCTTAAGTGAGGATCTACGGGCGAACTCCTATATTATCTTTCTGACTCATAGCCAATCTACATGTGAGACTTATCTGTCTCTGTATTTCAATACTCATTCAGATTGCTGCCAATGTTAATGACAGCTTTTCTCTTCTGGAACCTATCAACTCCTATGTTCCTCAGGGTTCAGTTATGTATCCACTTATTTTTGTAATAGTTATCAATCAGTTGTACTTTTTTTTCTATGTGCATGAAAGAAACAAAGGACCTGTAGCAAGTGTCTCCCCGAAGTCCAAAAGTGTGACAGAGAGCCAAATGCAAGGTGCGTTGGGGTCAAAATGCCTGAACACATTAAGTTGAAAGCATTGTAAGTCACATGATGAAGGAAAGATTGGTTGTGGGAGAGAGCTCCAGAGTTCACTTGTTGAGTAGATGAAAGGCTGATAAATTTGGTTAAATTCTTGATTTGGAGAGCTGGACAAAATAGAAGTGAGATTTCGTTAAAATGCGTGTACCTCCCTCTTGCTGTAAGGGAGGGGGTATGCACCGAGAAAGCTCTGAAGAACACCGATTGTTGTAATAGCTATAGAAGGAGTGAGAGAGATGCAACATTGCGGGATGTAGAGAGAGATTGTTGGGAATTAGTAAGAGGTGGTGAGTTCATAAGATGGAATGAATTTGACTCTACCTTTTTGTGAAGCGTGGTATGGGGGAAACCTCCAGACACATGAGAAAAGTAATTGATACATGGGCGCACTGTTCCCCTGTACACAACAAGAAACTGTATGGGGGTAAAGAACCTACAGGGACGGTTGAGTACACCCAATCTCTGGGAAGGCTTTTTAGCAAAAGTGGTGATTCGGTCTTTCAAGGAATGTTTGGAGGAAAATGCGATACCAAGGATATTGAGAGATGATGTAGGGTGGATTTGTCTATTGCTGAAGGATACAGGGTAGTCATGTAGAAGCTTGTGAAGGGTAGACAAATGAAGACATTGTGTTTTGGAAGCATTGAAAATATCAGGAATTTCTCTTCCTCTATCGGTAATTATTGAAAGATCAGAGCATAGCCGTGCCATGGCCTGATCACGTGAGTTTTGGAGTGACTTTGAGGAAGGAGGTTGTGGAAAACTAATTGAATAATGTAAGGTAGAGTCATCAGCATAAGAGTGGTACAGTTAAGAAGAATATTGATGGAAATTAGAAATAGGACCGGAGATAGGACTGAACCTTGAAGAACACCAGAGTTGATAAGGTGAGGAAGTGAACGATGGCCATCCATAACCGCAGCTATGGAACTGCCGGAAAGGAAATTTGATCTATAGGCATAGATAGAGAGATAGAAGCCAATTGAAGGTAGTTTGGATATAAGTGATTTGTACCAGATTCTATAAAAAAACTTTTTGTATGTGTAGTGCAATATAAACAGAAAAGAAAGACTTAGAAAATCGGTTCAATCTTAGGTTAGAGAGTTGGACAGAATCGGGGTGAGAGGGAGTGTGTTGAAAGGCAGGTGCCCCCATCTCTCCGTCAGGGAGAAGGTATAGGCTACATTGAGAAAGCTCTGAAGAACACTGATTATTGTGATAGCAGTGGAATAGTGAGAGAGATGTAACATTTTGGTGTGTAGAAAGAGATTGTAGGAAATTAGTAAGAGGAGGTGAGTTGATGAGACAAAATGTTTTTAACTCTACTCTTTCAAGAAGTGCGGTATGGGTTGAACCTCCCCACATATGGAGAACTCACGGAGACGGTTGAGCATACCTAACTTCTTGGAAGCTGTTTTAACAAGAGTATTTGTATGATCTTTCAAAGAAAGGCCAGAAGAAAATATACACCAAGAATATTGAGAGAAGATGAAGGGTTGAATTATGTATTGCTGAAGTTGAGGTCCTTGATGGGTAGGTAAATGGAGAAATTGGGTTTTGGAAGCATTGAAAGTAACAAGATTCTCTCTGCCCCAATCGGAAATAGTTGATAGATCAGAAGATATACGTGCTATGGCCTCTCATGTGAATTTTGGAGTGGTTGCATGTTGGGTCGTTGTGAAAAACTAGCATATGAGGGAAAAGGACTAGGGGTACAGCTAAGATCATTATTGAATACTAGAAAGTGAACTGGAGAAAGGACAGGATCCTAAGCAACACTGTAGTTGATAAATTGAGGAAGTGAGCGATGGCCGTCCACAACTGCAGCTATTAATCGGCCAGAAAGGATATTAGAGATAAAAGCACAGATGCAGGAATAGAACCCAAATGAGGGTAGCTTAGAAATTCGAAATTTGTGTCAGACTCTAATGAAGGCTTTTGATATAATTAGCGCAATGGAAAAGGTCTCTTGAAGTCCCGAAAGGAGGATGACCGAGTGTTAGGAAGATAAGAAAGATCACCCGTAGAGCAGCCCTTAAGGAAACCATACTGGTGATCTGAAAGTATATTATGTGAAGATAAATGCTTCAGAAATGTTGATATCACGAGTTTCCAAAACTTTAGAGATGCAAGAAATAAGAGTAATTAGATGAACGTTGAGAGAGGGAGTTGGGACTGGTTGAATGAGAGCAAGCCTCCTGCAAGAAGGAGAGATGTCAAGGGAAAGACAGAGAGGAAAGAGTTTGTCTGGGGAGGGAATCAGCACGGAAGCACAGTTTTTGAGTACACAGGGAGAACACCATCCGGTCTCTACGCCTTCTTAATATTTGATCCCGGAGAGAACAGAAACTACATCCTACAAAAAATTATGATATTGGGCATAAGTAGGTGAGAGGAGATGTGGAGAGGCAGGAGTAGCACCGAAATCATACAAGGTAGAGTCTTTAGCGAAAGTTTGAGCTAAGAGTTCAGCTTTATTAGAGGTAGAGGTGACAGTGGTGCTATCAGAGTTGAAAAAAGGAAGGAAAGACGAGGAAGTTGAATTGTTGGAGAGGTTTTTGGCTAGATGCCAAAAAGCTTGGAAAGAGCTATAGTTGGAAAGTTCAGAGCATTTGTTATTGATGAAAGAGTTTTTGGTGAGTTGAAAGGCAGATTTGGCTTGATTCCGGGCAGAAACATGTAAAGTACGAGATTTTTTAGTTTGAAGTCCATGGTACCGTTGAATGCTCCTCCTTATTGCAGGCAGCAGTAGAACAAGTGTGAGTAAACCAAAAATGTTATGAGTTGGTTTAAGAGAAAGAGATTGGGATGTATTGCTTCCATGCCCGAAAGGATTACCTCAGTAATGCGCTCGGCACTCTCTGAGGGTCCCTGGCCACAGAAGCAAAAATCATTCCATGGGAAATAAAAGAAGTACTGCAGTAGAGCATCCCACCCGGCAGCGCCAAAATAACACAGGCGTAGCCGGCTGGGGGGGGGGGGGGGGTCAGAAAGCCATACTGGAGAGACAAGACAGGTGGCAGAGATAAGATTATGATCGGAGGAGCCCAACAGAGGGAGAAGATTTACAGTATAAGCAGAAGGATTAGAGGTTAAAATTAAGTCAAGGATGTGGGCCGATCTCCAGGGCGGTCTGGGAAACGTGTGGGTTGCTGAACTAACTGCTCTAGGTAATTTAGGATAGAAAATTGTAAGCTTGTTGAACAGGTTGGTCAGTTTAAAAGAGAGGAGAGCCATTGTCGGTGGTGAACGTTGAAATCTCCTAAGATGAAAATTTCAGAGAAGGGAGAGAGGGATAGAATGTGTTCCACTTTAGAAGTAAGATGGTCAAAGAAATTTGGATAGTTAGTAGAATTAGGGGAGAGATAAACAACACAGATATATTTAGTGAGACACTGACCAGCTAAAGCCAGAGAGTTGAGAAGTCAGATTTTATTGATAGGAGGAGAAGAGATTTTGGAGAGCAAACTGGGATTTCCCTTGATATTGGTGAGGCACATAAAGGATCAGATAGGGAGGTCAAGTGGTGAAACAGGAGTTCCAGCTCTCCTTATCAGCCACCTATAACACTCCCAGGGAGTATTGCCCTGTTCGGCTGTATAAAGTATGTATGGTGTTTATGATAGATTGTATTGAAAGAGAAGGTGTTTAGGAGGGTAAACCGGGGTTGCCCTCTGTTTTGGTGAGGCACGGAAAGGATCAGCAAAGCTGGCCAGGTGGTGAAACAGGAGTTCCAGTTCCCCCCCCCCCACCCCTTTTTTTATAAAAAAAAAAAAAAAAAAAAATAGAAGGTCCCACCCCTTTCCCATTCTTAAGGAAGCCATTTTAGACTTACAGAAGAGTGACCATTACTTGCATTACTGCATGTCCACAAACATTTCAGTAATGTAAGCATTTTTCCTTCTATATATATATATTTTTTTTTTTTTTTGTATTAAGGTGACAGTTACAATGTGGTGTACAATCTATCTTATTCTAGTTACATTATAGTTTTTCTTATTGTACCAGTACCTCCCTACAATCAACCTAGTTGTTCCCCAATTCGGCCCTCCGCCACGACCATTTCAAAGTCCAAATCTCTCACTCTTGTCCTCTGTAGCGGGGAGGACCTTGTACCCCTGAGACATAGGAGTGCAGACCTGAGACAAGAGAAAGAGAGCCGGCATCTCATCCAAGTTATGACTTGGCTTCTATGCTGGTGCTTTTTCTCCGATATTTGTTCAGCTAATCTGGCATAGAAGACACTTGCAGAAGGTCCCATTCCTCCCGACGATGAGAAGACCAGAGGAGTAAAGCTTCCTTGATCCCTGTTCAAAATTCCTTCTTAAAAAGCGTGTTTTTTCTCACTTTCGTTTCTCAAGTATGCCGCCTTGTGTCCTCGCTCACGATATGTTTGTGCTTTTGGGTTGAAGATTCTAATATTGAAAAAAGCCCGTTGTCCCCTCGTCCAAAAACCTCGAGCACTTACGTCCACTCTTGCTTCATTTGAAGTATTTGCAGTATTGTGGGCCAAGCGCTGTCCGTCCATTGGCAGAAATTCCGGTTCGATTCTGACATCATGCCACACCTCGTCCAGCATTTGTGCACTGATGTCTCGTACTTCATCATGCCGGATACAGATGAATCCTCCTTTCTTACAGGTCATACAGTGGTCTGAGTTGTTTATTTCACCACATGCACATTTCAGCGGCAGGTTCGAAACTGGCCACCCATACCTCAAGGCTACGGCATCATTGAATTCTTGTTTATTTAAGCTGAAGCCTTTTTCCTTTATTGGTAATGAAGTGAGCCAATTTGAAGCCCCCGTGTCTTGTGCCATCTCAACTCTCATTTATAGTTCTCCACTACATTCGGTCTTAATTTGTTCTAGGCTATGTTTCTGTCTATCTTCTCTGCTCTTTGTAATTTCCTATCTTGCATTTCGTTGTTCCTCTTCGTCCACCTCATCATTTCCATTTTGCTCCCGTATTTTTTCTGTCAGAGACGTAGTAAGTTTAAGGGAATTTTGGTACTCGTGAGGTGCCGCCTCCACTGGGTTTATGATCCCCATACCTCCGAACCTTGGCGGAAGAGCCAATAGATCTCTTAGCTCTTGCCTGACGCCTTCCATCTCTGTTAAAGCAGGTATGAATGCTCCTCTGATTGCTTCTTCCAGCGGCTGGAGCATCTGTCCAATGTCAGGCACTGTTCTCATAATAAAGGTCCATCTGTCCTTAACACCATATGTGAAGGCAGTATATGCAGCATGTGGTTCAGATTTCGCAATGTCTGCCAGGGTTTTCACTTCCTTTACCCACTCCGCTACCTTTTTTCGCACATAGACTCTCTTGCATTCCTCTGTGCCTATTACTGCTCCCAAATGGCGTTGACCATCCTTTGTAATCTTCACTCCTGTCCCATGAAAAGTCCGCACCGCTTCTTCATACTTGTCTTCTTTCACCCACCTATAGCAGTCCCTGGAAGTATCGCCCTATTCAGCTGGTGCCTAAAGCTTCCTCCTTCTTTGAAGTCTGTTATGCCTCAGACACTGTCTTACACTATTCAACAAGCTTTCCAAGCCTGTCTATGTAGTCACTTCAAAATTGCAACTTGGGCAGAGTTGTTTTAGCACGTCCAAAACTAAATTTCTTCAACTATCTAATATCCACAATCTTCTTTATAATCATAAACATCCCTTATTCGTCAGCAACACCCAAATCAACTCTCGTGTTCACTTGACAGGCTATACTACTGATATTTGTTTATACTTTTTCTTGGAAGAACTATCTTACAAATCTTGCTTAAGCAGCTTCCCAGAAGTTAGATGTATTCAACTGATTATTCTCTCTCTTTCTCTTTCTCTCTCACTCCCCCCCCCCCACCTCACCACTACCCCCATCTATGTAGCTTAAAACAAAAAGGTGGAGTCAAAAGCATTTTGTATCATGAACTCTCCTCTTCTCGTTAATATACTTTCACTCACCGCAATATTGCATTCCTCAACTCTACTGTGACTATTGCAATCAATATTGTTCTTAAGAATGATCCTAATGTATACCTCCCCCTTTACAGAGAGTAGGTGACATCTCCCTTCCCCAAGACCCCCACGGGAAGGGCCGCTGTGGTCAGGGTTGGAGTGATAAGTGCCTCAACTGTCTTGTACCCATAATGCTACTTATCTCAATACATATGCCAACACATATTTGTTTTATTCATCACTTCTTCATGTTGGCTATAAATATATAATTATAAAGTAGACATGCCGTTTTTCCCAAAATCAAAACGGCATACCCAACTCTGCGATGGGTTACCATCATCACTACTAATATTATCATCAAACACAATCACCATCATCACTACTACTGCCATCATCACTACAACTGCCACAATCATCACAACTACTTTCATCATCACCATTACTATGATCATCATCACTACTACAATTACAATCATCACTACTACTCTCACCATCACTACTACTGTCACCATTGTCACTACCATCTTAATCACTACTATCATCATTAATACTATGTGACGCCTCACGGCGTTAGCAGAATGGTTGCGTGGGGCATTGCAGCTGGCTAGCGCTCGCCAGGATGGGGGGATAGGCTACAGTTGTCCTAGAATGATCTGCTTTATTTCATTAGTGTCGTGTTGCCACAGACAGTCTAGAAATGGTCTTTGTTTTGGTCTGTGACCGCGCCTTATATTTTATATTCGCTATAATATAAATGTTGCTTGTGTGGGAGGCGAGCGAGAGAGTGTGAGGGAGTACACCCGGCAGCGAGGTGAGCTATGACGCGGCTCGCTTGGGCGCTGACGGCGTTGGCGGCCGGGTGGTCAACTAGTCCCTTCCCGTCGCGGCCTCGTGTTTATTACCAGCTCAGAGCTTGCCTGACACGCGTATCACCTACATCCTTTGCAATTCTGTCCCCCATACTCGCGACTTTGCATACTATCTCTCTCTCGACTTCTCCTTTCTCATTCTCTAATCTTTATTAAACTCAACATCCCTTCTGGTTTCAGCATAGACGTTCACCATCGACCAGTCGTATTGTACGCGAAGCTCTCAGATATGTCCATGTATTAGGTTAAGGAGGTATTATGCTTTATTGAGGTTTAGAGAGACGGACTTTTCCGTATGTGTCCTCTCTCGGGAAGGTTGTAGACCGGTATATGTCTCCCTTGCAAGGTGTTGAGTGATTCTGCATGGTTATCTAAAGCTAGACTGGGGGTAAGGTTACTGTGTCGTTGTCTCCGATGTGTGCAGTGTTAGCTAAGCTCTGCACGACATCGACAGGTACTGTGGGAGCCTAAGTTGTCTTCGGGTTGGTTTACTTTGCGAGCACAGCGCTGTGGTGTGAGAGGGCCATAGCCTATCCCTCACAACATAGTGCTGCCTCTTTGTGTTGACTTCTGAGGGATCGCCAGGATAGAGCTAGGTACTAGAGACCTAGATTTATCAAGAGAGCATCCCCGTCATATAACGTAATCTTCATTATACCACCCTCGGACAACGTTAGGCTACGAGCCGCATGCTCGCCCATTGTTGCCCTGCCTTGATACCCCAGCTAGACTTTATTAACTGAGCAGACACTGGTTAGAGATAAGCCCCATTATTATATGTATGAAGCATTATTATTCACTGCACTTTTGAGCCGAGGTTGTTGTTGAGTTGCACAACCCGAGTAGGCTGTTGCGTTGTGTCACAAAGCATTTCTTTAGTTGTCGAGCATTACTACCTTTGCGCAGTCTTTATTATTCGCCTGCCTATTATTACTATATGTCCTAGCATTTATTGTGACCCGTATTCTGCATTATAATTGTTCAAGACTTTACGAACATCTTCCCAGCATCAGACTTATTTCAGAAGTTTCCAGTTGATGTTGCAGGACTAGCATTGCACTTTCTTTAATACAGGAGTGCCAGTTATTTGAGTATCTACCGTAACGTTAATTAATCACGTTAACTATCTTTTCTTTGTGTAACATAATCGAGTAATCTTTTACTCTTTGAGAATAGGCTGTTTTATTGAGCGTCAGCCTAGTGTGTGTGCACTAGTTACCGAGTCATAGGATACCTCGTTGTTGTCCAGGCACGACTCAGGGCGGTAATGGTGTTTTGTTTTCCAGTGTTTAAGGCAGGGGTTGGATCTAGTGTTACCGTTGTTGCTTTTTGCCATTATCTAGTCCAATGTTGAAGAGCCCTGTGTCTTTAAGAACCTGGATCGTAACAAATGGCGACCTAGCTCAGGATCTTGTGAACTAAGAGATAATTGCAGGATTGTTGTGGTCATTTGTTTTATTGAGGAATATAGTGGGCACGTTAGATTTTTTTTGGCAAAGTAGTATAGCACTTGAGAGTCTTCAGACATTTTTGGCAAGTGAATAGTGCTACATAGGAGCTTGGGTACTTTTTTTTTTTTTTTATAAACGTGAGAATTTTTGGTGGACACCATGGGAGACGAATCAGATCATACTGAGGGTTCAGGGATTGATGCAGGCTCTGATGGGCAGATGCCAGGGGGGTTAGTAACTAGTGAGGAAGCCGCAAAGAAGTTTTTGGAGGTGCCTATAACAGCTGATCGACTAGAGGGAATTAGCAAGTATGGTCTACAGTGTTTGGCTCCCCTCATGGGGCTTAAGGTGGCTCATGGCATCAAGAAGAACGATTTGAGGGCTTGCGTACTGGGGCGGCTAGTTAGGTCCAGGGTGGAGAGGGTGCTCGGGGACTTCTGCTCGAGCCCCCCCTCCACTCTACTCCCATCGGGACCTCTAGGATGCCGGAGTTTAGTATGTTCCCGCAGGCCGATAGCCGCTGGCAACGTGGTTTAGGATCGCTGGGTGGGCCTCCAATAGTTGCACCTCCTCCTCAAAGTTTCACTACAGAAATGCTCTTCCAGGTTGAGATGGCTAAGATGCAGGCTGAGCGTGAAGAACGTCTCGAACTCGCTAAGATAGAGGCTAAGCGACAGGCTGATCTCGAACTCGCTAAGGCTAAAAAACAGACGGATCTCGAACTCGCTAAGGCTAAACAACAGACGGATCTCGAACTCGCTAAGGCTAAACAACAGACTGATCTCGAACTCGCGAGAATAAAATCCGAGTCGGAGGCTGAGTGTACCAGGTACCGGGCAGATATCGATCTTGAGAAGACTCGGGTGGAAACGACAGGGCAACGTCTCGGGTGGTAGTGGTGCAGGGTATTAATGCAACTCGGTCATACCCGCTGGTGCGGTTGGAGTTGGAAGTGGATGGTGTGGCACGTGAATTGGATGTCGGGATTGTGGAGGAACTGCCAGTGGAGGGCGTCGACCTTCTTCTCGGCAACGACTTTACAATGCCCGCTTCTGAGGTTCTACCCTTAGTCGTTGCCGAGAGGCCGGTCGACGTGAGTAGGGAAGAGCAAGAGTGGGTCGAGCGGTGCCAGATACAACCCATGGCGTGTGTTGTCACCCGAGCTCGGGCAGCTAAAGTGTCACAGCCTAGTCCTCCGTCTTCAGACCAGCGGAGGAACGATCAACAGGAGGAGGCTAAAGCTGGAGTTGGTTTTAAGAGTTTTGACTCGGCGGCTCTCCTGGGTGATTCAGTATTAGCAGCATTACTTAATTCTGGAGTAGCCCCTGGGCCTGTCATCGAGAGTGACGAGGCTGGGCATGACGAGTCTCCACGACAGCAACGTTATGTACATCAAGAGAGACAGAGGGAGCAGCCCAGTATCGGGGAAGGTCATGCATTGCTCCGGGAGCAGTTAGATCGCTTGGCACCCTCAGATATACGTCGGTTGCAACTAGAGGACCCTGAGCTCCAAACGTGTGCTAATGGAGCTGTAGAGCTCGACGAGGACGGCGATGCACAGCCAGGAGATTTTTTTTATTTAGAAGGCATCCTCTATAGGCGTTTTCAAGACCCTAAACGTAGTTGGCAAGAGGGGTCCGGAGTAGTGGACCAGTTGGTGGTGCCACGGGAGTGCAGGGATAGCCTACTGAGGTTGGCGCATGACATACCACTGGCAGGACATCTAGGGGTGAGAAAAACGGTGGCGGCTTTAGAAAAATTGTTTTGGTGGCCGGGGTTGAAGGGGCAGGTGGTAACCTGGATAGCAAGGTGTCATACGTGCCAGAGGGTTGGAAAACCTAACCAAACAATTCCGAGAGCCCCGTTGCACCCCATTCCTGTCAGTGGACCGCCCTTCAGTAAGGTCATCATTGATATGGTCGGACCCCTACCCCCTACTAGTGCCGGTAATAAATTTCTATTAACTATCATGGATGTGGCCACTCGTTATCCAATGAGAAATGGCACGGCGAAAACTGTTGTCCGGAACCTGCTCTTGTATTGCTTGCGGTATGGTTACCCGCAAGAGGTGCAATCGGACAAAGGTTCTAATTTTACATCTAATCTGTTCAAACAAACTATGATTCAGCATGGCATCAGCACTGTCGTCTCTTCTGCGTATCACCCGGAGAGTCAAGGGGTGTTGGAGAGGTGGCACGCCACGCTGAAAAGCATGCTTCGATGTTACTGCGCAGAGAACGGAAAGGATTGGGACCTTGGTCTGCCGTATGTTTTGTTCGCGGCAAGAGAAGTACCTGGAGAGAGTCTCGGTTTCAGTCCGAATGAGCTTGTTTTCGGGCATCAGGTGAGGGGTCCTCTCCACATGGTGAAGGAGATGTGGGAGGGCACTAGGCCTATTCTGCGAGATAAGTTGCAACCTCTTGTTCCTGAGCGACAAGAGGAGTTGTTTACTAGGCTGTGGCAGTCCGTCCGCATGTTTGTTGCTTCTCCAGGCCTGATGTACGGGGTAGAATCCGACATGGAAGCTGGAGACAGTGCAAGGCTCGAGTTGGTTCCCTACCGTGTGAATCCTGCTCGACAGCCTGTTGTGAAGGCTGAGCTGGACGGCGTGTGGAGAGGGGGTCTGAGGGATGAGGGATATCGTGAGTGGTCGTTGCCAGTGGCTTTGCAACCTGAGTTTGGTGGCAGAGTCCGTGTGTATGTTGATTGCAAGAGTGTGGAAGCATTATCCCTGACAGACGCCTATCCATTACCCAGAGTTGACGACACCATAGACCGCTTCGGGGCTACCTTGCTCATCACGAAGGTAGAACTAGTGAAGGGTTATTGGCAGGCCCCGTTGCCGGAAAGAGCGAAGAGAAGTGCCAGTCTTGCGATGAACTGGGCAGTTTATCAGTGTCAGGTGTTGTTGTGCTGCCGGAACACAAGTTGGATGTGTGGCATGCTAAGGGCACTGATAATGTTTTGGCTTTGTTTGCAGGAGAACCCTCGCTGTTCAGTCAGTGTCTGTCGTGGGTGGAGGATCCGGGGTAGGCTACCACAGTATGTTGGTATACCCTCCTGTCTTGGCTCGCGGTGTATTTTTGCGCTGGTACTTGTTGGCTCGCGTGTGTAGCATCAGCATAGGGTCGCAGGGCAGGAGTTGTTGGCTTTGATTAGAAGAAAATTAGGCTACATCTATAGTAGCCGCCAAAAACAACATTAAAATAAAATTTGAAAAATTAAATAAAAACACTTTCTTTTTAATAATTAATTTTAAGATAATATTGTAGCTGAGTACTGAGTGCAGATGATTTTCCCTCAGTAGGCTGTGCTTCTTAAAGCTCGCTCTGGGAGCACAATGTTATGAATTAATGTATTATATTTGGGAAGGGTGATAAGATTTTTTTATATATAAAATGTTGTATTTTTTTTTTGAGGAAACTGAGCTTGCATTCCATGAGAGGCGGAGTGGTTAGGAGTGGCAGATTCTAGCGACATTCTGCCTGTTCAGATATGGGCTCATGGTTGAGTGTCCCATATCTTGGGGGGGGTGTGACGCCTCCCGGCGTTAGCAGAATGGTTGCGTGGGGCATTGCAGCTCGCTAGCGCTCGCCAGGATGGGAGGAGAGGCTACAGTTGTCCTAGAATGATCTGCTTTATTTCATTAGTGTCGTGTTGCCACAGACAGTCTAGAAATGGTCTTTGTTTTGGTCTGTGACCGCGCCTTATATTTTATATTCGCTATAATATAAATGTTGCTTGTGTGGGAGGCGAGCGAGAGAGTGTGAGGGAGTACACCCGGCAGCAAGGTGAGCTATGACGTGGCTCGCTTGGGCGCTGACGGCGTTGGCGGCCGGGTGGTCAACTAGTCCCTTCCCGTCGCGGCTTCGTGTTTTTTACCAGCTCAGAGCTTGCCTGACACGTGTATCACCTACATCGTTTGCAATTCTGTCCCCCACACTCGCAACTTTGCATACTATCTCTCTCTCGACTTCTCCTTTCTCATTCTCTAATCTTTATTAAACTCAACATCCCTTCTGGTTTCAGCATAGACCTTCACCGTCGACCAGTCGTATTGTACGCGAAGCTCTCAGATATGTCCATGTATTAGGTTAAGGAGGTATTATGCTTTATTGAGGTTTAGAGAGACGGACTTTTCCGTATGTGTCCTCTCTCGGGAAGGTTGTAGACCGGTATATGTCTCCCTTGCAAGGTGTTGAGTGATTCTGCTTGGTTATCTAAAGCTAGACTGGGGGTAAGGTTACTGTGTCGTTGTCTCCGATGTGTGCAGTGTTAGCTAAGCTCTGCACGACATCGACAGGTACTGTGGGAGCCTAAGTTATCTTCGGGTTGGTTTACTTTGCGAGCACAGCGCTGTGGTGTGAGAGGGCCATAGCCTATCCCTCACAACATAGTGCTGCCTCTTTGTGTTGACTTCTGAGGGATCGCCAGGATAGAGCTAGGTACTAGAGACCTAGATTTATCAAGAGAGCATCCCCGTCATATAACGTAATCTTCATTATACCACCCTCGGACAACGTTAGGCTACGAGCCGCATGCTCGCCCATTGTTGCCCTGCCTTGATACCCCAGCTAGACTTTATTAACTGAGCAGACACTGGTTAGAGATAATCCCCATTATTATATGTATGAAGCATTATTATTCACTGCACTTTTGAGCCGAGGTTGTTGTTGAGTTGCACAACCCAAGTAGGCTGTTGCGTTGTGTCACAAAGCATTTCTTTAGTTGTCGAGCATTACTACCTTTGCGCAGTCTTTATTATTCGCCTGCCTATTATTACTATATGTCCTAGCATTTATTGTGACCCGTATTCTGCATTATAATTGTTCAAGATTCTTTACGAACATCTTCCCAGCATCAGACTTATTTCAGAAGTTTCCAGTTGATGTTGCAGGACTAGCATTGCACTTTCTTTAATACAGGAGTGCCAGTTATTTGAGTATCTACCGTAACGTTAATTAATCACGTTAACTATCTTTTCTTTGTGTAACATAATCGAGTAATCTTTTACTCTTTGAGAATAGGCTGTTTTATTGAGCGTCAGCCTAGTGTGTGTGCACCAGTTACCGAGTCATAGGATACCTCGTTGTCCAGGCACGACTCAGGGCGGTAATGATGTTTTGTTTTCCAGTGTTTAAGGCAGGGGTTGGATCTAGTGTTACCGTTGTTGCTTTTTGCCATTATCTAGTCCAATGTTGAAGAGCCCTGTGTCTTTAAGAACCTGGATCGTAACAACTACAACTATCAACCATCATTACTAATATCATCACCACCATCTTACAATCAACATTACTACTGTTAACATCATCACTACTACTATAACCATCATCATTACTACTGTCACAAATATTACCATTATTTATCCTACTGTCACCATCATTACTACTACTGCCATCATCACCATTACTATGATCTTCATCACCACAACTATTGTCATTATCACTACAACTTTCACCATCCTCACTACTACTCACACCATCGTCACTACCAGCATCAATACTGTCATTATTACTATCATCATTACTTGTCACCATCATCACTACTATTATGACCATCATTACTACTACTAGTAGTCACAATCATCACTAATAATACCATCATCAATCACAAACACCATCATCACTACAACTGCCACAATCATCACGACTACTGTCATCATCACCATTACTATGATCATCACTACTACAATTACAATCATCACTACTACTCTCACCATCATCACTACTACTGTCACCATTGTCACTACCATCTTAATCACTACTATCATCATTGATACTACAACTATTAACCATCATTACTACTATCATCACCACCATCTTACAATCATCATTACTACTGTCACCATCATCACTACTACTGCCATCATCACCATTACTATGATGATGCGAGGAGGGGGGGGGGGGGAACCATATTTTTGGTAAAACCATATTTTGGACCTAAAATCATAAATATTGCATAAATTCAAAAAATCTTTATTGACTGACGTTCGCATTCACGCAACAAATATTCGTGTGAAATTTGGTGAAAATCCGTCCAACGGTCTAGGAGGAGTTCCGAGATAGACGGACGACGACGACGACGACAGATTTTTTTTTTGTGTGTTACCCACTATAGGGGGGGGGGGAGATACCAAACTCTGCTTACACAGAGTTGATAAGAACAGTAAAACAAAATAGTATATGTGTTCTGTCTGATTACTTAAAGAACTGTAATGCTCACCAAAGGGAAATTCTGGTGTCTCCGAGTGTCCTTGCATAATACCCTCCGGACAGTGGTACCCGTTAGGCTGCATCATGAGGAACGGCTTCAGTCCAGCAGAATCCAGAGCCTCTTTCATTGCCTTTATGGTTCGTAGTGCTCTTGCTGGGTCGAATTTGCAATTTATTCCCACTGTCATTAGAAATGGAATATATAATATTTATTAAATTATATGACAAAACAAAATAATTTATGATTGAAATATATATTACCTTAAGAATATTGTAACCTATAAACAGAGTGCTGAGATTAAAATTTACCTAAGGATGTGAGTGAGTTGGGATCGTGGATCAGACTGTGAATGCTTGACTATGTCGAGACCAGATAACGACATAATAAATAAAGAGTTGTCATCTACTGATTAGGATGAAATAAGACATAATAAATAAAAATAAATATTCTAGTGATTAAGATAGGAAGAAGAAAATTAAATAAAGACGGGAATAGAGAAAAAGACAGTCCCCCTTTTCTCCTCTTTCTCTCCCTATGCCCAGTGTTTACAGTTTATATACAAAGTGAGGGAAGCTTTGAGTAATGGTTTTGAGATATATGTTTATACATTGGTAATACACCAATCCGTAAGTTGTAGCAGTTAATATGATATACAATATTAGTAGATGTGCCGTTTTGCCCAAAATCAAAACGGCATACCCAACTCTGCAAGGGGTTACCATTATCACTACTAATACCATCATCAATCACAATCAACATAATCACTACTACTGCCATCATCACTACAACTGCCACAATCATCACAAGTACTGTCATCACCATTACTATGATCATCATCACTACTACTCTCACCATCATCACTGTCCATTGTCACTACCATCTTAATCACTACTATCATCATTGATACTACAACTATCAACCATCATTACTAATATCATCATCACCATCTTACAATCATCATTACTACTGTTAACATCATCACTACTACTATAACCATCATCATTACAACTGTCACAAATATTACCATCATTTATCCTACTGTCACCATCATCATTACTACTGCCATCATCACCATTACTATGATCTTCATCACCACAACTATTGTCATCATCACTACAAATTTAACCATCCTCACTAATACTCACACCATCGTCACTACCATCATCACTACTGTCAATATTATCACTACAACTATCATCATTACTTGTCACCATCATCACTACTATTATGACCATCATTACTACTACTAGTACTGTCACCATCATATCTACTACTGTCATCATCACTACTGTCATCATCATCAATACAACTACAACCATCATCACTACTATTATCACCATTATCACTACTATCACCATCAATCCAAATACTACTACCATCACTTCTAATGCCAACTGAACTAACTTAACCTAGCAAATACGTAGCGAGATGTTTTCACCCCCAGAACACCATCATTGCTGGGGGGGGGGGGGGAACCATATTTTGGACCTAAGATCATAACTATTGCATAAATTCAAAAGATCTTTTTTGACTGACGTTCGCATTCACGCAACAAATGTTCGTGTGAAATTTGGTGAAAATCCGTCCAACGGTCTAGGAGGAGTTCCGAGACAGACGGACAACGACAACGACAACAACGACAACAACAACGACAACGACAACGCCGACGACAGACATTTTTTTCATGTGATACAGGGGGTGGGGGTGGGGGGGGGGGCGATACCAAACTCTGCTTACGCAGAGTTGATAAATATTCTAGTGCTTAGGATAGGAAGAAGGAAATTAAATAAAGACGGGAATAGAGAAACAGACAGTCCCCCTTTTCTCTCCCTATGACCAGTGTTTACCGTTTATATACAAAGTGAGGGAAGCTTTGAGTAATGGTTTTGAGATATATGTTTATACATTGGTAATACACCAATCCGTAAGTTGTAGCAGTTAATTTGATATACAATAGGTAAGATAGTAGTTTAATAACTTATTGTTAAGATGTAATTAGATATATCTATTGTGTATGTAAGTTAAATCAGCCTACACTATTATATAAACAGTGTAGGGGCTGTCACTTTCATAAACAAGTCATTAATCAGTCTCTCTCGGTAGAGGGGGAGCAGTGACTCACACAAGGCCTAACACATTACATAGAATTACATAAACTGTGTTCAGAAGCAATTCCAAATATGGTATTGAAAGAATAACACAGGCTAAAACTAAGGTGTTGTAAAATCTCCACGGAGATATTGAATGGAGATCCAGTTTAGACTTCAGCAAGAGAACAACTCCTCTCTCATCCTTAACAAAGTCTGGCAACTACATACTGTATATGTGCAGCAGAGCACCAAGGCAACATGGACTTCAAACCAAGGACTGAGAAAGTACCTAGAAACACGCCACTCAAAATCAGTGTAAGTACAATTTAAATATTAATAATTGAAGTGTTAGCTTTGGTTGGAAACAGTATAGTGAAACGGTATTATTCAGTGTTGTATAACAGGTGTTAATTAAACCAAGTCGGTCTTGGTAAATTATTCAGTCTTATACAACTCTGTAAATTTATACAACTTGTTGTAATGTGTAAGTTAATTAAATAAAATCTTTATAAAAATTGAATAACCACAAAACTCATAACTGCGTTTTTATACCCGATATTTATTTCTGTGAATTTATAACTATACTCCAACAGTGTAATAAAATCTCATGGTTCTTAAGTGGTAACAAATATAACACTTATAAGTTACAACTCGAGTTAGCTACGAGACTTAAATATACGATAGATATGTTTATCTATCTACGGAGTATGGTTATCAAATTATATATATATATATATATATATATATATATATATATATATATATATATATATATATCTCTTATATAATCTCGGGATTACTTAAACTCGTTTTTCTGTAAACCGCTCTTATAGCCTCTTGGTCAGCTACATTAACGTAACAACACTGATGATACCAATGGAATAGATATACAATAAAAAGAGTGAAAAACACAAAAACGACAACTATTCCTTAACCCCTGCATGCCCAGGGAACGTCCTAGGACGTTTAGGTATTTCTGTATGCCTTGAGTGGCATCTGGAGGGGGAGAGACTCACTCAAACAACTCCTAGTGTACGTCTGTTCAAACTCGTTGGAGGTATTCCCTAAAGCTGTCCTGTGACTTTAACCTCAACCAGGCATCCACAATGCTTTGTTGATCATAAAATACTAACAAACTAACACTAATCAACATATTCAACTCATCTCCACAGGAATATGAAGAAAGTTACAGGCGAATGTTTGAGGTCTAATTACAGAAAGGACACTATGCTTCATATTAAACTGCGTAATGTTTACCATATCCCTCTCCTTTAGAGATATAAAATGAATCAATAACTACGAAACATGCAAATTATGCCCAGAATGCAGGAGTTCACCCCTACAGGACGAGTAGGATATATCTGCCCCACTAAGGCACTTGGGCTGTCATGATGAGCAAGACAGATTCGGGTCAGCAACAAAAGAGAAAGGCAAGATAATATTCCCACCTGATCCATCCATGTTTGCGTGACTTTAAATCCACATAGAAACTCATCCTTCCTCTTTCCCTTGCTTTAGGGAAGAATCTTTCCTTAGTCATACTTCAGTCATAGGAGAAGGAGGGTGAATGGTCGGCATTGAAGAATACACATACTAGCCCAGATTGTAAAGGCAACCCCAAGACCACTCTACAAACAAATTAAGTGAAGGTCAGGCATGGATGGAGTGTAATTGGTAAACAGAGCTCAATTATGAAAAATATGCCACTTCTTTCCTTAAAAAAATAAATAAAAATAAAACAAATAATAATAATATAAATAGGCCTATGTCAATTTAAAAAATAAATACAGATAAAATAACAATGTACAACCAATGTCTCTTTCCACTACTCCTCGGCCCAATAACCAGGAATACAATCATAATGTTGTTGAAAGAGATGAAGATAAGAAAGGTAGGGACACTCAGTTCGTTAGTCCATGGGCCGAAATTACAATTAATTAGAATAATAGCCTACAGGTCATTGTTCGTCTGGTTGAGGAGTTAATATATTCATACCCTTTGTGAAAGGGGTATCTACAGTATATCACTTAGTAGCCGTTCATTAGAGAGGTGCTGATGCTATTATCGTTTAGATGGCACTGACTCGTATCATTTTGGCATAACATAACATTTCATAATAATGGATGACTAAAATACATTGAGGCCTACCTAGGTCATCCAGCATATTAATTCTAATTTGTACTTTCTGTCACATGATAATACTCATATTGAAAAAGTGTACACATAAACCTCAATATCTACTAAAATAATGTGTCCAAGGGATTGTGTCAAGATCCACTGTGTCAAGACTACTTCAGTCACAGTCAAAACTGCCAGTATGTAAGCACGTCCCTAGTCTACTACAACCATGCCTAGCATTAATTACTGCGAATCATTGTACAGTACCTCTGTGCCCCAGTTTCTTTTTGTGTTTCATTGTCATTTATAACTTTTACAGTGTTACTGTTAAAATATTTCATCCCCTTTTGTTAATTCTCAGATTAATGTTTAATTTTTATATTTCTTGTGTCTCGGTGTTTTTCTTTTTCCCAGCGTGTTTTCAGTGTCTCAATAACAGCTTTCAGTGTCCGAAGTATTATTCCTGTGTATACCAGTTAATATTTGTCAATGTTATATTGTATCTATCTGTATAAGCATCGTATATTACAAAGTATATAATTATTTACCTGAGTACATACTATTTTAGTAAAAAGCATTATTCAACTTGATAACTAATTATTTTAGATATTGGTATTACTGTGTGTTAGTTTGTATTTTTTTATTATTTTCCTCCAGATTTAAACTATAAACAACCCTTCTGTTCGAAATTTACAATTCCCTAGAGATTCAAAACTATGAATATATGCTATACGCCTCTATTGTGTTCTTGCTTAGTACAGGAAACTGAACATTTTATACCTTCAGGTGTCCGCCTATCACCATAATCCCCCTTTCCTCCCACTCCTCGTTAACCCTTATGCCCCTTTCCCACTGATGTGACTTCTCACGATTTTCATCGCTGACACCAATAAATTGGCACATTCGTGACATGTCTTAAACCCTCCCATGAAAAATCGTTTGACTCGCAAGGCCTCTCAAGGGCCCTCGCGGGTCGTCGCAAATGTTCGGACTGTTTAAAATTTTGGACGAGGACTCACGAGGGTTCGTTGCCCTTGCAAGCATCGTCTAGCATCGCCGAGGGATCTGCGAGGGCTTCTGCGATCATCTGCGACATCAGCAAGACATCGCGGAGGGTTTTGCACAAAAAAAACTTTGCAACGCTGCATGGATGCTCACCGATGCTCTCAGATGCTCTGCTCGCCGATGCTCGACGATGCTTGCGAGAACATCAACGATGCCAAAGAGCACCTTGAGCATTTTCGGCGAGGTGGGTAAAAACAAATTATTAGGCCTATAGTGAACCTGTCAACCCTTTTTTCTATGCACCTCTCTTGGGGGGTTCATCTGTTTTTTTTCTCTTTCTCTCCTTTTCTCTCTTTCTCTAGTTTGTATCCATTCAGCCCCATTCAGCCAACTGTTTTAAGACGTTTATCCCCATCCAAGTATCGATATCTTCCTGGCAAGCGATAGCGAACCAGCATTATATGGAGAAATCCGGCTTCGCCGGAGAAATTTTTCTATCGAAAAATGTACAAATTTAGCTTGCTCTCAACAATTTTTGTTATATATGTTGGCTCGCTACCGCTCACCAGGAATATATTGAAACCTGGATGGGGGTAAACGTCTTAAAACAGTAGGCTGAACGGGGCTGAACGGATACAAGGCAAAGAGAGAGGGAGAGAAAGAGAAAAACAAAAAAAGAGGAGAGAGGGAGAGACAGAGAAAACAAAAATAGGCGAGGTGGGCTCAATGTTTGCGTTACGGCTTATGAGCCCACCTCGCCTTTTTTTGTTTTCTCTTTCTCTCCCTCTCTCCTTTTTTTTTTTTTTGCTCTTTCTCTCCCTCTCTCTTTGCCTTGTATCCGTTCGGCCCCGTTCAGCCTACTGTTTTAATACGTTTACCCCCATCCAGGTTTCAATATTTTCCTGGTGAGCGGTATCGAGCCAACATATATATTTTTTGTTTTGAGAGCAAGCTAAATTTGTACATTATTTGATAGAAAAATGTCTCCGGCGAAGCATTGCCAATCTACGAATTAAGGGGAGATGGGTCGTTTTTCGGGTCCCATTCCTTCCTCATGGTTAACCCCATTAGTTTCATATTTTATGACATTCGGCCCATTAGTTTGGCGATTTTAAGACATTTCACCCCATTTCGTTGTCAATATTAAGACTTTCGTGTCATCGCTTGAATCGCCGAAGACGTCGCAGAACAATCGGCGAGTTTTCTTTCACCATCGCATGATATCGCAAGATATTTTTGAAAATGTGACATTCCTCGCAGAGAACATCGGCGAAACATCGCTCACGAAACGCCGATAACGTCGCACAAGGCGGTGATTGCGTCGCATTCATCGGCGACATCTTCGCCGGGTATAATTTGTTATCTGTTTGTAACGTCAAAATCGTATACGTCGCACATGAATTCTTCCAGCACCATCTGCTTGCATCCTCTACCACACGGTGACACCAAGCCCACATTTGACTCATCTGTAAATCTTTCCCTCCCAACTTCTCTCATATTTACTACTCTGCATCTTTCCCTCCCAACTTCTCTCATATTTACTACTCTGCATCTTTCCCTCCCAACTTCTCTCATATTTACTACTCTGCATCTTTCCCTCCCAACTTCTCTCATATTTACTACTCTGCATCTTTCCCTCCCAACTTCTCTCATATTTACTACTCTGCATCTTTCCCTCCCAACTTCTCTCATATTTACTACTCTGCATCTTTTTCTCATTCACATTCACTCATTCCCCCACACCCACAAAATTGCTCTCAGACAATCGCTTACGTAAACTCAAAAGTATTTTTTTGTCTATGTGAATGAGGCAGACAAAAGGCAGAACTGCCTATGAAGAGTGACTCCCCCCAGCGATGAAAGAGTGACAGGGCCAAAATCAAGGAATGTTCGAGCCAAAATGCCTGGACACACGGAGTTTGAAACAATTTAAGTCATAGGATGAGGGGAAGATGGATTCAGGGAGAGAGTTCCAGAGCTCAGCTGTTGAATAGAAGAAAGATTGGGAATATCGTTGCACTCTTGGGTTGGAGAGTTGCACAGAGTAAGGGTGGGATTGTGTTGCAAGACGTGTGCTACGTACTCTATGTAGAGGAGGTGGTATGCAGTGAGAGAGCTCAGAGGAACACTGCTTATTGTAATAGCGGTAAAATAGCGAGAGAGATGCAACATTGCGGCATAGAGAGAGAAGTTGCTGAGCTTCGGTGACTGGACGTGAGTTAATAACACAAAAGGCTTTCTTTTCTACTTTGTCAGGAAGTGCCGTGTGAGAGGATCCTACCCACACATGTGACCAATACTCAATACATGAACATACTGTGCCTCTGTAAAGAGCAAAAACCTGTGCAGGGGTAAAGAACCCCCGGAGGCAGTTGAGCACACCCAGCTTCTGGGAAGCCGTTTTACCAAGGTGGTAATATGCCCTTTCCAAGTGAGATCAAAAGAAGAGGAGACAACGAGAATACTGAGAGAAGATGAAGAATTGATTTTTGTATTGTTGAAAAATAAGGCAAAGTCCTTTGGGAGTTCTTGACAGGTGGATAGATGGAGAAACTGGGTTTTGGAATAATTGAAGGCAACTAGATTCTCTCCCCTCCAGATGGAAATGGTTGTTAATTCATGTGATGGCATCATCACATGACTTTTTGAGTGATTGCTTGCTGGAGGAATCTGAAAAACTAGTAGAATAGTGTAAGGTAAAGTCATCAGCATATGAATGGATAGGACTGCAGCACCGTTGATTCATTTAAACTCCGCCTAGACAAATATCTCGCTTCAAACCCGCGACTAACTGCGTTTGTAAATGAATAACTTTATTTTATCCCCCCCTCAGTTACTAACCCATCTGTCCCCTACTAACTTCCTAATCCTGCCACGGACATTAGTTCCAGGGCAGTAATTCCCTTTCCAATGTTCCCTTACCCACTCTAAACCACTGTTTGGACACTTGATCCTCAGTGTTTTGGAGGACAAGCAACCTAGAAGGGTCACTAGATCTGTTGTTGCTTGATTTCCTTTGTACTCCTTTGACTGGAGGTACAGTTGAGAAAATATTTAATGAATATTAGAAAGATAATTGGAGATCAGACAGAACCCTGAGAAACACCGGAGTTGATAGGTTGAGGAAGTGAACGATGGGCGTCCACAACCGCAGCTATTGAACAGCCAGATAGGAAATTAGAGATAAAGGCACAGATTATAGGTTTGAGTCCCGAAGGGAAGAAGGAAAACCTGATATTTAATAGTGGCCCCGGAATCATTGACGATGCGCCTCAACATTGCTTATGGCCAATCTTTTAACTCAGGCTTGCCTTTCAAACTTCCCGCCTAGGAGTGAGAACAAATACGATTGCCACACATCATGAGCGAAACGCTTTTAAATATAACAAAGCCACTCGCGGACTCGTCCTATATGATGTGGGTACCACTACTAGAAAAAACTAGTAAAAAATAATCAGTAATAATAAAAATAAACATGATTCAGGTATTGCACTTCTCAGGCTTCTGTTGTCTAATGTGCATGTCGCCTCGGTCTCTCGGAGCGTACTTCTTCCTTTACTGATATATCAAGACTCTCTAAAATACAGCAGATGAACAGGAAGGGGATGGAAGGGAGGGCCAGAATTGTCAATGATTTCGGGGCCACTATTAAATATTAGGTTTTCCTTCTTCCCTTCGGGGCTCAAACCTATAAATTATTAGTGGCCCCTTCATCATTGACAATGCGCCTGATGTCACAAGTCTGGAGGGGGACATTCATCATAAATATCATAACCAATAACAAATTACTTCGGTCAAGAAAAGACACAAAAACGATCAATGTTTAACCCTTCTTTAGCGGCCTATGCGGTTTATTTATATGTACCGCCCAGCGGGGTGTTTTTAGCCAAAATAGGGCTGTTTACGTGATCATTTTCATGCCTAAATAAGACCCAGAACGTAAAACAAGTATCTATCCCTGAAAGGGCATAAACAGAGCTTTCGAATGACTCCATAACGATCCTTGTATGATGGATAGTTTTCTTGCAATAACCGTGCAACGCGAGTGCAAAAAGCATGTAATTCGGTACTTTCCCCATATAATTCAGTATGTAGCGAGTGAGAGAGGGAGGAGGGTGCTGAGATTCGTGTCAGTAGGTTCGCCGCGGTGGTCTGGAGCAGTCATACACTCGCTAGTCTCCTGCCACCACTTGTCTCTCTCTCTCAGCAACATTACGTGCTGAAATTGCCACTCGACCTATGTCGAGCGCCGCCACATAGTCCAGCTTTATTAAAAACGACTTATGTGGTGAGCCGCTTTTTAAGGGTTAAATAGAAAAAATAGAAAGGGTTTACAGGCGGCGTTTATTAAGGGTTAGCCTGTTGCATAATAACCTGAATGTTAGGATAGACAGTAGGATATCATACACATAAAACTATACATTTAGTTTATGACAATAAATAAATCAATATTCGTCTCCTTATAAATACTGATAAAAAGTACGATGTTTATATAGCCGTAGCAACAGGTACTCTATTACAAAATAGTTTTGTACAATGCATATATAAATAATCTTCAGATTACTGAGCATAAATTAATACTCTATTGCCATACATAAAGTATAAACATCATTTTCTGACTAGACTTACTTCAGTCTTAGGAATGGGTTATCACATAAAGCTTTTACTCTCACGATCATGTTGTATCACATAGGAGGCAGATAGGAGGCCTTAGCTAGAACACTCCCCCCCCCCCCCACCTTCTTTTGCACAAAAATAAAGCTTATAGCTAGACTTTCTGCCTTAAAGCTACACATCGTCGAGAAGGTTTCATGAGCTTCACGGACAGGTAACGTGTGAGGAATGTATGAGTAGAAGACCATAAGTTGGTCTTTTGCATATCATCAAGGGAAAAATTATGTAAAAATCGGAGCGAAGCAGCCCATTTTCTTATATCGTGTGACCATGCAAGAACACCCGTATTACTCTCCCTGATAACTTCAAGTAACAAGGCTGCTAACTGCCGCTTTTGGAGACGTTTACCTGTCCGCGAGACCCAGAGGGACTCAGCCTGAGTTGGTCGAGATTCCCGCATATTATTACATAAGCGATTTCACCGGGCAAAGCAAGTGGTGTCTATCGCCCTGTTTAAGAGATGGAACTTCAAATTCTGAAAATACATGGTAGCATGCCAATTTTTTGCAATGAAATTAGGAGCAGGAGCAATATGTACACTCATGTTACGCCTCGAGAACCTTAAGCAAGAGGGCTCCGAACTAATCGCCGCCAAATCAGACACCCTGTCACCCGTGGGCAGGGCCATAAGAAAAATAGCCTTCTTTAGTTTTACTCATAGGGAAGATTGTGACAAAACCTACGTGAATGAAGTATTTCAAGGGTTAAATCAAGAGACCAGGTGGGTGTGAGTTGGCATGGTGGAGGGCGAAGCCTAAAGCAAGACCGCATGAACCCCTTCTCCTCCGCCTCCGGTACGGAAAGGCCAGTTAAATTGGAAAATAGCGTTCGAATAGCCGTGAGGTGATTCCTTAATGTGACAACTGACAATTTACGCAGATCAAAGAGATAATTTAAGTATTTAAATATCAAAGCCACTGAGGACTGTTGCTGGTCAGTTTCTACGATCCAGGTAGTGAAGGCTTTCCTATGTGATTGGTACTGTCTTTGGGCTGATAAGGTATACTGATTAATCAATTTGTGAGGCACGCTGTCCCCAAATGGAGCTAGCCACTTGGCCTTCTGCATGTCCACAAGGCAAAAGTCAGCAAGGTCTTGAGGTTTCCAATTGTGTCTGAGTGGAAGTACTAGATCGGGAGCGACACCGGGTTCTCGCACCATGTCTTTAACTGGTTGTACCACACTTGGGCCGGCCACATTGGCGCGATCATCGAGACCATGCCCCGATAGTCCCGTAGTTTGTGAACTACTTTGCACATTAAGGATGCGTCTGGTGGTGGAAATAGATAAATGGAGATCCATTTGTTCCAATCTACCAGAAATGCGTCTGGTCCTCCCGCCGGGGTTTGAGTCCGGCGTGTGAGGAACTGAGGCAACTTGTGATTTTCCTCCGATGCAAACAAGTCCACTTGTGGATGGTATGGCTTGGTAATCATCTGTTGAAAGACGGTTTGCTTGAGAGACCATTCTACTAGAGTGCTCTGTCTCCGAGACAGAGGATCTGCCCACACGTTGGCTAAGTCGGGCAGATATGTTGCATGAAGATAAATCTCTAGCCTTGCAGCTAGACGAAAGATCTTTTCCGACAACCCTTGTAACACTCGAGATCTCCCTGACCCTTGCTTCTGAATGCATGTGACTGCAGTCAGATTGTCCATCCTGAAGGCCAAGGAATTTCCCACCAGGTATACGCAGTGCTCCTTTAAGAAAAACAGGGGGACTAACAACTCTTTGGCATTGATATGAAGATGATTGTACCTGGACCATAGACCCTGACCCAGATTTGACTGATACCCTCAATCCAGGGTACCTGACGCGTCCATGTCTACCCAGACTGTCGGAGGAGAAGCTGTCCATGTCAAAGAGGAGTGAATTACTTCTGGCTTCGCCCAGGCCGCCAGCAGGTTGTGGATCAATTTCGGGATTCCGCTGGCAACAGCGGAAAGCACTTGTTTCCCTCCAAAATAAGTCGTTTTACCTTGAGACGGCCTAACGGAACCGTCAACCTTATCCAGTTGAGTGAACCCACTAGAGACTCCCAGATTCTCCTCGTGGTGGTCAGAGCGTGAAGAAACCGAAAGAGTTTCCTCCGAAACCTCTGGCGATTATCCTCGCTCTGAATCAGAGTGAGTAACTCAGTGTCCCAAATTTTAGGCCCACCCACTGGATGGCACTCGTAGGGTTCAAGTTGGATTTCGCTAAATTCACTTTGAATCCCAGGGCTGTGACATGAGTTAATACTTGATTTACATGTTGAAGGCAAGTTATTTTGGTTGGAGCTACAATTAACCAATCGTCGAGATACATATGCACCATGATTCCCTGTTTGAGCAATGGTAGCAAAGCCTGTCGGACTAACTTTGTGAAAATACCGGGTGCTAGATTTAGACCAGAGGGCATTCTTTGAAAAACAAACGTTTGATTCCCTTGGCGCAAGTCTAGGTACTTTTGAAATCGTTTGTTGATAGGGACATGCCAGTAGGCATCTGTTAGATCTATCGAACACATCCAACCTTGTGGCGGCAGTGTCAGCCTGATCTGATTCACATTCAGCATACTGAACGACTGATTGGTGGGTGCCCAACCCCGAAAGGGATTGAAATAGGGGAGCTATCCCCCCCGCCAAAGGCGGCTTTCTAGGGCCTTTCCTAGCTGATGCTGAGAGGATTGGGTTCTAGTCATGTGCTCTGAATTGAAGTGGTTTGAATTCCAGATGGCACAACATCTTCACGATCTAGCCCGCATCCCCCCTCTAAATACATATTGGAATCATTTAGCAGAAAAACAACTTATTAAACTTGAGACCTTTCACAATAACTTCACCCAAATTTTCAATAGAATAATTATTATCCCCCCCCCCCCCCCGCCCCTTGTCAAATCCCCTTCACCCTGACAACAGAGAGGCACCCATTCCTAGATTCACGTACAATCATTAAATTTATAACTTCACAGACCAACCCAAATGTTTTGCATTAACACCAACCCTTAGCCAACTATAACTAAATTAACCCATGTAACGTCAACTTCAAAATAAATAACAGTACAGCCACCTTGCAAGTTCTGCCGTTGACAGCTCTCTCCCCACATTACCGCCCTATTTTTGACTCTATGCCACCCAAAATTATTAAAAAAACAATTCTCCAGTAGACTTCCTCCTGCCCATAAGCAAGCACTTTCGATTTTATACCATCCAAAATTTTGCTCTCATCATCCCTTGCCCCCTTCTTGCAAGCCATACTGAATCTCAGTAAAGTAACTGCTCTAACGAAAACAATTCAACCCCAACCCAATTACTCAACTCACGCACGTTGGGACAAGCCCCGACACCCTATTTCTCTCACTATTACCACTGTCTCTCCTACTTAACCAATAAAAACTTCCCTTCTTTCACATTCACCCACCTTTTCTATATTCATTCATTCATTCAGCCAGTGGAGTCACAGGGATGCAGGCACCTGCCTGATCAACACTCGCTCTCTCCTAGTAATATACCACCACTTATCTTTCCCAACCACCAAGGGGAGATAAATATGAGAAAATATCTGACCTCCAGCACCACACAGAGGCAGAGTTCATAAAGAGTAAAGCCAGACTACACCGCTCACTCTTAGCTCAAATACATCTAAATTCTAAAGTATCCAGCCGCCTGCCGACACATTGCAAACCTGCACACAATGTCCCAAGCTGTGCAGAACCGAAACCAGGTGGTGGATGGGTCGGAACAGATGGACCGGGTGTTTTGCCCGGCCCTGAAGTGGTGAAGACAAAAGAAGTGAAGCAGCAGAGCAACCAATTAAAGGACCTATATAGACCCAAACAGAATTAAAAAGAGCGAGAGATGTTTGACAGAGGCCTTGTGTCCCACCTATAAAATTTATGTTTCTTTATAGGACAACCAAAGAGAAAAGTGACTAGACAAATTATGTAATAAACTATATACTATGTGTTGAGAGATAGCTGTTCTATTGTTAGCATAGCACAAACTATTCAATTAGAAATAGTGATAGACTTTTCTAGGAGATATCAAAAGGTAGTTAAACGTAGAGTAAGAACTCCTAAGAGTTTTGAATAGATAATATAGAAGCTTATTAGACAGGATACTTGAGAGAAGGGATCTAAATACCCTACTCTCTGAGATTCTAGGTTTGGTGATCGGGGAGCTAAGTATCCAGGTCATTGAAAAGATAGGATTATGTAATCGATTAGTTCGGGATCTACATACCTGGCTAATCAAGAGACTAGAGTAATCAGACGAGTTGCTGCTATTTTAACTCGATCTGAAAAATAGGAAATAACATAATGGAGCCCACAACTTATGTGGGTTTGAAATATAGGACTTGTGTTGGGAGAGAATTGCCTTGAGAAATATTTAGGATTGGCAATCAGGCCTCCATTATTTGGAAATCTTTTGTTAAGCGAAAACAATATTTTCATTATAGATATCACCTCATCGAAAGCATGCTATCGATCGCGCGTAATATCTATTAACGTAATCAATGGATATATTACTTAATGATAGTTTCTGTTATCGCTAATAAATAGTTGTTGTGCCTTTTGGATCAGAGGCGAAGTAGGTCAAAGCTCTGAATAGCGATCATACAAATAGGGAAACTTAGAATTCCAAAGTGCAATGTATACTGTATTATCGTAAGTATTCAACTCTTCAGTTTGAACGTATTTCTACCCGAACAGAGAATCAATTGCTATGAGGCATACTGATTGCTTTAAGTTTGCTAAATAAAGTACAAACTTCCAAACAACTGTCGAATCATTCCTACCCTATTAGTATAAGTATTTCTAAAATATATACAAGTATTACCATAATCAGTGTACTTCAGAGCTTTCTCATTGTATACCCCTGTCCCCCTCCCTTAACCCGTCCAATCCCAGCGACGGCTACCAGCCATCAGTAGATAAGTCACTCCCCAGTCCCAGCGACGGCTGGGAGCCGTCAGTAATGTACTTTCCTTGTAGCTGCCTGTATCAGGCTGTGCCTGGTACCACTATCATTTGAGCACTGCTCTCGATATGGCAACACTTCTCAGCTTATATAAAACCCACTGAAGGCTGGGAGAGCCAGTCTTCCTTCATCTCTTGAGGTGGAAGGTTGTTCTATCTTGCCATTTTGGCCACATTGCTTGGAACTAGGGGGGACTTTTATTACTGTATCCTCCAGTACAGTAGGGGTTAAGGAAAGAGGGTAGCATCTGCCTTTCAACACATTCCCATCCCTATTCTGTTCAACTCTCTAACCCAAGAGTGAACCAATTTTCCAAGTGTTTCTTCCACTCAACAATTAAACTCTGAAACAGACTCCTTCAATTTGTCTTTCCCTCATGGTATGACTTAGACTGTTTCAACCTCTGCATGTTCAGACATTCAACCTTGAATTTGGCTCTCGATCTCTGTTTCAACTTAGGAGGAGGCACTTGTTACAGGCAGCTTTGCCTTTTGTTTCCTGCATACACATCTATTCTAGTCTATTATATATGCTCAGGCCCAATCCCCACTTTTCCTATTTTTTATATTTTATTTTCTATTTAATTCTATTTTATTATTTTGTTTTTCTTTCTTGGGGGTGGCCGCCTCAAGACAGAGCAAGAACAGGGAAAACACAAAACACAACATAAATCAACGAACAAACAGACAAAACACAAATTCACACACATCTAGGTCACCCAGGAGAAGACCCAGAGACCAGGGTCACCAAGGTCGCTCCAGCATTCCCCCAGCCCCCGGCCATCCGGAGAGGTTCCGAAATAAATACTCTTGAGGAGTTTGTGATTGCTAGCGTTAGAAATAAAACTCCTCTTTCAACCACAAAGAATACGGATGCCAAATCCAGGGTTGATCCCCTTGTCTCGCCATATTCTGACACTTTGCAAACCTTGACCTCCCCAAACTACGTTCTCCCGCCACAAGATTATTTCCTTGTCATAAATAACGGTATATGCTCACAGAACGAGACTGTTACCCACATAAAAACCTTCAATATCATCCAAAGAGTGGCGAGAGAAGAGGAAAATCCTAGTGAAGTCAGACTGGTCGGAGAATCCATAGTCAGAGGCCAGAGTTCTGTGGAATGGATCCCCAAACCAGGAAATGCGTCTGCATCACATGAACGGGCTTAGACAACATTGCAGCTGCTGTGAGTGATGTCACAAATGGTGCCCAAAATAATACCCTTTACCTAATCTGCACAGGTAAAACTGCTGACATAATACGTATCACTGAATCATGTCTAAATGTGGAAAAAAGATAATATTGAGCAGAATAAATTATTCCTGCATTAACAATGTTTGAATGTAGTCTATTAAACAAGAATGGGTGAGGCATTTTGCTGTACGTCAAGAAAGATCTATATTCCGTGCAAGTAACGAACTTTGATGTAATTTACTGTATTTCAATTGAGAAATATGCTTTAACCTCTAAGCAGCGACGTTACTATCAGAATGTTTCACTGGGCGAATGCGATGTTCCTTTTGAAAGATGGCACTTTAAAAAAAAAAAAAAAAAACCCCAGTGCCAAAAAAGTGGAAGCACAATGTGATTAGGTGGCATGTCTCCTTACTACCACATCCTGTCTTCCCCTTACATGTCTCTCACCCCACCTTCCATCTTCCTCAACTTCCCCTCTCCTTCTTTGTTCTACTTTATCCCTCCCCCACTCTCTATAAATCCTTCTTCCCACCTCAAGTATGTTCAGTCACTTCCCCTACCTCCCCCCTCCCTCATACATGCGCGGAACCACAGCTAAAGCTGTCAATGTGGCTCAAGCATTCAGAGACAGCTGACCTATGTTTCTCTGCCTCGTATGCATTCGTCACCTTCTCGTCATAAAAATAGTTTTTCACTGGATATTTGCTATTTACGCCTAGTAACTGGTTCTTCAATGATCACATGTTTATTATAAAAGTAAAATATGCGCATATGGTGAAGAAATATTGCTATATATCGTATATATAACAAATTTTTTCCGAATTAACCTTTAAAGGTCCCGCACTGGCGGACCTCTCACAAACACGTTTAACGCAGCCCTGGGCTGAGAAAATATAACCCTCGGACGAATATATTGCCTCCCTTCATAATCACTAAACATTCATGAAAAGATCTACATGACCAAATTGCTGAGATAAGCAATAATGAAGATATTTTACTTTTTGAAAATGCAATTTACCAAAAACACAGTAGGGCGAATCCCTGACATTTAAAACATAATTAGACCTGTACTCCAATCTGCTAGAAAGTTCATTATTTAAATTTGTTCAATATACAACACGGGGCAACAATGTTCGTGATCTAATCTTTGTGACTAAAGATTACTTAGTAAACCAAGAGAGAGAGTAGGAGATAGGTTTACTTCAAATGATCATCGTTCGATCACATTCAAAATTAAATTCCGAAGCAATAATATTATATCATATCTTCAGGGGAAGATTGTAGGCACCATGTGAACAAGGCTAGATCCAGGAGAGGCTAAAGGCATGTGATAAGGAGTCGCTGGAACTCTTGTGTCATTTGCTTGGCCTCTCTTACTGATTTTGTTAGTGCCTCACTTACACTGAGAGTAATCTAGCTAGCTCTCACAAAACACTTTCTCTCTTTAACACTACACCACACAAGCACACTATACTTACTTCCAATACACAAACATTTACAAAAATATAATGATGACACAACATGACCCAACCTCGGAGTCCCCAGGGGGGGTGGACCATCAATGCTCCTATAATACTAGCTGGGCACTCACCCAAAGACCCACCAAAATATCTTGAACCGCGACCTGACACTCCCATTATCAACTTTTGCAACATTCATGTCCTTTCCTCTAACATTTACTCTGTTGCACACCACCTCTCCTCTGCCAATCCCGATCTTATCTTTCTCACCGAAAATCTGTTGTCTGAGACTGCTGACAGCAAACCGTTCTTTGTACCCTCCTACTTTTTCTATTCTAGTTTCAAAGCCAAAGGCGGATGTTGTGTATATGTACACAACAAACTAATTTGCTCTCTTTTTTTCCCACTTCAACTGCTTTGAATTCTCAACTTTATGGCTCAAACTATCCTGTCACTCTCATACTAAATAATTTTGTGCTGTCTATCTTTCCCTTAACTCCACTGACTTCCCTAAATTTTTTTGGCTATCTAAACTCTCAAGTGGAACACATCCTATCAGTCTCTCCTTTCTCAGAAATCTCCATCTTAGATTTAAAACGCTCACCACCGTCAATGGCTCTCCTCTCATTCCACTGACCAACCTGGTGAACAAGCCAACATCTTTCTATCCTAAATGACCTAGAGCAGTTGGTTCAGCAAGCCACCCGAATCCTGGATCGCTTCGGAGATCGGCCCAACATTCTAGACTTGTTTCTACCTTCTAACCCTTCCACTTATATTGTCGATCTTTTCTCTCCTTTGGGGTCCTCCGACCATAAACTTATCTATGTCTCTAAGTCTTGTCCTATCTCTCCAGTACGGCCACCCGATCCTCCCGGCCGGCGGCACTTGTGGCACTTTGGCGCTGCCAACTGGAAGGCTCTTCGGCAGTACTTCCCTAACTTGCCATGGAATTATTTTTACTTTCGTGGCCAGGGACCCTCGGAGAGTTCTAAACGCATTACCGAGGTAATTCTATCGAACATTGAGGCATACATTCCATTTTCCAAAAATCTTTGTTTACTCACAATTGTTCTACTGCTGTTCGCAACAAGGAGGAAGCATTCAAACGGTACCGACGCTTTCAAAGTCACGAATCTAATTTTTCCTATGTTTCTTCCCAAAATCAAACCAAACCTGTTATTTGAGTCTCCAAACACTCTTTCATCAATAATAAATGCACTGAACTATCCTATTCTAGCTCTTGCCAGGTTTTTTGGCATCTAGCAAAAAACTTCTTCAACAATGTTTCGTCCTGGTCTTTCCCTACCCTTTTCCACTCTGATGGCACAACTATCACTTCTTCCTCTGACAAAGCTGAACTCTAAGCTCAAAGTTTCGCTAGAAACTCCATCTTGGATGATTCCGATGCTATTACTCCTTCTCCACCCCCCTCTCTCCTACTTATGCCTAATATCCTAATCTCTTCTAAAGACATACTTTCTACCCTCTCTGGGCTAGATACTAAGATGGCATACAGTCTGGATGATGTTCCTCCTGTTGTACTAACAAACGGCTTCTGTGCTGACTCCCTGCCTAGGCAAACTGATCCATCTCTGTCTCTCCTCTAACGTCTTCCATTCTTGCTGATAGTTTGCTCTAATTCAACCTGTCCCAAAGAAGGGTGACCGCTCTCAACGCTCCATCTATTGTCCAATTGCTCTCAGTTCTTGCATCTCGAAACTTTTTCAAACTATTCTTATTTCAACATTCCTTAACACTCAAGCCGCGCGCGCCTGACATATGTCGGGCAAGAGAACAATGGACTATTGTCCGGTGCCTGACAATAGTTGGGCGGGATTTTGAGCACATTATCTGCTCTAAGAGAGAGTCCACGCGTTGGGAGGACGATAAGCGGGCTCTGACCGTCTGACCCGACCACAAAGCCGTGACTGACAGTCCCACTGCTACATTCCACAACCACTGTCTCGCGAGACCAGGAAAAAAACAAGGAAATTAACCTTATTTAGGGATTTTTCACCTCCGGTTACGCAATTGCTACAGGATAACCCGTGGTCGTACAAGGATGATTCAGGTGTCATTGGAAAGCTCTATTATCGCCCTTTCACGGATACATAGGCCTAATTGGATTGCGCTCTGGCTCTTGTTTATGCATGAAAAAGAGCATGGAATGAAGCTCGTTTAGGGTAAATATGCCCACCAGGCAGGTAGTAGTTACAAACATCCCCGTCGGTAAGGGGTTAACCATTTCTCTTTTCATAATCTACTCTCAGATCGCCAGTATGGTTTCCTTAGGAGTTGCTCTACTGGTGATCTTTCATACCTTACTAATTCTTGGTCATCCTCCTTTCGGGACTTCGCTGAAAGCTTTTCTATTGCACTAGACATATCGAAGGCCTTCGATCTAGTCTGGCACAAATCTTGAATTTCTAAACTACCCTCCTTTAGTTTCTATCCCTCCATATGTGCATTTATCTCTAATTTCCCTTGCCGTTCCATAGCTGTGGTTGTGGACAGCCATTGTTCACTTCCTCAGCCTATCAACTCCAGAGTTCCTCAGGGTTTTCTCCTATCTCCAATTATCTTTCAATTATATATAAATTATCTCAAATATACCTCCAGTCCTAACCACTCATATTCTGATGACTCTACCATACACTATTAAACTATTTTTATAGAACGCCCCACCAAGCAATCCCTCAAAATCTCATGTGATGAAGCCATAGAATATTTATCTTCTGATCTAACTACCATTTCCAATTGGGGCAGAGAAAACCTTGTTGGTTTCAATGCTTCCAAAACCCAATTTCTCCATTTATCTACCTGTCAAGAACTCCCAGAAAACTATACCTTATACTTCAACATTACAAAAAGCAACCCTTCATCTTCTATCAGTATTCTCGGTATCTCCTTTTCTTCTGATCTCTCTTGGAAAGACCATATTACCACTCCTGCTAAAACGGCTTCCCAGAAGCTGGGTGTGCGCAATTGCCGCAAGGGGATTCTTGACCCCTGCACAGCTTCTTGCTCTGTACAGGGGCACAATGTGTCCTTGTATAGAGTATTGTTCGCATATGTGGGGAGGATCCTCTCACACAGCACTTTGGACAAAGTAGAAAAGAAAGCCTTTTGTCTCATTAACTCCCGTCCTCTCACCGATTATCTGCAATATATCTCTCTCTTCGCCGCAATGTTGCATCTCTCGCACTATTATCACTATTACAATAATCAATGTTCCTCAAAGTTCTCTCAGTGTATACCACCTCCTGTTCGTAGGCTACGTTGTCTTGCAACACAATCCCACCCTTACTCTGTGCAACTCTCCAACCCAAGAGTGAAACAATACTCCCAATCTTTCTTCTATTCAACAGCTGACCACTGGAACTATCCTCCTGAATCCACCTCTCTCTCATCCTATTACTTCAATTGCTTCAAACTCCGTATGTCGCAACATTTTAGCTCGAACATTCCTTGATTTTGGCCCTGACACTCTTTCAATTCTTGAGGGAGGCACTCATCACAGTCAGTTTTGCCTTTCGTCTCCATCATGCACATAGAACAAAAAGGTACCAAAGTTCAAGAAAGCCAATTTCCATAAAGTACTAACTAGTATTGACAAAACAGATTGGAAATTCATACACTACATAAGAAATAGTAATGAGATCTAGAACTCATTCTCAGAAATGTAAAATAACATTATTGTTTTCATTCCTGTGAAAATTCGACACTCAACTCTAAACATTACCAGTAAGCCTAAGTGGTGGAACACATATATTAAACTTGTCAACATGCCAAAAAATGAAAAATTACCAACAACAATGTCATTAGATTAAATAATGAATCTCAGGTTAAGGGGAGATTTCCACATGAGGGACTTTTTTCTGGACCCCTTTCTCCATCATGTTTAGCCCCATTGCTTTTGAGATTTTAAGACGTTCGCCCCATTAGTTTGACGATTTTAGGAACTTTCGCCCCATTTCTGTCAATTTTAAGATCTTTCGTGTCATTTAGGGGTCAATTTTTTCCTGGCGAGCGATAGCGAGCCTGTAATTTAAGAGGAACCGGCCTTTGGCCGGGAAATTTTTCTATCGAAAAATGTACAAATATAGCTTGAAAGAGGGTCTAGAGGGTGTAATTTTAAGCTTGATGGAGGTCTAGGGAACAAACTAGAAACCTCCCTTTAAGCCATCTTACTCTCCAACGAAATGCCAAAAGATTATTGACTCCCTAACGCTCACCAAAATCTTTTCCAGCGTGCACCAAAAGGCTGGTGTGCATATAAACAATATATGGTAACTCCCTTTATAATCACAATAATTGCCTGTACATGCAATATGCTATACATCAAAGGAAAATGCAAAACCCATACTATAATACAAATGAAAACAAATAGATATTCTAAATAATCAAATTATCAGTCAAAAACTATAAAATTGATAGATGATAAAATATCTAATCATTCTCCGGGTTTACATCATAATATCGTGATATGCTCATCAATAAACAAAAATTCTATTTGAAATAAGAAGCATTGTTCACACTCTACATGTGCAATCATAATTTGTTTATCTTCTATAGTGTAGATAATCATAAGCATGGCAGCATAACTGTGAACACTTTAATTTTACATCGATTTCCACCCATAAGCATTATGTCCACTACAATGAACTACGTCTCAAAAAGAAAGAAGAAATCTACAATATTACTGTAGAACAATCCACAAAACACTGAACAATCATACAGTAGATAAAATTGATGCCGACTAAAAGATGTTATGTTTTTCCAACTACCTCCAAATTTGAATGGCTGTAATTAATTATTTTGAGAGATGACAATATGTTTTTAAATATGAAATAAGAAGTAAATGTCAAGCACTTTCCAACTGAAATCATAATTTGTCTATCGTCAATAGTTTTTTTGTATATGCATATTATACAGAAGACAACCCTGAGTCAAGGAGGCCTAAGGGAAGACCACGGAACTTATGGCTTGGGCAAGTCGGCCAATCATGCGATAGGATACTTGGTATTGGCTAGGCAGATGCCTGGAATCAATTCCGGGATGATTCCCTAGAGAGGGGTCGGAGGATGAGTGCGGATACACGCTACTGTCACGATATGCCCCCATTGATTGATTGATTGATTGATTGTACTTGTCAGTAAAACTCAGTTTACTTTACATGCCATTACTGTATATTAACTGTATAAAACTATTTTATTAATTCTTGGATAGCCTAACCTTGCTTCACCAAATACCATTCAATACATCAACAGACTCTCTCTTGGAATCTAAAGCACCAGGCTCGAAAACAGGCTAAACCAGTTATATGCACTAATCAAAGCCCAAGCATGAACCAGGTATTTTCCTGTAGTCTACTGCAAAGGGATAAGTCTAGGGGTGGACATCAGTGTGTAAACATAGATAGTGGAAGATAAAATTTCCCAACTAATTTTGCGAAGCGAGCAGAAAAAAAAAAAAAAAAAACAGTTTTGAAACAAAGTAATACATCCTATCATGACGATGAAATATAGTATAACGAGACAGGAAACACCAAGGCACTCGAAATCTCTGATGGAGCCCTCCCAAGATCCCTAAGTAGCTTGCATCACAATACACAATACACTGAGGTTATAGAACAGAAGCAAGATGAATCAGTATGTGCCGCAACCTGCTAACACTAGGAAAATTAACCTCATGTACAGTAACACCCTGTCTACAGGAGCAAATTATGAAATAGTAAGACTACAATTACTCGCGATGCGCACCATGTAGATAGATTAGTAAAAAGCAACCATAATGCATGGAAGGCTGGCACAAAACTAAATAGGAGGGAGAATTAGGGGACAAATATTGTCTGAAATCTCAAGCCCTTACCACCATACTCTCAGGAGGGTTACCCCGTTATCCTACCTAGTCAGTGTCTCTCCACGGTGCGTAACGAAAGGTGCCACTAAAAATAAGAAATAAATACACATCCTAAGCAATAAACCTATGCCACGAGATGTTATGGTTCACCCCGTGTTTTCAACCAAGTGAAGCTTTCTTGTTTAAAAATGAGCTATTCACTGAAACAAAACAATATTCGAATATAGTTATCCACAGATATATCAGACACTGATAGACATAATTCATATGAACAAATGTATGCTAATAAAAATACTCGAAAGCAAATAGGCAATTAATATCCGATACGATAAAAGGCGCATCGTCTGCTGACGTCAGAATCTGATGTTACCACAACAAACATGACACGAACGAGAGGTCTCCCTATCCCTAGTCCCTCTATTCTCGATGATGGACAGAATGGAGCGCAATTATGATTATGTAGTGCTGGTTCCTGATGTATCATTTACATAATATATTGTATTAATCCCCTTATGAGTCTGTGTGGAGTGAGGAGAAGAAGGAGGGGAGTGAAAGGTACAGCATGGTGGACAGAAGAGGTAAGAATAGCTGTGGAAGAAAAGAAGAAAGCATATAGAGAGTGGTTGGGTAGTAGAGGGAATGAAGATTCCGAGAGACAGAAACGAGCGAGGTACGTGGAGAGTAAGAGGGTGGTGAAGAGAGTAGTGAAGGAAAGTAAGAGAAGAGTAGATGAGGAATTTGGAAGGAATCTGAGTGTAAAATGGAGGGAGAGTAAGAAACTGTTCTGGAAAGAAGTAAAAAAAGTTAGGGAAGGTAGCAAGGGAAACTAAGGGTGTGAAAGATAAGAATGGGAGAATGCTAGCCGAGAAGCAAGGAAGAGTCGAAAGATGGAGGGAGTACTTCAGTGAGTTGCTAAATGTAAGGAATAAAGAGCCAGCAAACATAGCTGGATATGGTATGGGAGGGAGAAGAAGAGAAGTAGTGGAGGAGGAGGTGGGGATCAGGAGGTCAGAAGTGTGGGAAGCCATGAAAAGAGTGAAGTTGGGGAAAGCACCAGGTACAGATGGAGTGTGTGGGGAAATGTTGAGGTATGGTGGTGAGATAGTGATAGAATGGGTATGGAAAATGTGCAAACTAGCATGGGAGAAGGGGAGTGCACCCGATGACTGGAAGACTGGCATAATAGTCCCCCTATATAAGGGCAAAGGGGAAAGAGGAGTGTGTGGTAACCACCGAGGAATATGTCTTCTAAGCGTAGTAGGGAAGGTATACAGTAGGGTAGTGATTGAGAGAGTGAGAGTGAGAACGGAGAAATGGATAGGCGACGAGCAGGGAGGTTTTAGGAAGGGAAGAGGATGTGTAGATCAGATTTTTACCCTGAATTGTGTTGTGGAGAAGTATCTGGAGAAGAAACAAAAGGTGTATGTTGCCTATATGGACTTGAAGAAGGCCTATGACAGAGTGGATAGAGAAGGTTTGTGGAAAGTACTTAGAATATACTGAGTAGAGGGCAAGTTGCTGAAAGCAGTGAAGAGCATGTATGAGGGTGCAAAGGCGGCAGTACGTGTGAAGAGTGAGCAGAGCGAGTTCTTTGACCTTAATGTTGGTTTGAAACAGGGGTGTGTGATGTCCCCGTGGTTGTTTACTGTATATATGGATGGAGTCATGAAAGAAATACTATCACGAGCAGTGGATGTTGGTGTATCACTGAACAGGGAGGGAATTGAGTGGAAGCTACCTATACTGCTGTTTGCGGATGATACAGTTCTGATGAGTGATAATGAATGGGAGTTGCAGGGTCTGGTAAATGAGTTTGGAACAGTGTGCGAAAAACGGAATTTGAAGGTAAATGCGGGGAAGAGCAAGGTTATGGTCTTCGAAAGGGGTGAAGTCACAGAGTGTGAGGTGAAGCTGAACGGTCAGGCTATGGAGATCGTCAACTCTTTTAAGTATCTGGGCAGTGTGTTGAGTAAAGATGGGACTATGGATGAAGAAGTGCGGGAGAGGGTACAACAGGGGAAGAGGGTTGTAGGAACGCTAAAAGCAGTAACAAGAAATAGGGTGGTCAGTATGGAAGTGAAGAAGTCCTTGCATGACAGTGTGGTAATCCCGACACTGGCTTACGGAAGCGAAGCATGGACGTTGGTTGAGAGACTCAGACCAAGAGTGAGAGCAGTGGAAATGAATTACTTAAGGAGTGCGTGCAGAGTTACATGGAGGGATAGACAGACTAATGAGGAAGTAAGAAGGAGGTGTGGTGTGGAGGTAGATGTGCTGGAAAGTGTGAAAAGGAACAACTTGAGATGGTTCGGCCATATGGAACGTATGGAAAGCGAGAGAATGACTAAGAGGGTGTACGAGAGCGAGGTGGAAGGACAGAGAGGGAGAGGTAGACCGAATGAGAGGTGGAAGGATGGAGTGAGGAAGTACATGAACGAAGGCGGTGCTGGTTGGGGGGAGGGGCGTCGACTGACTGGGGACAGAGGTGCATGAGGGCGGTTCGTTCGTGGCCACCCCTTAGGGGATCACGGCGTCAGGCAATAGATAGATAGATAGATGAGTCTATATATACTAGTAAATTATAAGCTGACGAAGATAGAGATGCCCCAGTGGACCATGACCCAGTCGGGGGACACCTCGACGACGTATACAGACTAATAACATACATAAAGCCACTCCAACAGCTTCCTCTCTCTCCAACACCCCTTCTCCCCTCTCTAATACTCTTCAGAAAAATAGGAAAAAGTAGAATGTAGATACGAGGTGCCGTTGTAAAGGCGTATCCCTCAATACCTTCACCTTAACCTTCAACATGAAAAGAAATATCTACATTCCTCCTTCAACCATCAATGAATATATAAATACTTTGGGAGTTGAGAATTGGACATGGGGTTCTGGGTTGGATTTTCTCTGATGGTGATGAGGTTGACGCTCTGTATAACAGGGTTTGGTCAATAACATCAGGCAAGGTATACCGTAATGATCAAGGCTAGACTAGGCTAGACACTTCGTCATTCTTAACTTGGTACGAGATGCTTACATTTAGAAATTTCGAAGCACAGTTAGGCCTACATTCTAAAACAGGGCCGGATCCTGGATTTTTGAAAAGGGGGAGCGAAGTGTTGAGAAGGGCCTATGCGAGGGGGTTCCGTCCCCCGACCGCCAACAAAACTCCATAGATATGGATGTTCAAACATCAGATTTTCATGTTTCAAGAATAGGTGGGCATAGGCCCCCCCTCCCTCTCCTCTAAATCCGGCCCTGTATAATTAGTCATAATTTTTTTTTTGTTTTGTTCTATGTGATTGAGGGAGGCAAAAGGCAGTACTGCCTATAGCGAGTGCCTCCCCCATAGTTGAAAGAGTGACAGGACCAAAATCAAGGGACGTTCGAGCCAAAATGCCTGGACACACGGAGTTTGAAGCAATTTAAGTCATAGGAAGAGGGAAAGACTGATTCTGGGAGAGAGTTCCAGAGCTCAGCTATTGAGTAGAAGAAAGTTTGAGAGTAACGTTTCACTCTTGGGTTGGAGTGTTGCACAGAGTAGGGGTGGGATTGAGTTGCAAGACGGGTACCACGTGCCCTACGTAAAGGAAGTGGTATGCACTGGGATAGCTCTGAGGAACATCTTGCTGTGATGACTTGACTAGGGCTAGTTGAAACTACTGAAAACGGGATAAAGCTATAGAAGTCACCACCTTTGGGAAGATAGGATAAGATGAGTTAGGTATAGGAGAGGATGGTTAGATTAAATGGATTGGTTAATAGGGTTCAATTGGCCTAATCTAACTCTAGTAATTTAATCGACTAATCTATGACAACCATGTTAACCTAGCTCACAGCCTACCTAAACTATCCTATCCTATCTGTCCAAGGGTGGTGACCTCTGAGTGTTCCAAAAAACTGATCATGAAAGGATTTTGGCTAGTTTTACTGTTCTTATTAGCTTTTGACATTTAGGGCTATTCTATCCTAATAACGGTAAAGATTGCAAAGTTGATTTATATTTTGGAATCTCCATGGAACTTAACAATTATGGATATTATTGTGTTAACTGCCCCTATATGCTCATAAATTCATGCATTTTTGTTTACGTATTAACGTTAATGAAGATATTTTAGGTTAGGTTAGCTTAGCTGAAAGAAATTATATTTTGAATTAACTTATCTAAACCAATAGATACTCTTAATAATTAATCAACTCTGCGTAAGCAGAGTTTGGTATCGCCCCCCCGTATAGTGGGTACCACACGAAAAAAATGTATGTCGTCGTCGTCGTCGTCGTCGGCGTCGTCGGCGTCCGTCTGTCTCGGAACTCCTCCTAGACCGTTGGACGGATTTTCACCAAATTTCACACGAACATTTGTTGCGTGAATGCAAAAGTCAGTCAAAAAAGATTTTTTGAATGTATGCAATAGTTATGATTTTAGGTCCAAAATATGGTTTTGCCCCCCCCCCCCCTCCCCCCCCTCCACCCCAACCCTCCGGGAACCCTCCGGGAACCCTCCCCCCCCCCCAGAAATGATGGCGTTCTGGGAGAGAAAACATCTCGCTACGCATTTGCTAGGTTAAGTTAGTTTAGTTGGCATTAGAAGTGATGGTAGTAATATTTGGATTTATGGTGATAGTAGTGATAATGGTGATAATTGTAGTGATGATGGTTGTAGTTGTATTGATGATGATGACAGTAGTAGATATGATGGTGACAGTAGTAGTAATGATGGTCATAATAGTAGTGATGATGGTGACAAGTAATAATGATAGTTGTAGTGATAATAATGGCAGTAGTGATGATGGTAGTGACGATGGTGTGAGTATTAGTGATGATGGTGAGTAGTAGTGAGGATGGTGAAATTTGTAGTGATGATGATGATAGTTGTGGTGATGAAGTTCATAGTAATGGTGAAGATGGCAGTAGTAGTTATTATGGTGACAGTAGAATAAATTATGGTAATATTTGTGACAGTAGTAATGATGATGGTTATAGTAGTAGTGATGATGTTAACAGTAGTAATGATGATTGTAAGATGGTGGTGATGATATTAGTAATGATGGTTGATAGTTGTAGTATCAATGATGATAGTAGTGATTAAGATGCTAGTGACAATGGACAGTGTTTATGGTGAGAGTAGTAGTGATAATTGTAATTGTAGTAGTGATGATGATCATAGTAATGGTGATGATGACAGTACTTGTGATGATTGTGGCAGTTGTAGTGATGATGGCAGTAGTAGTGATTATGTTGATTGTGATTGATGATGGTATTAGTAGTGATGATGGTAACCCATCGCAGAGTTGGGTATGCCGTTTTGATTTTGGGCAAAACGGCACGTCTACTTTATTATTATGTTCTCTCCACTAACCAACTTTACTCCTAAACTTGATTAATTAAATTAACAAACACATTTGGCAGTCCGGGGATTCGAACCCAGGATGCTCACACCGAAAATGAACACACTTATGCATTGCACCTAGAACTTTACAATATGTTGGGTTAGCATAGCCTAATGATACTCCAAATCTCCTAGGGTATATACAGTATATATTAGAACTGTGCCACTGGTAGAGTGGCTATTTCCAAAGGTTCCCTATTATTTTATTACTCACCCACTTGCGCCCCCGCCTTAACCATCCTGATGGCACACTGTCCCGGGGGAACCATGGTCAGGTCCCCTTTCTCACCGATGGCCATGGTAGCGGCCACCACCAGTCCAGTCTTCAGGGCCTCCTCTATTGCCCACTCCATCTCTTCTATGCACTGGACAAACTAGAAACAAGATGAACAAAATACGGTGGTCAAGTTAACCCAAAGGTCACGAACCAATAATAATGAAAGGTAGGATAAGATTGTTTATATTACAGCTGAATTAACTCTGGATATGTCCGGCAGCCAGGACATTTTGCTTGGCCATATATTATGTAACAGCAGTACTTGAGTGTCATAACAACAGATGAACAAAGTATACATTTTACAAAATCTCGTCTTTAAACTCAATAATATTGTCTGACTTAAATTGGAATACATCTATGGTTACAATAATAAATACTAATGGGGTTGTGTAGATTTTTCTATTTGAAAACAATAAGCTCCAAAATAACACATATTATTTGTGAATTGCATTATGAATCTTCAAGTCCCATGTAGTAGCCAACACACATTATATTCTGCAAGACTTAACTCTCTCATGCTTGGTTAAAGGGCTGTTTTTTTATTCTATTCATTAATGTATTCATATATTTCTTAGTGTCCTCGCTAGACTGCCATCAATCATTGGAAAACACCCCCTGGACCCCCCTTCAAGATAAATGTATACATTTTCCTACCGAAAATGTTTCCGGCCAAAGGCCGGTTCTCTTAAAATTACAGGCTCGCTATCGCCCGCAAGGGAAAAATCGACACCTAAATTGCATGAAAAGTCTTAAAATTGACAACAAAATGGGGCGAAAGGTGTTAAAATCGCCAAACTAACGGAACGAACGTCTTAAAACCTCAAAACTAAAATGCTATACATGAGGGAGTAGGGATCCATTAAAAGTGAGTACTACCCCCTTAAGTTTCTAAAACCTTAATACCACTAATTTACACTCTCAAGCGCTAATTGCACTATTGGGAGACGATACATGCAGGTTATCACTATTTTAACCCACAATAATCGCCTCTACATATTATACATCCAAAGATAAAGGTAAACCCAGACTATTCTAAAACTGGGAAAAAATCCCATAAGATCACGTTATCACACTGAAAATCGATATATAAGAAATGTTTCATCTTTTCTCAGAGTTTATACTGTCGTCATTTCGTTATGAGGTGAGTTTTAATTTGTTCTTATCTTTGAACCATGAAGTATTTTAATGTGGTAATGGTATACTGTTGCTATCTCGTTCAGTCGTTTATGCATTTACTACAAACAGCCATAAAGGATCAATGTAATTTTTTGCTTGCTTGCCTTTGTACTCATTTGGTCTTTCCTGTAGCATTACATATATTCTTTATCGATGTATTCATAGGTAAACTGGATATTTCTGAGAATTTCGGTCAAAATCCTTCAAGTGGTTCAATAACATAGATAACAAAGTTTAACCCTTTTAGTGCAACGACTTCTATTGGTAAATTTACAGCCTGGTGGGGACTTTCCCACTCTCTTGGCTCAAGCAACATATCTGTAGTCCTGACCGAATTCAAATGAGGTCCAATGGAAAGATCAGATCCAATTGTCCCTTAAATAGTGTACTTCATTCATTCGTAGGCCTCATTGCCTTGAAAACATCGAGCAGAACATTCCTTCTTTACAGCGAGCGGCCGCGTCTCGTAGCAAGCGTATTATCGCTCTCTCTCTCTTTCGTAGCTTTACACTCGCGATAACTCTGTGAAATACGAGATATTTTATCAAGAGTTCTGTTTAGAAGACAGTATTCGCTATGGCTTGTAACATGAAATGAACCTCACATTCGTACCTGGTATATAGCCGTCACAAATACATATGCTGTAGAAGTGGAATGGTTTTCCCATATTTTAGCTTGTAAAACACCTCTTGCTTGGACACACCCTATCACAACCAATGCTTAGAGCTGACTGATATTAGTATTAGAGGCAATGTTAGAAGCTTGTGGAAGTGTCTGGCAACAAGCGGAGCAGCTCGGCGCTACCAAGGCGTACGGACCAGATGGTGTTCCTCCTCAACCTCACACTCTGTGGCTGCACCCCTTTCAAAAACCATAACCTTGCTCTTCCTAGCATTTACCTTCAGATTCTGTTTTTCATGCACTGTTCCAAACATATTTACCAGTCCCTGCAACTCCCATTCACTATCGCTCATCAGAACTGTATCATCAGCAAACAGCAGTACAGGCAGCTTCCACTCGTTTCCTTCCCTTTTCAGAGGTACACCAACATCCACTGCTCTTCCTTGAATTTCTTTCAGGACTCCATCCATATATATATGTTGAACAGCCATGGGGACATCACAATTTACCGAATTGACAGAATTAAAAAGATGATTGATGGTGAGCTTGTCCCCACACTGATCCTCATTCTCACGTTTGATGTCTTGAACTATTCCTGACCTTCTGGTGGCTGCCTGGTTCCGTTACCAGGTTAAGCCTTATGTTTCACAACTGCTACATTGTTTCCATTGCCAGCGTCATGGAGGGGTAGCCAGCCCCGCCCAGGGAAGTACTACCGCCAAGGTTTCGGGAGACTCAGGGAATAGCCTGAATTCCATTTTCTCTCCCAGGCTTTGGTAGCTGGATACATATCTTTCTGCCTTACACATCAGGGGTATCAGGAAAACCCTCTTTATATAACATACACATCCAACTTCACGACATTGCCCTACATCGCTATCCTCTATCCATAAAACACTACTCTTCCCACTACATATCATACATGTAACACCATACATCTTTACCTAATAAATCATGGCAGTACAATTGTTAAGAGCAAACCTGGTGGTCCCTCGGATATCCACCCCCGGCAGGGTTGGGTCATCGACACAGGGCCCTCCCGGTCGTCATCATGCGACTGTGTCAAGAGCATTGCAACGTCCCAAAGTTGCTCGTCGGTGCAGCTTTTTCTTTAGCAATATAAGGGGACTTCACTCTAACATCAATTCTGTACACCAATTTCTTCAAGCAGAATCCCCTACTCTGCTTTTCTTGACATAGACTCAAGTAACATCCACATCTGACACGTCTAGATTAAATTTTCCAGGTTATCAACTGCTCCAAAATTTCACACCTAAAGGAGGTGTATGTTGCTTCCCAAGATCTGAAATTGCCCTGGAGGAGGTTACTAGTTTCAATTGTCCCTATTTTGATTATTCTATATACAAATTAATTTCTGCTGGTAAATTTAAATACATATGTTGCATCTACCGTTCCCCAAATACTCCTCCAGAGCAAAGTCTTTTTGATTCTCTGTCCTCACAACTCAGTGTCCTCAACTTAAATGCTTCTTCTGAAATCACTGTGTTGGGTGATTTTAATGTCCATGATGTTGAATGGCTCACTCATTCAGCCAGGACTGATGATGCTGGTCTTGAATGTGAGCTATTTGCAGACTCATTTAATCTCACTCAACTAGTCAACCAACCCACCCGTGTACCAGATAATCCTAAGCATAAATCCCACCTACTGGACTTATTTTTAAAAACCAATTCAGAAAATTATGATGTTACAGTGAGGTCCCCGCTTGGATCTTCTGATCACTGTCTGATACAGGCCACCTGTCTATCACCTACCACACCTTCCCACTCTGAACCTGTTTTGGTGACTAAATGGCATTACGATAGGGCAGACTGGGAGGGTCTTCAAGGTTTCTTTATTGATATTCCCTGGACCTCTTTCTTTCCTAATGATGCACACTCCACCTTGAGCCACATACAAGATTTTGTAAAAATTGGAATGGAAACTTTTATTCCTCATCAAAAGTACAGTAAAAGATCTAATTCACCTAAATGGTTTGACCATAATTGTGCTAGAGTAACTGAACAAAAAGCAATAGCCTTCAATGCATACACAAAATCAAAAACACATGAAGCCTTTAATTACTTTAGAAACATCAGAAATCATGCCAAAACTGTATTAAACCTAACTAAATCAAACTTTCTCCACAAGCAGGCAAATAAACTTCTAAATAATCTAAATGTTAACAAAATATTTTGGTCTACTCTTAACTCATTCAAATCCAACTTCACTACTGCTTCATCCATTCCACCATTAAAATATCCGACTGGCAATCTTGTAAGTGACCCACGAGGTATAGCTAACCTTCTTGCGGATATTTTCTCCACCAACTCAACCTTAGATGAAATAAATCAAGATGTCCCTGATTTATGTCGCCTGAAATTCCCTCACTTAAGATCCGCACCAAACATGTCAAAACTATTTTGCAGAATCTCTCAGTAGATAAGGCCAGTAGATGGTACAGATGAAATTCCTCCAATAGTACTTAAGAATTGCTCCTTGGTGCTCGCTCCTGTATTGGCAACATTTTTCCGTCTGTGTACTCATACCTCATGCTTCCCAGTACCCTGGAAAGAAGCAAACATCCATCCAGTTCCTAAAAAAGGTGCCTCGTCAGATCCATCAAACTACAGACCAATAGCTATAACTTCCACTCTTGGTAAAGTCTTTGAAATTATATTAAATAATCACATAATTAAGCATCTTGAGAATAATACATTAATCAGTGATAGGCAATATGGTTTTTGATGATGCATCGATCAACTGCAGACATTATTTGCCTTCTTACGCATCAAATCAACCAAGCTACAGACCAATATGGTGAAACACATACAATAGCACTGGATATATCAAAGGCATTTGATAGAGTCTGGCATCAATCCTTATTGTCGAAGATGTCACACTACGGCCTTGCATCATTAGTTCCACTAATTTCTTCTTATCTTCATAACAGAAAAATACGTGTAATGGTAGATGGCCTTTATTCTCAATTTCACTCAATAAATGCTGGTGTTCCCCAGGGATCAGTTTTGGCCCCAACTCTGTTCCTCATTCATATCAATGATCTCATATCTACCACTCATAATCCAATACATTCCTACGCAGATGACTCAACACTCCACAGTTCCTTCACGTTTACCAATTCTTTCACCCAACCCGATCTTATAAATTCAAAAATAAACACTGCAATTTCTCTGAACCAGGACCTTTCTAGAATTAATGAATGGGGACAAAAGAATCTAGTTTCCTTTAATGCACAGAAAAGCAAGTACATTCAATTTTCTAACCGACAGAATCTCACTGACACCCATATATTTTTTAATGATGTAAATATTCCCACTTCCCCTAGTATTGACATTTTCGGTGTAACATTAACTACTAACTTGAGCTGGACACATTATGTTAGAAGCATTGCTAAGAATGACTCTAAAAAACTGGGACTCCTGTACAGAGTTCGAGAATTCTTCACTGACGAGCAGTTGGCCGTAATATATAAAAGTCATGTGCTTTCTCAGATGGATTACTGTTCACCTCTGTGGAGTGGAAGTGGAGTGGTTGCATTGAGGCAGTTGCACAAAATTCAAAATAAAGCTATTAGATTAATCAATAACCCTGCAATCACACAGGACCTTCCTACATTATCCATACGAAGAAACGTTGCATCCCTTGCATTATTCTACAGATATTTTCACAGCAATTGTTCCGAGGAACTTGCTTCAATTGTGCCGCCTCTCCACATCTTTCCCCATAGAACTAGGGCAGCTGAGAGAGCCCATGAATTTACACTTTCTCCTCCACAATGCAGAACTTCTGCTTATCAAAATTAATTTATCCCTAGAACTACTATTCTTTGGAATTCACTTCCCTCGAGTTGCTTTCCACAAACTTACAATCTACAAAAGTTTAAATCCAGTTGTTACAAACATTTTATGAATGGAGGATGCCTTTAGGCACATGGACCTTTTTGTTTTATCTGTGTTTTTCCTTCCTGCGTTCATTGTCGCTTTAAAAAAAAAAAAAAAAAAAAAAAAAAAAAGGATGTTCCTGCCGACGGCTTGTCCAGGGACTACCGAAGGTGTGTGTTTCCTGTGGGGGTTCGGTACATGAGGATACGGACTGTCCGGGTCCGGTATCCTGCGTGAATTGTGGAGGTGGCCATGCTGCTCCGTCCAAGTCTTGTCATCAATACCGATTTAAACAGGAGATCTTGTCTCTATGTGCGGAGGACGCACTGAACTTTGCTGAAGCTAAAGACCGTGTCTTCTATGTTTGTTCCTCCTGGTGTTAATTCAGCATCTCTTCACTTAAAGTCCAAACCTGCTGCACTTGTGCATAGTATTCCTTCTGTGAGTTGTCAACAGGCTTTTGCTTCTCGAACTGGCCTTCCTTCATGAGTCTCCTCCTCCATTGCCAACCGTACTCCTGGTCCTCCTCGTGGTCAGTCTGTACCAGTCTACTGGCGATCTTCTTTCTTAACATACTAATTCTTGGTCATCCTCATTTCGGGATTTAAGTGAGATCTTTTCTATTGCATTAGGCATTTCGAAAGCCTTCGATAGAGTCTGGCAAAACTGTCTAATCTACAAACTATCCTCCTTCGGTTTCCATCCCTCCACCTGTGCCTTTGTCTTTAATTTCGATTCTGGCTGTTCCATGGCTGCGGTTATGGAGTCATCACTCACTTCCTCAACCTATTAATTCCAGTGTTCATCAAGATTTTATCCTTTTTCCTTTTATCTTTCTAATAATAATAATAATAATAATAATTGTTGTACTTAAATTTCTAAGTTCAAGCACACTACTGAGGTGGGGGAATAATTCGACAGTTGCTAGAGTTTATATAGTTTATTTAATAGAACGAACTCTAAATATAACTACTAGTCCAATAGCCTACTTCCTGTTCTGGTCGAAATGAGTTCAGTACGTGAATTGAATAAGACGTTGTCCCGTGATAGATGGTACGTTGGAACCCAAGAGCTCCCGCACATACTATTCGGATGCCCGCTATTCAGGTAATGCCTCGCTTCGACTTAGATACATCGTAGGTTACCAGACTGAATTTATAATGATCGCCGTGCCCTTCGATGTCTTCTAAGAGACCTGGGCTGCTCTGACTCAAACTACTACTAATTTCTTAATCCTAAATGCAAGTGGACAAATAATATATATTTCTATATCCGCTTCCGAAACCCCCAAATGGCTAACCTTTTCCGGGGCGTTACGAACCCCACTCTCGGCTCATACAATATCCCCTCTGAATACAACACTGGCCCGTGGGCCGTTTAACTCTCTATAAAGGATATAATCTTTAACTCACATTTCCCTTACAACACCGAACGCGTAGTCCGTTACACATGAACATAAAAGCTTTGTTAATACAATAGTGCACCTGAATACAACACTAGACCGTAGGCCGTTTAACTCTCTATCAGAGATATAATCTTTAACTCTTAGTTCCCTTACAACACCGAACGCGTAGTCCGTTACACATTAACATAAACTCTTTGTTAATACAATATTACACCGGAATACAACACTGGCTCGTAGGCCGTTTAACTCTCTATAAAGGATATAATCTTTAACTCTTAGTTCTCTTACAATATCGAATGCGTAGTCCGTTACACATGAACATAAACTCTTTGTTAATACAATATTACGCCGGAATACAACACTGGCTCGTAGGCCGTTTAACTCTCTATAAAGGATATAATCTTTAACTCTTAGTTCTCTTACAACATCGAACGCGTAGTCCGTTACACATGAACATAAACTCTTTGTTAATATAATATTACACCGGAATACAACACTGCTCCCCAGACAATATTTCTGGTAGCTTCAAGAGCCGGATACGCCCTTATGTTACTTTCTATTTCAAAAGACGCCCCGTCAGGCCCAATCTTAACGGTCACTCAACCGAGCTAGGAGGTAGCAAGACTAATCATGAAGTTCCTTTATCGATGATAAGTTACGTTAAACATATTCGGACTAGTGTCCCTTCAATATAATTCGGACGTGTGTCCTTGCAATATAATTTCGGACGTGTGTCCTTACAATCTAATCCGGACGTGAATCCTTACAATATAATTCCTATAACCCTAGCTGAAGCTCATCTCTAAAACATCTATTCACTATTTTCCCCTGAACCCAATAGTTGTTATTTAATCTCTGTCCCTCTTACGTTAATTAAAGAACTTCCTATAAGATCCTAAATACTTGGTAGCTAATGGCTTGGAGCCCTTTCTATCAATAAACACTAGTTACACATAACACATCATCCGTTTATTCTATTTCTTAGTCAAGCCAATTTCTCTTTTCGTTTGTTCTATAAGAACACATATTTTTATTGAAGATCCCCCAAATTAGTCAAATTCCCCTCTCTCTTTTTCTTGGTTCCTCTGCGGGCCCAATATGGGTCCTGATTAAAAGTCTGTTGCTCGTGGTGGGCGTCCTGGCTGCACTACCACCTCAAAGCTGGCCAGTAGTGGTCTGGGAGGTTGTCACTCTTAGCCATCTCCTGTCGTCCTGGATGAAGTTGCTGGCTGCGGGTGTGCAGGCATGCAATATGGCGACAGGCCCAGGGATACTGATGGTGTATCCTCCGGGTTGGTGAGAGTGATGCAGGACTTGAGTGCTCTGCTACTGGAACTGTTGTGTGGGCTGGAAGGCTACTGTGGTGATCGCCTTGGTTCCTGGTGTGCCCGCAGGAGAGGTGTTGCTTCCTCGAGGCGTTGTGCCCGTCTGACCCCGAGCGGAGGAGGAGGGAATATAGGAAAGATGAGACAAGTAATCAAATTTCCCCCACGATACGACCTTGCCAAGGCCGTTTTTACACTCCAGGTACCCAGTTTTACGTATGGGTGGGACGAGGCGAACACGAGAGAAGGCCAGCCCAATGACCACTGAGCAATCCTGGTGGCTAGCCAAGTTCTCATTCTCGTGTGTTTGATTGGTTGCAGGAAGCCACCAATCAGGTCCCTGGATTAATTTGAGCCACACCGATTCCAGGTACTCATTTTCGTCTGAGTGAGACGGAACTACACAGGAATTGGAGTTTGTTCAACACTCCTGGGCTACATGGACCCTGGTGGCAAGCCAAGGAAATTTCACCCATCCCATGCATGTGTGACAACCATCTGATCAATGTCGGTCCTGGGTGCAATCACCCATCCAGCTACACTGTGCTGGTGCAGGGCCACCCAACCCACCCAGCAGCTGTGTGCTGGTACCAGGCGGTCACCCATCCAACTACTGACCAGACCCCACATTGCTTAACCTCGCTGATTTAAACCAGCGTTGCCAACCCCATAGGCCAGGGTGAGCGGCTCTCGTCCCCTTCCCTTTATAGGGGGGGCCGGCGCACTGATTGGCTGCCTCGCTTCGTGCTGCCAATTGTGCTTTAGCAAGTGTGACTTGCAGTTTAGACTCAGTCCTCTCTCGCTCTCTTCTCCAAAGTAAGTGCCAGGAAGTTGATTGCCTTTGTCATTTAGTGGCTTACGGGAGTCAGATGCTGGCACTAAGTTGTCTGACAAGAGGCAAGTAGAAGATCCGGTACAAGGAGCAAATGAGGTAGATGTAGGAGGGTCACAGGTGGTCATGCCGGGAATTTGACGTTTTGTGGCCCAAAAATGTCGACACGAAGAAGCGCCCTGATTGGTCGGACGCTTTCCTATTTTAATAATAATAATAATAATAATTAATGATCTTCTTAACTATACCTCCAGTCCTATTTATCCATATGCTGAAGACTCTACCTTACACTGTTCAACTAGTATTCCACAACGACCCAGCATGCAATTACTTAAAAACTCACGTGATGAGGCCATAACACGCCTATTTTCTGATTTATCAACTATCTCTGAGTGGAGCAGAGAAAATGTTACTTTAAATGCTTCCAAAACCCAATGTCTCCATTTATCAACCTATCAAAAATATTCACATGTCCATCCCTTATACGTCAACAAAACACAAATCAATCCTTAATCTTCTCTAAGTGTTCTTAGTGTTTCTTTTTATTCTGTCCTTTTTTGGAAAGATCATATTACCACTCCTGCTAAAACAGCTTCCTAGAAGTTAGGTGTGTTCATCCGTCTCCATGGGTTCTTCAACCCCACACATCTTCTATTTGTTTTCTATGTGAGTGAGGGAGACAAAAGGCAGAGATGCCTGTGACGAGTGCCTCCCCCAGAGTTGAAAGAGTGACAGAGCCAAAATCAAGGGACGTTCGAGCCAAAATGCCTTGACACACGGAGTTTGAAGCAATTTAAGTCATAGGATGGATGAGGGAAAGACTGATTCTGGGAGAGAGTTCCAGAGCTCAGCTTTTTTAATGGAAGTAAGATTGAGAATATCGTTTTACTCTTGGGTTCGATAGGGGCACAGTGCGCCCATGTATCCTAGAATATTCACATGTGTGAAGAGGTTCAACCCATACCCAAAGTTGAGTCAAAAGCATTTTGTCTCATACACGCACCTCTTCTTACTTATTCCCTACAGTTTCTCTCTACCCACCACAATGTTGTGTATCTCTCACTTTCCTACTGCTATTACAATAATCAGTGTTCTTCAGAGCTTTGTAAGTGTATATCCCCTCCCTTACGGAGAGTGTGGGCACCCACCTTTCAACACACTCCCACTCCTATTCTGTCCAAGTCTCTAACCCAAGATTAAACCGATTTTCCCTGTCTTTCTTCAACTCAACAAGCAAGCTTTGGAAATCTCTCCCTCATTGTGTTTCCGCCAATGGGGAGCCACCTTGCACGCGGTAGCGGGGCTTGAAGCGTGGCTGGTAGTTTCACCCGTTTGGGTAACTTCCCTACCTTTTTAGGGTTTGGGTATCATCGACCTTGTGGACCAAGAGCTCCCCCTTCTTCACTGGTAAGAGTTAAACCTTCCAGTGATGTAATTCTCAGCCCTGGTATCTTGTTGATGGCTTGATTTATTTCGGATTTCTGTTTTGGCTATTCTTTGGTTTTGTTGGAGGGAGTTTGTGGGTGGCTACTGCTCATTCCCGTAAAACTGGGGTTACATCTGTGGCCGCTTTACAACACCTTTCTACCCTTGTGTATGGTCTGGCTATTTCCCTGGGCAGTTTTTCTTTTTCCCTCATTGTGGTCCAGTGGTGGGTATGGAAACGGCTGCAGTGTAATTTCTGTACTCGTGTTATGGCGTCTAACATGCCTTTGACTTTGACGGCTCTGGCGATCTTTCGGTTCCCCTCCTGATTATAACTTTCTCTTGTGGTAACTATGCGACCTTTCCAGGGAGGCAGTACGCAAAGGCCTCCATCAAGTAGGTCCCGTCATCCCCACAAAACTTCCAAGTCCCTCCCTGAGCCAAGTCTATGAGTTCCCTTTACTAAGTTTGTGGTGGTTCTTGCTCCCTAGGGATTAGATCTGCGACATCACAACATTTTCCAGACTCACAGATTTACTTAGAGCCTATGGCATTTCTCTGAAGGTAGTTCCACAACCTGATAGTAGCCTACTGGTTGAGGTAGCAGATGAGGAACAGAGTGCTCGCCTTCTGGTCATGACATCAACTGCCAGCCATTTGATTGGGTGTTCTCCACATGCTACACTCAATCACTATGGCGGAGTTGTTAATGCGAAGAGTTAGTCGTTTATTTTTTTTCTATGTGGATGAGGGAGAAAAAAGGCAAAACTGCCTGTGACGAGTGCCTCCCCCAGAGTTGAAAGAGTGACAGGGCCAGAATCAAGGAATGTTCGAGCCAAAATGCCTGGACACACAGAGTTTGAAGCAATTTAAGTCGTAGGATGAGGGGAAGATGGATTCTGGAAGAGAGTTCCAGAGCTCAGCTGTTGAATAGAAGAAAGTTTGGGAATATCGTTTCACTCTTGGATTGGATCAAAATTGACCGTATTAAATATATGATTGATAGTGAACTTGTCCCCACACCGACCCTCATCTTCACGTTCAATCTCCTGGACTATTCCTGACCTTCTGGTGGCTGCCTGGTTCCGTTACAAGGTTAAGCATTATGTTCCTCAACCGCGAGCGACGTTGTTTTAATTGCCAGTGTCTTGGTCATATATGAACTTCCTGCCGACAACTTGTGCAGGAGTTACCGCCAGTGTGTCTCATGTTGGGTTTCGGTAAATGAGGGTATGGACAGCGCCGTGGTCTAAAACGCTGTACTGTGGTCTCGCGCTGACAGCGGGGCGAGGGTTTGAGTCTCCATCAGAATTCTAAAGGTTTTTTCAGCCATAGTGACAGAGAGAATTGTATTGTGGTTCCTCCCTAACCAAGCTGCTATCAGTCTGTGTTAGCCTACACATCTTCTCACCAATACAAAGTGCATCTGCGTATGTACTTGATGGCAAGCCAGGCACCTCACTGTTGCCAAAGGTCGCATGTGACCTCATAGTTAAGGTAGAATAAGTATTGTACTGTACCTAGGTTTAACCCATAATTAGCGGCGAGCAACATAAGTCGAGTTAAATAAAGCTGGACTATGTGGCGGCGCTCGACATAGGTCGAGTGGCAATTTCAGCACGTAATGTGGCTGAGAGAGAGAGACAAGTGGTGGCAGGAGACTAGCGAGCGTATGACTGCTCCAGACCACCGCGGCGAACCTACGGACACAAATCTCAGCTCCCTCCTCCCTCTCTCACTCGCTACATACTCAATTATGTACCGAAAGTACCGAATTACATGCTTTTTGCACTCGCGTTGCACGGTTATTGCAAGAAAACTATCCATCATACAAGGATCGTTATGGTGTCATTCGAAAGCTCTGTTTATGCCCTTTCAGGGATAGGTACTTGTTTTACGTTCTGGGTCTTATTTAGGCATGAAAATGATCACGTAAACAGCCCTATTTTGGCTAAAAACACCCCGCTGTGCGGTACATATAAATAAACCGCATAGGCCGCTCGTAAGGTGTTAAGAAAAGCTGCAATGAACAATAAACAGACAATTATTATTATCTGTTTTATTTTTTAAGTCTTGTGATCAATACAGATTTGAACAGGAGATCTTGTCTCTACAGGTACATGCGAGGGAGAAACTGAGATTTGCTGAAGCTAAGGACCGTGTGTCTTCTATGTGTGTTTATCCTGGTGTTTCATTCCCATCTCTTCTCTCAAAGTCCAAACCTATTGCACTTGTCCATAGTATTCCTTCTGTGAGTCGTCACCGGGCTTTTGCTTCTCAAACTGGCCTTCCTTCAAAAAGTCTCCTCCTCCGTTGCTAAGCGTACTCCTGGTCCTCCTTGTGGGCAGTCTGTGGCTCCTGATGCTTTTCAGCCTGGGGTATCTCCCTAACAACCTGTAGCTGAGGCTGGTAGTCCCTCTGTTCCTGCTCAACCTCCTTGTATGAAAGGCTCTGTGCTTCTGATTTAACGAATACTGGTGTAGAAATGGAGGTTGAGTTTGCCAACCTCAAGCGGGTTAGGAGTGAGGAGTCTTTGACAAGACCCCTCCTTCTCATGTTCAACCTTCCGTGCCCCTGAGGGTGTCCCTCGCTTGACGACCCAGGATGACGTGGCGTCAACGTTGGTGGCTGAATCTGACAGCCTTTCTGGGATTCCAGTTACTGTGTCTTACTCAAGTGTGGTAGGGCATTATGTCTTTGGACTCACACGGCTCCCTCACCTGCTCCCTCTGACCCAACCCCCCGCAACCAGCCTTTGGCTGATTTAGTTGGGGAAGTTCCGAGTGACCATGTCAAGCCCGCTAGTCTCTTGCTGAAGGCTGCAGACACAGCGAGGGGTATCTACATGGAGGGTCTATGAGCCTCGGTCATGTACTGCTGCTTGGGTGGACGTGTCTGTGGGAAAAGATCCAAACGTCGAGATGCTATATCATTGTCTTCCTCTTGATTGGTAAGATTCAGCCCCATCTTGGAGAAGAAGGGCTTTGAAACTCTTCCCAATGAAGTTGCTGCATAGAATTATGTGTCCTTCCTCGTCTATCTTATATATTTTTAGTAGGTATCACATAATGGCTAATTCAGTCACAATTTGTCTTCAACGGAATTGTAGGTGTGTGATGGCAAACTGGCAAGAATTGCAGTTACTTCTCTCAGATCTGAAGCCACTGTGTCTGTTATCAGGAGACCATGGTGGGGGGTCGGCCATTGCCTTCGCCTAGGGGGTGTACAATCTTCCATTCTGCTCTTCCACTGGAAGAGCGGACGCAGAAAAGGTCTCATCTACCAGTCACAATGTCAAACAGATTTGAGATCTTGGTAGAGATGGAAAACGAACCAGAAGAGACCAGGCTCGTTGGGGATTCCATCCTATGAGGACAGGTCGAAGAGTTCTGCGACAGAGTCCCAAATCGACGAAAACAAATTTGCATCCCAGGAGCTGGACTGGACGACATTGTGGAAGCCTTCGAAGATACCACAAAGGATGCAAACGAAGATACCCTTTTTGTCATCCATGCTGGTTCAAATGATGTCATGCGCACCAGATCCGAAGAGTTGATGGAGAAATATCGCAAGATGATCCAGCACTACAAAAACAAGTCAAGGAATATCATCATCTCAGGCATTCTCACCAAGATCGACGCACCTGACAAATTCTACGACAAGGCCTTCAGCACAAATAGCCGACTAAAATATTTGTGTCTGAAGGAAGAAGTTGAATTCATCAACCTCTTGGACAATTCCTATAACCAGCCTACTCTGTTCCGCCAGGATGGCACTCATCTAAACCCTGTGGGTTCAGCATGCATGGGTCGTCTCCTACACGAAGCAGTCCGCAGCCATGGATAAAAAAACGCCATCCGAGAAGAAGCAGCAGTGACATAAATCATCCAACGTCAAGCAAAAAACAGAGGCAACTGAGGACCACCAGCGATAAGGACCGAAGACAGCGAAGACCGAGGACAGCCATGAACATAAATGTAGATCCGACAAGAACCAAATATATTATTAAAGAGCATTCCGTGAGTGCTAAAATAACAAATTTAAAGGTTTTCTATGCAAACGCTCGTAGCATACGCAATAAATTTTCAGATTTAGAGGACCTAGTGTTTACAGAAAATTATGATGTGATTGGCATAACAGAATCTTGGCTCAATACAGAAGATAGAGACAATTTAGCAGAGTATTCACTTCCCGGTTATGTAATGTTTGAGAAAAGCCGAATAAATCGAAATGGAGGTGGTGTTTTACTTTATATCAAAGAAAGTCTTAACCCTACCCTCTTTTCAAAACCTCAAATTGTGAACGTCGACACATCTTTTGTGCTAATAAAGAATAATAAAGGTACAAAAATAATACTTGCGTTAATATACAGACCTCCAGCTCAATCAGTGCAAACTGACCGAGAAATTTACGAACAAATTGCAGATGTAAGTAACTCACAAGATACCATAATTTTTGGCGACTTTAAAATTAATTTACCTGTGACCAAGTGGGGCGATACTCTTACTTCACACTCCGGACATGACTTGTATACGAACTTGCAAGAGAGTTCGCTTTACCATTTTGGTCGAACGCCGACCCGTGGTAAAAACGTTCTTGACATTGTACTTGCAACAAAAGAAGAATTAATAGAGAATTTGAATGTTGGTGATGAATTCAGTAACAGCGACCATCGTACGATAACTTTCAGTTTAAAGTTTACTAGTAACGAACGAAATAGTAGCATCGAAAAAGTCCCAAATTTTAAGAAAGCAAACTTCCATAAACTTAGAGCTATGTTTAAAGAAACTGACTGGAGCTTTTTAATTAACCATAACGACATTAATACATCTTGGAAGTTATTCGAAACTACTTACCTAAAAGCAGTGCAAGACTGCATACCATCGAAAATACGGCGTCCAGGCCATAATAATAAGCCCAAATGGTGGAATAAAGATATTTCAAACTGCCTGCTTGCTAAACAATTTGCTAATGATAGATTAAAATCCTCACAAAATGACGAAGAAAGGGTGAAATTTGTAGAGCTACGACGCAAAGCCAAAAAGTTAATTAAGCAAAGTAAAAAGACCTTAGAGTTACATATTGCGAATCAAAGTAAAACAAACCCGAAAGAATTCTATAGTTATATCAGAAAGAAAAAAGTAGTTACTTCAACTGTTGGACCGTTAGTCGATGAAAATGGAGAATACACCAAAGACGAAGTACAAATGAGTAATGCCCTCAATACCTTCTTTGCATCAGTTTTTACAACAGAAGACCTCAGTGATATCCCTACACCATCGCCGATTCAGATTGATAATTCAGATGTTCTAAGCAATATCACCGTTACAGAGAGAGAAGTATTGAATTGTTTAGATAAACTCAAGGTAAATAAAACGCCTGGACCTGATACAATCTCGCCTAGAGTTCTAAAGGAAGCTAAGGATGAGCTCTCCAAACCACTGACATTACTATTCAATAAATCCTTGCAGTCTGGAACTATGCCTGATCAGTGGAAGCTAGCCAACGTAACACCGATATTCAAAAAAGGCAGCAAATCCCTACCCAGTAACTATCGTCCAATTAGCTTAACCTCAGTTGTATGTAAAATGGTAGAAACGGTCATAAGAGACAGACTCGTAAATCACTTAGAGGAAAATAACATACTTAAAGATACTCAACACGGCTTTCGTAAAAACGTTCCTGTTTAACAAACCTCTTAGACTTCTTCCACGATATCCTCAACCTCTACGATGAGAGTAAAGTTGTAGATATTATATACCTTGATTTTCAAAAGGCCTTTGACAAAGTTCCCCACAAACGTTTACTGCTAAAACTAAAAGCACATGGAATACAAGACGGTGTGTTGAAATGGATAGAAAATTGGCTCAGCGACAGAAAGCAAAGAGTAGTCATAAACGGTAAGGCATCTAAATGGACCAATGTAAGTAGCGGGGTACCCCAGGGATCTGTACTAGGACCCATTCTCTTTCTAATTTACATCAACGACATAGATGAGGGTCTCACCTGTACAATCTCAAAATTTGCTGACGATACAAAAATTGCAAATAGCGTACTCTCAAAAGAACAAGTTGACGATATGCAACACAATCTAGATAAATTGTCATGTTGGGCCCAAATTTGGCAAATGAGTTTCAATGCGGATAAATGTAAAGTACTACATATCGGATACCTAAATGAGAAAGCAAACTATTCAATGAATGGCACTCAGCTTAAGAATGTAAACAGAGAAACCGATCTGGGAGTAACAATATCGAGTAACCTAAAACCGAGTCAACAATGTTCAGAAGTTGTTAAGAAGGCAAACAAAATAATTGGCTTTATAGGCAGGTCATTTGAGCATAAATCCAAAGAAGTTATCCTAACCCTTTACAATTCCTTAGTTCGTCCTCTTCTGGAATACTGCGTTCAATGCTGGTGCCCTTATTACCAAAAAGACATAAACAAGCTAGAACGAGTTCAACGTAGAGTTACCAAAATGATACCTAGCCTAAAGAACAAACCATACGAAGAGCGTCTTAGAGAATTAAATCTATTTCCTTTAACCCAGCGCAGATTAAGAGGTGACTTAATTCAAGTGTTCAAAATCATCAAAGGCATCGACAATATGAACTGTAGTAAGTACTTCACTATCGACCAATCTAATTACATGTGGGGAAACGGTTGCAAAATTATTGGTAAATCCTTTAACTCACACGAACCTAACAATCAAGTTGTCAACTTGTGGAATGGGCTTCCCCGAGACGTTGTAGACTGCAGCACCGTTGATTCATTTAAACTCCGTCTAGACAAATATCTCGCATCAAACCCGCGACTGACTGCGTTTGTAAATGAATAACTTTATTTTGTCCCCCCCTCAGTTACTAACCCATCTGTCCCCTACTAACTTCCTAATCCTGCCACGGACATTAGTTCCAGGGCAGACCCTTTCCAATGTTCTAAACCACTGTCTGGACACTTGATCCTCAGTGTTTTGGAGGACAAGCAGCCTAGAAGGGTCACTAGATCTGTTGTTGCTTGATTTCCTTTGTACTCCTTTGATAGTGGTCATAGTGGTGGGTGTGCCAATATATGCCGATCTGATTCCCATTCACTCGCTTTGCTGTTCAGTCTCCGGTTCTGGTTTTAGCAGTACAGATGCACCTTGAAAGGTGTTTTACCATCTGTTGTCTGTCCTTCCACCTTCATTTCCCGTGGTATGTGCTGGTTTGGAGAACCTTATACATCAACTTCCAGCTCCTTTTGTTCTATTTGGTAATCTTATTGGCTGCCATCCTATGTTTGGGGATTCACTTTCCAATCCTCGGGGTGAGCTTCTGGCCTCCTTGGTTGGTGATCTGGATTTGGTTAGCTTGAACAATGGTAGGCCAATTCATTTTCATGATAGATTGGCACGTTTTCAGTTCTTGACTTCACTATTACATCCCCTGACTGTGCCCTTGATTTATCTTGAGAAGTTTTGGATGATCTGCATGATAGTGACCAGTAGCCTGTGTTGGTCCAGTCCTCTCGCAAAAATCCTATTACACGTCTGCCTCACTGATGTCTGTGTAGGGCTGACTAATCTCTTGTTGGGCACCTCTGTGAATTTCACTTAACCCACTGAGCACCAGGAAATATAATATAAATGTACACTCCAGGACCAGCAGGTTGTCAAAAGATGTTTTTTTCCAGAAAACACCTGGAATGGATTAGAAATTATGGAAAAACCACAAAAAACCGATCCCCTAAGTCATTAAGGGGTCCTACGGGGCGCCCAAAAGTCGGAATTAACATGGGGAAATGGGTAAGCAAAAACAAGCAAAACACGTTTTAGTTTAACTGTTCATGATTTCCCAGATATTAATGATACACATTATTTTACTACAACCTGCGCCGTGGTGGAATGTCGACTGTTCTTTCGCTCAGGGGGTTTACATAGCTGCTGCTCATCGATACCATGCCAATCGTGAGGTAGGTTATCTTGATGTTCAATTTCGCAAAGCACACGCTCACTATAGATGGGTTATGAAAGGTGCTCGGCGAAGCTTTTGGAGGTCATGAGTTTCCGTGATTACTTCTTCCACTCCTTTGCTTATGGTGTGGAAGAGGATTTGTAAGATCTCAGGGAATTTTTTGCCCTCCCCTCCACCAGTATTGAGGATTCAAGGTAATCTAGTGTCTGTGCCTGGTGATGTAGCCTCTGCCCTAACTAATAAGTTTTGTGCAGTCTCCCAGAGGGATCCTTCCAAACCATGTGCAGGTGCCCATAGTAGCCAGGAGAGACTGGGTCTTAATTTCCGTTCTCATGGCGGGTAGTCTTAATGTTGAATTCAGAGTCAGTGAGTTGCGTGCTGCCATCTCGGAATATGGTGACACTGCTCCTGGTCCTGACAACATCCATGTGCTATGCTTCGTCATCTCCCGAATGACTTTTTAGTGTATTTATCAGACCTGTTATATTGGATTTAGGAGATGGTACTCACCCTGCAAGCTAGAAGTTGGGCATTGTCCTTCCTATTCCCAAACCTGGAAAAGATCATTGCAATGTTTCTAATTACCTTCCAATATATTTAACCTTGTGTGTGTGTAAACTGTTTGACAAAATTGTCAATATCAGAATTGTGTGGTTTCTGGAGAAAGGAGGCCATCTCTCTCCGTCACAGAGTGGCTTCCGCAAACTACGGTGTACTTCTGAAACCTTATGTCTTGAATCCTCAATCTGAGAAGCTTTTTGCCTAGAGAAGGCTTATGACATAGCCTGGTGCCATGGCCTTCTGCGGCAACGCCATGCCTTTGGTTTACGTGGTTGCCTGCAGGTGGTGCTTGGAGACTTCTTGACTGATCTTGTGCTTCAGGTCCGTGTGGGTTCTTCCCTTTCTTTGCCACTGTGCCAGGAGGAAGGTGTCCCACAGGGTAGTGTCCTAAGTGTTTCCTTGTTTGCGGTGGCCATCAACGTTATTCTAGACACTGTGCCTTCTAGGGTGTCCTCATCCTTTTATGTGGATGACTTGGCTATCTGTTTTCTTTTTTTCCCGCATGTGTGCTATTGAGAGACGCATGCAGTTTGCGTTGGATAGGGTTTCTGCCTGGGCGGATTCCAAGGGCTTTCAGTTATCCCCATCAAAGTCTATGGTTATGCACTTTTGTGATTAAGGGGAGGTTTACCCAAACTTTGATCTAATGCTTTGTGACAGGAGACTCAGTTGTGTGGCAGAGACGAAGTCCTTGGGACTAATGTATAACTGCCATTTGACTTGGGTTCCACACTTGACAAATCTGAAGGCAACGTGTATGAAAGCTTTGAATCTGTTTAGGGTTTTGTCGCATACCTCTTGGGGTGCTGATTGCAGAATAATTCTACATTTGTTTCAGGCATTTGTCACCTCCAAACTGCCATATGGCTGCTAGGTCTACTCCTCTGCCACAGACTTCAGACTTAAGACTCTAGATGCTGTCCATCATGCTGGTCTTCTTCTAGCAACTGGAGCTTTTCGGTTGTCTCTGATTCCCAGCTTGCTGATGGAGGCTGGTGTGCCTTCCTTAGATTTACTGCGTCAGTCTGTGGTTACACATTGTTGGTTTTGAAAAAGATGCCTTCAAGACTCTCTTGTTTGTATCTGTGTCTCAATACGGTCTTGTTTTTCTTATTATGGTTGATATCCTCGAAGGTCTCATCCATTTGGCTATAGGGTTCGTGAAATAATGTTGACAGCTTATACATGTCGAAATTGCTCAGATGGCACAAATGGACAAAGAAGACATACAGAATGACCTATGAGCACCATCCATTCAAACAGGTGAGTTTTCCATAACATGGGTCAATTAATTAACATGTCTGTGATGACTAAGTGGCTACATGACAATGCATCGCAAGTTTGTCTAAAACGGGATGTAGCATATTAATCCGCCATCAACATATCTAGAATTGAAGCTTCCCGAGTAACGATTAGTCTGCAGGTGTGCAACGCCGAATTGTGTGAGAGGATTAGCAGGATATGGAACAGACAATCAATCAGCATGCGGCAGAGGTGCACTAACAGGTACCTTGATGAGGCTGGTACCTTTACGTCTGCACCAAAAATCACGATTTGCAACTTCTAATTCAGCTCGCTAATTGGTCCAATCCGGTGGAATTCTTGGTGCCTGTATTTTTTTCTTTTATATACTACCACATTCATAATTTTAATGAAAATATGTTTTATGTATAAATGCATATATATATATGAAATTGTATATTATTATATTTGTTATCATTGGCTGACTTGAAAAATAATATCACTGCATTACTTTTGACATAACCCACACACAAAACAAATAGTTGTTGCAATATTTATAGGATTAATTATAATTTTTATAGAGTATAATATGCAAAATATATATCTATTACTGATACCTTTACATCTATGCGAATATTTATTTCATACTGAAATATATTAAGTGATCCATTGTTGCTATGCTTCTGAGTGTATACCATATACCGCTTGCACATGGCAGATGAGGTTTGCAGAACATTCAGTATACACCATTAGCACTGAGGTAATAATTATGTATGCTATTTTATTATATACTATCATTAACTATAGAGAAAAAAAATTTGCTTACCTCCACCAGAATGAAGTCCACCTTGTTCTTGATCATAACGTTGAGTTGTTCCCTGATCTGCGCCTGCACAGCTGCCTTGCCCTTACCTTCCTGGTAGGAGGGACACTGAGTGACACTCCCAGCCACTAGAGCACCGCCCTCATCAGCCACTGCACGAGCATTATGACAGGCAGCTTCGTTTATCTCACGGCACTACGGGAAGACATATTTTATTATCCTTCGTTTCCAGAGATTCATACATCGAATTACTAAAATCTGTGGAAGATATTTTACTTACTGCTTTACCTTACTGCTTATTATCCTGTTTATAAGCGTAATATTGTAATATGTATGACTATGTATGTATGTATGTAAATACTCATGGCACATACCCCATAGCTGGGGGTGGCCGACTCGAGACAGAGCCTGATAAAAAAACGAAAACAAAAAGCTCACACACATCTAGGTCGCCCAGGAAAAGACCCAGAGGCCAAGAATAACTAGGAGCCTCCAGCAACCCCCAGGTCCCAGACCTCCCAAAGAGGTTCCGGTCTCAGTAGGCAGACACGCAGCGACACCACAATGCCCTCCCACATTACTTCAAGTCATGGCCCTTCATATTTATACCGGCTCCCCGGACCAGGCGCCTGAAGGACTATTATCTAGTCCAACTGGCGCCCGACCCTCTCTCCCTCGACCGCATTATCACTCATCTATTCACCAGCATTCTTCATTCATTCTATTGATAACCACAGGGTTGCCTGGAACGCCGCCATTAGGACAAGAGACTGAAACTGCACTTATGTGTGGAACACTCAGTCTTAAAATTTTATGTATATATGTATGTATGATTTCATGCTTGTTCTTCAACCATCTCTCTATCTCCCAACACTTTCATTAAACTATCTCTTTCGATGTTTTCTTCTAAATCTGATTTCCTTCTATTTCTGACTCATATACTCTCTTTGTAAACCTTCCATCTTCCATTCGTTCAACATGTCCATACCAGCATAGCACCCTTCTTTCCACTCTGGCCGATAAGGGTTCCTGTTGTCCCACTCTCCTATTTCTTCCTTCCTCTTTATTCCTCAATCTGTCTCTACATGTTACTCCACACATACTCCTAAAGCAGCTCATCTCCATCATATCCAATGTTATTTTTTCTTGTACATTCAGACACCATGTCTCAACCCCATACATCACTGTTGGTACAACTATCCCTTGATACATTACACTCTTCGCTTTAATTCCGAGATTTCACACCTTCCACATACTTCCCATTGCTTTTAAAACTTTCCTTCCCTCACACACTCTCTGTCCCACCTCCACTCCCACACCCGCATCCCTGCTTATCACTCGCCACAGATATTTAAAACACTCCACTTGTTCCGCACCTCCCCTGCCAGTTGCACATTTAGATCTACCCTTCGAGCATCTTTATTACACATCATCACTTTGCTTTTATTGACATTAACCCTCAGCTCTATCCTACCACATACCAAACCAAACTCCCCACTACTTTTTTTTTTTTTTTTTTTTTTAAGAGACAATGAACGGAGGAAGGAAAAACACAGATAAAACAAAAAGGTCCATGTGCCTAAAGGCATCCTCCATTCATAAAATGTTTGTAACAACTGGATTTAAACATTTGTAGATTGTAAGTTTGTGGAAAGCAATTCGAGGGAAGTGAATTCCAAAGAGTAGTAGCTCTGGGGATAAATGAATTCTGATAAGCAGAAGTTCTGCATTGTGGAGGAGAAAGTGTAAATTCATGGGCGCTCTCAGCTGCCCTAGTTCTTCGGGGAAAGATGTGGAGAGGCGGCACAATTGAAGCAAGTTCCTCGGAACAATTGCTGTGAAAATATCTGTAGAATAATGCAAGGGATGCAACGTTTCTTCGTATGGATAATGTAGGAAGGTCCAATGTGATTGCAGGATTATTGATTAATCTAATAGCTTTATTTTGAATTTTGTCCAACTGCCTCAATGACTGTTTAACGGCTGAGCTTTGGATCTCTCTCCCTGAATTCATCTTTCCCTCATTCTATGACTTAAATTGTTTCAAACTCCGTGTGTCCAGACATTTTGGCTCGAATGTTCCTTGATTTTGGCCCTGTCACTCTTTTAACTCTAGGGGAGGCACTCGTCACAGACAGTTTTTGCCTTTTGTCTCCCTCATCCACATAGAAAACAAAAATGTGAGCTATACCCAGGTATAGAATGAGCTCGATATTTTAAATGCAAAATAATTACAGTTGTTATTCTGTACTAAGGTATATTTTTTGATTTGTGATATCTTATCTGATATAAATAACAATATCCTTGGTTACTCAGTGGTCAAGTTTGATTCCAATTTAGAGTAGGGGTATCTGACGCCTCAGAAAATAATATAATACAAATATTCAGGCACTAAAAGCAGAATGCCCCCGTACAAGCAGCCTAGAAGGGTCACTAGATCTGTTGTTGCTTGATTTCCTTTGTACTCCTTTGTACTCCTTTGTACTCATCATCTTGACAGCAACACCAATGAATCAACATATTTCGTAAATAGTACATTCGATAATTTGAAAATTATTAACATTACCCTTTGCGTTCATTTTATATGTTGTTACTCAATTTGAAGTTTCTACACATTTTCCATAAGAATTCCTTCATATCTACAGTATTGCTTCCATTACTTATGTTTGATTATTCCTATATTTAATATTTAGAGGTGTCTATTAAAGTTTTTTATTGAAAACAAGTCTATAACTTTTTGTAGAGATTTCTTGCTTACCTCAAGAGGTTGGAACATGTGATCAGTTTCACAATGGATAATTTATCTATTGGTATCATAACAGTAATTAAAACTCAAAGTATGGTATGCAAACGGGCGTCTTAAGATAATACTTCTCTGTATGTATCCATATCCATTGTCCCCGTGGTTGTTTACTGTATACCAATATATGGATGGAGTCATGACAGAAATACTAGGAAGAGCAGTGGATGTTGGTGTATCGCTGAAAAGGGAGGGAAATGATTGGAAGCTGCCTATACTGCTGTTTGCGGATGATACAGTTCTGATGAGCGATAATGAATGGGAGTTGCAGGGTCTGGTAAATGAGTTTGGAACAGTGTGCGAAAAACGGAATTTGAAGGTAAATGCAGGGAAGAGCAAGGTTATGGTCTTCGAAAGGGGTGAAGGCACAGAGTGTGAGCTGAAATTGAACGGTCAGGCTATGGAGATTGTCAGCTCTTTTAAGTATCTGGGCAGTCAGTAAAGATGGGACTATGGATGAAGAAGTGCGGGAGAGGGTACAACAGGGGAAGAGGGTTGTATAGGAACGCTGAAAGCAGTAACAAGAAATAGGGTGGTCAGTATGGAAGTGAAGAAGTCCTTGCATGACAGTGTGGTAATCCCGACACTGACTTACGGAAGCGAAGCATGGACGTTTGAGAAGAGACTCAGACCAAGAGTGAGAGGGGTGGAAATGAGTTACTTGAGAAGTGCGTGCGGAGTTACATGGAGGGATAAACAGACGAATGAAGAAGTAAGAAGAAGGTGTGGTGTAGAGGTAGATGTGCTGGAAAGTGTGAAAAGGAACACCTTGAGATGGTTCGGCCATATGGAACGTATGGGAAGCAAGAGAATTACTAAGAAGGTATACGAGAGCGAGGTGGAAGGACAGAGAGGGAGAGGTAGACCGAAAGAGAGGAGGAAGGATGGAGTGAGGAAGTATCTGGATGAAGGCGGTGCTGGCTAGGAGGAGGGACGTCGACTGACTGAGGACAGAGGTGCATGGGGGCGGTTCGTTCGTGACCACCCCTTCGGGGATCACGGCGTCAGGCAATAGGTAGATGTATCCATCCCCAGGCATAAGAGCAATACTACTATCAATTATGGGGATAAATGTGAAGATAATAATATATACCATGGCTCTTCATTATGTTATTACCATACGAGGTTAATCCATCTTACCGTAACCTGTTGGCTGATCTCGCTGAGGGCCAACTTGTCCTCGCTGGAATAGAAGGTGAAGGTCTGGAGCACATCACTTCCAGCACGCAGGAACTCTCGATGTAGCTGCTTCACTGTGGTGGTTGTTATTGACATTATAGTATAGCTGCTTCACTGTGATGGTTGTTATTGACATTATAGTATAGCTGCTTCACTGTGATGGTTATTATTGACATTATAGTATAGCTGCTTCACTGTGGTGGTTGTTATTGACATTATATTATAGCTGCTTCACTGTGATGGTTATTATTGACATTATATTATAACTGCTTCACTGTGATGGTTGTTATTGACATTATATTATAGCTGCTTCACTGTGATGGTTATTATTGACATTATAGTATAGCTGCTTCACTGTGGTGGTTATTATTGACATTACATTATAGCTGCTTCACTGTGATGGTTATTATTGACATTATAGTATAGCTGCTTCACTGTGGTGGTTATTATTGACATTATATTATAGCTGTTTCACTGTGATGGTTATTATTGACATTATATTATAGCTGCTTCACTGTGATGGTTATTATTGACATTATATTATAACTGCTTCACTGTGATGGTTGTTATTGACATTGTATTATAGCTGCTTCACTGTGATGGTTATTATTGACATTATAGTATAGCTGCTTCACTGTGGTGGTTATTATTGACATTATATTATAGCTGTTTCACTGTGAAGGTTATTATTGACATTATAGTATAGCTGCTTCACTGTGATGGTTATTATTGACATTATAGTATAGCTGCTTCAAAGTGGTGGTTATTATTGACATTATATTATAGTTGTTTCACTGTGATGGTTGTTATTGATATTATATTATAGCTGCTTCACTGTGATGGTTGTTATTGACATTATAGTATAGCTGCTTCACTGTGATGGTTATTATTGACATTATAGTATAGCTGCTTCACTGTGGTGGTTGTTATTGACAATATACAGTAGTATAGCTGCTTCATTGTGATGGTTATTATTGACATTATAGTATCGCTGCTTCTCTGTGGTGGGTGTTATTGACATTATAGTATAGCTGCTTCACTGTGGTGGTTGTTATTGACATTATAGTATAGCTGCTTCACTGTGGTGGGTGTTATTGACATTATAGTATAGCTGCTTCACTGTGATGGTTATTATTGACATTATAGTATAGCTGCTTCATTGTGGTGGTTGTTATTGACATTATATTATAGCTGCTTCATTGTGATGGTTGTTATTGACATTATAGTATAGCTGCTTCACTGTGGTGGTTGTTATTGACATCATAGTATAAATACTTGACTTTGGTTGTTATTGACATTATTGTATAAGTACTTTACTGTAGTGAGTGTTGTTGACATTAAAGTATAAGTACTTTACTGTAGTGGTTGTTGTTGACATTCTAGTATAAGAACTTTACTGTAGTGATTGTTGTTGACATTAAAGTATAAGTACTTTACTGTAGTGGTTGTTGTTGACATTAAAGTATAAGTACTTTACTGTAGTGATTGTTGTTGACATTATAGTATAAGTACTCTACTGTAGTGATTGTTGTTGACATTAAAGTATAAGTACTTTACTGTAGTGATTGTTGTTGACATTATAGTATAAGTACTTTACTGTGGTGGTTGTTGTTGACATTAAAGTATAAGTACTTTACTGTAGTGGTTGTTGTTGACATTAAAGTATAAGTACTTTACTGTAGTGGTTGTTGTTGACATTAAAGTATAAGTACTTTACTGTAGTGGTTGTTGTTGATATTAAAGTATAAGTACTTTACTGTGGTGGTTGTAAACTCTCTCAATTCTGAGTAAGTTTTTTTTAAAGTTTCCATGGACAGGCGACACACGGTCTGGGGATGCTAACAGTTTTTCATTGTTCCCGTTCACCCACCTATGAATTTTTGCCAGATACCTTCATATATGGACTAGTAGACCAGATATATCGAGTCCTAAATGGACGCCATGGCGTTTTTCGTGTGCTTTTATCGAATTTCGAGCAGGGATTAAGGACGCCAAGGCGTTCATACGTGTGCCAGGGCAAACGTAGCTCAGGACGCCATGGTGTCCATACGTGCACGACAGGGTTAATTATATTATTGTGCAAATATTTGTGAAGGGTATTTGAGGAGCATGGGGGCGGTTCGTTCATGGTCACCCCTTCGGGGATCACGACGTCAGGCAATAGATATATAGATAGATTTGTTAGTGATCCTATAATTCAGCTGTTGTCGTGTGGTGGACAGTGGTGGACAGTGGTGGAAGTACCTTGTAGTGCAGGTGTCTTAATAGTGAACAGGGTGAAATGAAAATTAGTATGCTCTACAATTTAAACCTTCCATTAGTCAATAACCAGCCACCGAGACTACTCCTGACGCTACACACCTCGGCCATAGCTATTCCTTCATATCGATATCCACCTTGAACAAATCCTCACTTTGATCTATATCTCATCCTCACCTGAATTTATATTTTGTCTTCGTGTTTATCCTTACACTTACCATGCTCCTCAACTTGATCTTCTTGTAAAATCTTACCTTGTCTATCACTTTGACCTCAAACCATATATTTCCCACAAGCTACACCCTCTCTGACTATTAATCTCCATCCAAAGCTCGATCCTTATTATTCGTTCTTTCTCCTCTTCCATTTCCCAAAAAATTTGTCTGCTTCGCAAGTGTTATAATACGTTTGCTTGTGACGCCACAGTTATCAAGTCTTTGTATACTTTTATTTTGCCACAATTCGAGTAATGCTCACATATCTGGTTGTCAGCAGCTGACTGCCATCTCAAGTTGCTTGACAGATCACTAAATTCTATCAGTTTTATTCTACCTCATTTGTCTCTTGATCTGGGTCATCGACGTAAAGTTGGTGCCCTTAGTCTTTTATTTAAAGTTTTTAACAACCCTCAGCATCCCTTACATGGGATTCTGCCTGGGCCCTATGCCCGGGCTCGTGCAACTAGATTCACAAGCAATCTTAATGATCATGCCATGAGCCGTGATAATTTTTCTACTACACAGTTTTCACGGTGTTTAGTGCCGGCCATGGTTGACTTGTGGAATAAGTTGCCAAATGACCTAGTCAATTCACCTCATATCTCCATTTTTAAGTCTAGAGTTAATGCTTTTTTGCAGCATTAATTCTAACTTTTAAACATATTTTATTCTATTTTATTGTATTATATTTATACTTGATATCCTCCACTGCATAATATGTTATCTGTGTTTAATATATGTATATATACAGTATACAGTATATGTTTATTTTTTTTTTCCTAAGTTGTCGTAGTCTCTCTCCAGTGCCTCCGGGTGTTTTGTGTGGATTCATCTTGCTGGTGTTTCTGCACCCTGGAGACTTCGGCAACTCATATAATAATAATAATAATAATAATAATGACCCTCATCCTCAAGCATCACCCAGATTCTTACCCTCTCGTCGAGCATTGCTTTAATCGTTGCCCATAATCATCAATCAGATTTATCCTTAATCTCACATCGATCCTTAACTTTTATCCTTATCCCTTATCATCATATTGATCCTTACTCTCACTCCGATCCTTACTTTTTTCTTTAACCTCAATCATTACCTTGATCGTTAGTCGTACATCGGTTCTAATCTTAATTATTACCCATAACAATTGTCATGATCATCACCATCTTAACGTACACCTTCACCGCGATACACAATTTGTTTTCTTCAATACTCGATGTTTGACGTGATCTACACCTCAATCCTCACCTAGACACTCACCTATCCCCGCCCCTTTCTTCCACACAATAAAGCTATATTCTCTAATGCAGACCTAGAACATATATTATTAAGGCAGAGTAATCTGCTACATCCAGATTCTGCTACATCCCGTTTTAGATAATCTTGCGAAGCAAGAACCACCACAGTCGGTAGCGAAAATCCAAAAAGTCCACTTTCTTTATTATGGCTCTGCGAACAACTTTGGTCTTAGTGTTCAATACCGTGGAGGTAGCCATTTAGGAGTAGCGCATCAAAGGTTCCTAAGATGACAAAAAGCAGTGAAACAACGTATTTAGCGAGGGTATTGGATATACAGCAAGTTCACTTTCTTCATTTTGGCTCTGTGAACAAGTTTGGTCTTAGTGTTCAATTTCGTGGAGAAAGCTGTTTAGGAGGAGTAGTGCGTCAAAGGTTCCGGAGATGACAAAATTCAATTCAGCAAAATACAGCCCTCTTCTTAGTGGAATCGGGAATAACAAACTTGAGGTCCTGTTGTCTTAAATCTGCTACCTGTGATAAAGGTAACAAATATATGTACTACTGTTTACTTTGATTAACAGGAATATGATAGTTAGTAGCAGTTATTAGACAATTTGCCATACAATTCCTGAATACCTATTCGATAAAAACAAAGAAAAAGCAGTAACACAATAAAATGGACACAGTACATCTCGAAAGCAGACAACAATGCCATGAATAAGCCCTCACCTAATACGATATGAAGTATACACAACATTGGTTCTCCCTGACAAAATCTCAGTTAATGACCTTCCAAGATTACGAAGTTAAGAAACTACCAAATGTTCAAGCATTCTTTAATAAAACATTATCCTTTCATTTGTAAACATCAAGGCACCACACCATATCATCGCCACAGTCCACTACCTGCCATGTCAATTTCAACCACCCTTTTTACCCTTCATTCTTTAGACATTTTAGTTAGGTGGCAATACTATCTAAGAATACCTTCCTCTGCCTTTTGATTGACAGATTTCTTAACTTTGCATACCTCCTGAATATTCCGATTTCTAACTATATATTCTACTGACTGTGTTTGTGCTTCTTTAGATGTCCCTTTCCACCGCTAATGCTGTCAACTTTGTTCTAATTTTTTATACCAAATCAGTGTTATACTCTCATTCGTATTAACATTATCACTCCTTAGATTTCTATCATTGCTTTGGTTGTAACAACTGTCTTCCTGACGAAAACATCCATTGTCCCTGCATAGTTTGTACTTACATTCATAAATTTACAATTAGTCGTGAACAATTCAATTTTTTCCTAAATGCTTTCGAAGCGAAGTACTTGATTCATCAACTATTTCGGTAGTTCTCCAATTATTTGAATATATAATCCTTTGACTTCTCTCTCCATTACCATCTTTTGTTTTTACTCTCAATCTTGGCCTTACTTAACCTCTTGAGGCACAGAATAAACTTACATTTAGTAATATCAGGTCTCTTAGTTTCATCAGGATCTCAGCGGACAATAATCCAATAATCGTATCTACTGTAATGAGTTAAAACATGAACAGAAAAAGGAAGGCCATTCTTCAATGTGAGTGCATGAGGAAAACACTTAATATTTCATACTGAAATTTGTTCGATAATTAAAAATGTCACCGTTCTTCGGCGTTCAACTCGTCAAAATTGCATTATATAAGAACATAAGAACATAAGAAAATGGGAGTCTGCAGAAAGCCGATTGGCCCAAGCAAGGCAGATCCCTGTCCCACACAACCCCAATTCATTACAAAGCCCAATTATAGGCTTCACACTCTAATACCCTGAGGATCATCTTACCAAAACGGTTAGAGATTAACGTAGGATTATGGAGGTCTGCAGAGCGCTGATTGGCCCAACCCGGCTGATCCCCCTTCACACCCAACCCTTCTCGTCCATATGCTTATCCAATTTTATCTTAAAGCTCCCTACAGTTTTAGATCCCACTATAGCACTTGGTAGTCCATTCCACCCGTCTACAACTCTGTTACCAAACCAATACTTGCCTATATCTTTTCTGAAACGAAATTTATCTAATTTGAAACCATTGGTACGAGTTCTTTCGCTATCACTGAGCTTTAGTACATTTGCCATGTCCCCTTTGTTAATCCCACTAACCCACTTGAACACCTCTATCATATCCCCTCTAACTCTGCGTCTCTCTAACGAATGTAAACCTAATTTCTTCAACCTTTCTTCATACGAAAGATTTCTAATATTATGGATCATTTTTGTCATTCTACGCTGTACTCTCTCCAATGAATCTATGTCCATTCTGTAATAAGGACACCACAATTGGACAGCATAATCCATATGGGGTCTCACTAATGACAAGTAAAGTTTTTAGATAACATCAGCAGTTCTGTTACTCACACTCCTAGAGATGAACCCGAGAATCCTGTTTGCCTTATTACGAACGCTTATACACTGTTTTCTAGGCTTCAAATCATTGCTAACAAACACACCTAGATCTTTCTCGCAGTCTGAATTTTCTAATTCTAAATTAGCTAGTTTATATTTAACATTTGTTTGCATCTTCCCTATCTTTAATACCTTGCATTTGTCAATGTTAAACTTCATCTGCCAATTTACTGACCATTCATGTAAGGTATCTAGATCCCTTTGGAGGCACTCTATATCGCTATCTGAATCAATTGATCTCCCTATTTTAGTATCGTCTGCGAATTTACTTATCCTACTAGTTATACCTAAATCTAGGTCATTTATGTATATAAGAAACAACAGGGGACCTAATACCGATCCCTGGGGGACACCACTCTTGACTGCTCCCCATTCTGACTTGGTACCATTTATGCTGACTCTCTGCTTCCTACCAATTAGCCATGACCTAATCCATCCTAACAACGCCCCACCTATTCCATGTGTCTCAACCTTTCTCATCAATCTCTCATGAGGGACTCTGTCGAAAGCTTTACTGAAATCTAAATATATAATATATGACTTGTCATTATCTACTGCTTCATATACCTCTGAGAAAAAACTAAGCAAATTAGTAAGGCAAGACCGTCCCTGAGTGAATCCATGCTGAGAAGAATTGATTAAGTTAAATGTTTCTAAGTGGTTTCTCATTTTCCTAGCAATAATTGACTCTAGTAGTTTTCCTATGATTGAAGTGAGACTAATGGGACGGTAATTGGATGCTATTGATTTATCACCTTTTTTGAAGATCGGAACTACATTTGCAAGCTTCCAAGCTTCTGGAACTATACCTGTTTCTAATGACTTGTTAAATAGAAATGTTAATGGATAACTTAACTCATCTCTGCATTCTTTTAATACTCTAGCATATACCTCATCAGGACCAGGCGATTTATGAGGTTTCAGTCTGTCAATTTCCTTAACCACATCATTTCTACTTATAGTAACCGTACTTAACCTATTTTCTATACTATCGCTGTATACCTTACGGACTTCTGGAAACTGTGCCAAATTTTCATTAGTGAAAACGGAAAGAAATTGACTATTTAATGTACTGCACATTTCTAAATCACTTTCTGTCAATTTTCCTATCGAAGTTTTAAGGGGACCAATTACATCTCTAACCTTGGATTTATATAGTTGGTAAAAAGCTTTACGATTATTTTTTGAATCATTGGCAACCTTAATTTCATAATTTCTTTTTTCTTTACTAATATCCTTTTTTACCTGTCGTGATAGATTCTGATAGTAAGCAAGTAGGTGAATTTCACCTTTTTAAATTTTTCTATATATTCCTCTCTTTTTTCCTAGAAGATCTAATAGTCTATTATTCATCCATTTGGGTTGGTTCTGTGTTGATCTAAATTTTCTTTTGGGGATATATTTATTTTGCGCATTGAATACTGACGATAAAATTATCGTATGTATCTACCAAGTTTGACGTCTCCTCCTGACTTAAGATGACAGGTGCCTGAGAAAGGATACACTCATTTGGACACCTGGATCGACTTAATTTTTTGACCATAGGGTCCGCTAACAGGGCTTCTCTTAATCCACCATAATTGGCTTTTCTGAAGTCAGGTATTAATGTTGTATTCTCTCTGATATTACCTTTCCATTGTATATTAAAATACACAGAATTGTGATCACTATTTCCTAGGTGGTCCCCGATTTCTACACTATTTATCATATGTTCATTGTTACTGAAAACTAAATCGAGAATATTATCACCTCTAGTCGGCGTATCTATGAATTGAGATAAAAAACTATCTTGTACTACCTCAATAAACTCCTTTGAATCAGAGTCGCCTATTTGTTGCTGCCAATCTATATTAGGGAAATTAAAATCCCCCATAATGCACACGTTGCTAAGCCTTGATGCTATTTTAATTTCCTCCCATAATGATGTTCCGTCATTTCTACTCATATTTGGCGGTCTATACATAACTCCAATAACTAAAGTCTCACTACCTTCGTTAACTTCTACCCAAACACTTTCATTTTCATTATTTACTCTAATACCTGATTTAGTACAGCTTTTTAATGAACTCCTGACAAACACTGCTATACCGCCACCCCTCTTACTTGTTCGGTCATATTTAAACAAACTATATCCCGGTATATCAAACTCTGCTAAAAAATGCCTGGTTTCTGTATTAATCCATGTTTCAGTTAGCGCTATTATGTCTATATTTTCTTTGCTAACCAGTGCTCTAAGTTCGTTCATTTTGTTACATAAACTCCTGCAATTTGTATAATAAACACTCAAACTATTACTTGTATTTGCAACTATTTTTCTATTGTTTTTAACTAATTTATTTTTACCTGTTGAACTACTGGACCTAGACGGAAAATCTACGCTATCAGAATGTTCGTTATTACTATCAATTTGATGTGGCTGGGATTCTATTTGACTTACACACCTATGGTTTATTAACCAAACCCCGCAACAAACTTGTCGAGTGAGCTGGCTAAGGTCGAAACTCCTAGTCGAGAGAGATGTACTCCATCCTGGGCATACAGTTCATCCTTACCGTAGAAGAGGGTCCAGTTATCCAGGAATGGAATAGTATTTGCCTTGCAATACTTCTCCAGCCGGCTATTTACACCAATAGCCCTGGAGGACCATTCCTTCCTTACCCCTCTTCTTGGTAGGATACTGTGTACCACAGGAACTCCACCCTTCTCCTTGATCCTCTCCAACATTTCCTGGTACGTGGTGAGCAACTCCTCAGTCCTGCATTTCCAAATGTCGTTGCTCCCTGCGTTGAGGAAGATGATGGGGTCCTCTCCACTCGCTTCCATGACACCATCTAGCTTTTCTGCCACCTTCTCGACTCCGGCACCAGGCAGACAGACAACTTTACCAACATGTGTGTTAGTAGCCCTACCAAGGTATTTAATCATTGAATCCCCTACAATTAAAATAGACTTAGCTGTTTTCTGTTGCCGGCCTGTAGCAGGAGTTGTAGCAGCAACAGCAGCAGACTTCCCCCCCTCCCCTCTCACTGCCTCGTTGATCGCCACTTCCTCGCCATCACTCTCATCAGCCAAGGTGCTGAAGTTGTTGTGGGTCTTGAGTGGCTGCCTTTTCAGCTTGCAGGCCGTTGCACTGGTTGACATCACTTTCCAAGGGGCTTCACGATCCCTGGGAACACTTTCGGTAGCCTCACACTTCTTTTCCGCCATAGCTAGTCTCAAGGCCAAATTTTCATCTTTGAGACACTGAATCTCCTGCTCCACACTCTCCAGTCTTTCTTGCAAAGCAAGACAAAGCTGGAGAGTATGGGAGGAGACAGCAGACTCATCAACAACAGCCATCACTAAGAAAGTTCACTAGGACCTCACTAAGGGTAAACCGGTTCACTAGCGGTCACTGGGGACGTCCGCACAGGTCAGGGGTCAGAGGGCAACTGATATGTTGATCAATAAACAACAAAATATGTAAATAAGATCAATTTTGCATGCGGTTTCTAACAGAATCATCTGAATTCGTTTAACTTCAATAGTTGTTTATATGAATATATTAGTGAAGCATATATTTGAATATGGCGCTGAGAACTAAAGTGTTTATTCTTTGACAATATTCACTCACAAAAATTGTGTTGTATTATATTTCAAGAAATACCTAGAATAATACTGTAGCAAAACTGGCTACAACTTTCTATTTTTTACTTTATTTTTGTTTTGTCTATGTGGATGAGAAAGACAAAAGACAAAACTGCCTGTGACGAGTGCCTCCCCTAGAGTTAAAAGAGTGACAGGGCCAAAATCAAGGAAAGTTCTGGCCAAAATGTCTGGACACACGAAGTTTGAAACAATCTAAGTCATAGGATGAGGGAAAGATGGATTCAGGAAGAGAGTTCCAGAGCTAAGCTGTTGAGTAGAAGAAGTAACGTTTCACTCTTGAGTTGGAAAGTTGTACAGAGTAGGGGCGCGATTATGTTGCAAGATGGGTACTACGTACCCTACATAGAGGAGGTGGTATGCAATGAGAGAGTTCTGAGGAACACTGATTATTGTAATAGCGAGAGAGATGCAACATTGCGGCGAAGAGAGAGAGATTGCAGAGAGTCGGTGAGTGGACAGGAGTTAATGATACGAAAGACTTTCCTTTCTACTTTGTCTAGGAGTGCTGTGTGAGAGGATCCTCCCCCCACATGTGAACAATACTCAATACAAGGACGCACAGTGCCCCTGTACAGAGGAAGAGCTGAGCAGGGGTAAAGAACTCCTTACGGTGGTTGAGCACACCCAGCTTCTGGGAGGCTGCCTTAGCAAGACTGGTAATATGGTCCTTCCAAGTGAGAGTAGAAGAAAAAGAGACACTGAGAATATTGAGAGAAGATGAAGGATTTATTTTGTATTGTTGAAGTGTAAGTGTCTGGGAGTTCTGGACGGGTAGTAAGATGAAGAAATTGGGTTTTGGAATAATTAAAGACAACAAGGTTTTCTCTGCCCCAAATGGAAATAGTAGTTAGATAAGAAGATAAGTGTTGCATGTCTTCATTACATTTGAGGGATTGCTGGCTGGGGCGTTCAGGAAAACTAATTGTGTAACGTAAGGTAGAGTCGTCTGTGTATGAATGGATGGGACTAGAGGTACAGTTAAGACGATCATTTATGAAAATTAGAAAGAGAATGGGAGATAGGACAGAGCCCTGAGGAACACCGGAGTTGATACGATGAGGAAGTGAGCGATGGCCATCCACAAACCCGCTATGGAATGGCTGGAAAGGAAATTAGAGACAAAGGCACAGATGGAGGTATAGAAACCGAAGGAGGGTAGTTTAGAAATTAAAGATTTGTGCCAGACTCTATCGAAGGCCTTCGATATGTCTAGTGCAATAGAAAAGATCTTACCGAAGTCCTGAAGCAAGGATGACCAAGAGTTAGTAAGATATGAAAGAAGATCACCAGTAGAGCCTTAAGGAAGCCCTACTGGCGATCTGAGAGTAGATTATGAGAAGAGAAATGCTTAAGAAATTTGGAAGCAAGAATAGTTTCAAAAAAAGAGTCAAGAGATAAGAGCAATTGAACGATAGTTGGAGGGTTGAGAGAGATCACCCTTCTTTGGGACAGGTTGAATGAGAGCAATCTTCCAGAAAGAAGGGAAGATGTTAAAGGAGAGACAGAGAAGAAAGTGTTTGCCTAGACAGGGAGTCAGCATGGAAGAAAAGATTTTTAGTACAACAGGAGGAACACCGTCCGGATTGTACGCCTTCTTAGTATTAAGCCCAGAGAGGGTAGAAAATACATCTTTAGAAGATATTAGGATATTAGGCATAAGTAGGAGAGAGGTGGTTGGACAGGGAGGAATAGCACCGAAATCATCCAAAGTGGAGTTTTTAGCGAAAGTGTTAGCGAAGAGTTCAGCTTTGTCAGAGGAAGAAGTGACGGTGGTGCCGTCAGAATGGAAAAGAGGAGGGAAAGACAAAGAAGAAAAATTGTTGGAGAGGTTTTTGGCTAGATGCTAGAAGGCTTGGGAAGAGCTAGAGTTGGATAGTTCAGTGCATTTATTATTGATGAAAGAATGTTTGGCGAGGCGAAGAACAGATTTGTCTTGATTCCGGGCAGAAACATAGGAAGTATGAGACTCTTGAGTTTGAAGGTGATGGTACCGCTTGAATGCTTCCTCCTTATTGCGGACAGCAGTAAAACTAGTGTGAGTAAACCAAGATTTTTTTGCATTAGACTGAGACAGAACACTCTTCACACATGCGCAGATCAGCTGCAATGCGCTGAGAGCATGCCTTCCCTGTTACACAAGTGCGAGATGAACTATCCTACTCTAATACATTATAGTCCCTAATTCTTGGAATAATGGAGCGTTGGAACATTTTTTACAGCATACCAATTACAAAAACGTTTCCCATGCAACACGACTGCCTTGACACAGTTGAATCATTAACTACCGGCCCAGTCCCTTGCCACTCACCTGCCTCGGGATGTTCGACAGATGCCTCCGGAGTGAAAGGTCCAGCCATAACATAGCCTCTCTTCTCCAGGGCCATCACCATCCCTCCATCACCCACCACCACACCTTCACCCAGACGCTCCAGAAGGCCCTGTATAGAGAGGTAAAGATGGATATCAGGAGATGATAACAAACAGGCGCAGCTTGTGGATGACCTATGGTGAACTGTTTATGTGTTCATCTTAAAACTAAAAGAACTCGGACTTGATTCCTAAGCAAGGGAAGATGGGTAGGCATTGGGTCTCGATTGTGTCTACGATGCTATAAATGCAAACTTGATGTAAGGGAACCTTTGTGAAGTGTCATCTTGGAAATATACTATGGCTTATCTTTCTTTCCATTATATATATTTACTTATAAACAGGGGAAGATCAAGTCAAAAAAGACTAGCGAGAGAAGAAAGTGCTAGATATTGATGAAAAATAGGGAAAGAAAACTTGCAAACAGTGATGATTGGCATAGAAATTACACACATGGAGGGTAATAATCACTTCAGCTCACTTGTCCTCTCGAACATCTTTGGTCTTAGTGTTCAGTGACGTGGAGGCAGCTGTTTAGGAGGAGTAGTGCTCAAAAGTTCCATAGATGACAAAATTCAATTCAGCAAAACACAGCTCTCTTCCTAGCGGAATCGGAAATATTGAGTTGGAAAGGAACAGTAACATTACAAAAATGTACATATAATTGTTATGCAGAGAGTAAAGAAAACGGATAGCTGAGAAGTTCCCAGGAGTACTACACCAATCCCAATACCAAAGACAACACCAGCTTCACCTTCGACCAACCAAATATCTGTAATCTGAACGGCTAAAGCTCGGTTCACACATGCACAAATTAACGTCACGTCCGTCCCCGACCAAGAAAATAGGCAGGATGGCATCAATCTGGAGGCCCCATGTGGCCACGATGGCCACTAGGGCCGTTCCAACGTTTTTTTGCCGCCGTTCTCATCCCGTTAATCGTCGTCTAAACGCCGCCAGTCGTCGCCAGGCTGCGTCTAGACGACGACTGCTCCCGTGTGTGTCCTGTGGGTGTCCCCGACATAACACGTTTTCTGGCAGTTGCCCCGACCCACACGGACCATTTTATGCTGCACAAAAAGGACGCCGCCTAGGCACGGCTAATTAAGGGGTCGGGGACGGACGGGACGTTAATTCGTGCATGTGTGAACCGAGCTTAACACAGTGCCCTCCCCAAGCCAGTTTTCCTTAACCCCTACCACCCTGTTCTCTCTCTCATAAACAGAGCCTATGATGTCAGAGCGCTGCACACCAAAGACACTTGTCACACAGCTGGTAGCTTACCTTCCCCACACCCGCTACCTGGGTGGGTAAATGACAGGAGAATGCCGTGCCAGAGAAACTAGGACACAAGGGTTTCACCGAACCCACGATAAAGGCCCTTCCTCCCCTCAAAGACACCAGGAGGAACAGAAAAATGAGCTAGGAGCCAGAGGAAATATTGTTAAGCAGCCTCATCCCCTCTCCTAAAATCAGCAACTCTTTTTATAATAATTAGCAACCTCAGCAATCTTTGAGCAGTAATAACATCGACCAGCCTCAGAAAGCCTTGGCAGGCTGCAACCTCATCCTGCAACCCCATTGAGACACACTGAGCATTCAGCAACCCTTGCTCTCTGCCAGAGTTCAGCAACCACTGCTTTGACACCAACCCTGTGCCCACTATCAGCAACATATGTGTGGCCACAACCTCATTCTGCAACCCCTGTGAGACACCTATAGAGTTCAGCAACCCTTGCTCTCTTACCAAACCCAAGAAACATAAGAAGATAAAGTCCAAGAAGAAGAAGTATAACGAGCTTAGGTTTCCAACCGCAATGCTCAAGAACGAGAAGACGAAACGAGACCTTAACCACACTGATCCACCTTAGTACTTTAAGTTTATTTGTCTCTGTCTGTCAGAGTCCCTATTTATATATCATAGAAGCTTCTCAATAACATTACACATTATCATACAGTCATACAAAGATTCACTGATATTAGAAGTTATTAAACATCTCCGTTGATAATCTCGGAAGTATCCTTCACTCTTTATTCTATTGCCTGGCAATATCCACCCTAAGCAAATTTATATATACCAGTATATCCATACTCGGCCCTGATTTACACTTAACCCTTTCACTCACCAGAATACGCACCTGCATCTTCCCACACCACACTCTAAATACATCATGGCGCAAGTAGCACCAGGTCCCACAGGGACCCCACAGCATCCCTTTATCTCCAACTAAAACAAAGAAGCAGATGATTTAGATTTCAAAATGTCAGCAATCGGTCAATTCTGGGCGGTACTTAACATAGATGACCTGGCCGACTGAGCGGGAAGGCAATGTTTTCTTCTAAATTAAGTCTTTTGAGATGAAGGCGACCGAGAACGACTGTTAAGTGGACCCAGTTCAGTGTGCCTTTGAGTGACTCCCACTGCCGGCGAGTGACCGTTAGGCAATATAGAAAATAGAAAAGCTTGCAACAACTTTCCTTCATGGTTAATCTTTGAAAATCCCATACTTGACCTACAAACTGCATTTGCTGACTGGGGATAACGACTGACTTGCGAAAGTTGACTCTGAAACCAAGCTATGTGACTTGTTCTATGACAGTGCATGTGTGATTTATGACAAGAAATGGAGTGTTTGCAAGCACCATCCAGTCATCTAGGTAAAATAAAATGGTTATAGCTTGTGTTCATACTCTATATGCTCTATTTAACACCTTACGAGCGGCCTATGCGGTTTATTTATGTGTACCGCCCAGCGGGGTGTTTTTAGCCAAAATAGGGCTGTTTACGTGATCATTTTCATGCCTAAATAAGACCCAGAACGTAAAACAAGTATCTATCCCTGAAAGGGCATAAACAGAGCTTTCGAATGACACCATAACGATCCTTGTATGATGGATAGTTTTCTTGCAATAACCGTGCAACGCGAGTGCAAAAAGCAGGTAATTCGGTACTTTCGGTACATAATTGAGTATGTAGCGAGTGAGAGAGGGAGGAGGGAGCTGAGATTTGTGTCAGTAGGTTCGCCGCGGTGGTCTGGAGCAGTCATACGCTCGCTAGTCTCCTGCCACCACTTGTCTCTCTCTCTCAGCCACATTACGTGCTGAAATTGCCACTCGAGTTATGTCGAGCGCCGCCACATAGTCCAGCTTTATTAAATACGACTTAAGTGGTGAGCCGCTAATAAAGGGTTAATATGAACAGTATCAATGCTACGTAATTTGGGTTAATGTAGCGTTACGTATCCTTCCGTAGTCTTAAGTTGAACGCTCCCGTAGCCTTAGGTTGAACGTTCCATATTTCGGGAAGAATATCTTATTCGATAGTTAACCCGTCCAGCACCAGCGACGCGTCTGACGCGTCGGCGATGTATGTAACGCACAGCCCCAGCGACGCGTCTGACGAGTCACCCTAATTGCTCCGACCGTAACCTCAGGTGTAGCCACTCGAGAGGGCTCAGATTTGTATGGGAACTGTGTACGTATCCCACGCAACCGTGCCGATGGTTGAAAACTCTCAAAGTCCACGTGCGTGCGCGTGAGCGCGCAATAACCTGGTTTTTTGGGGTAATTGCCTTCAATTTTTTACTCTTGTAAAATACGTTTTCGGGGGCTCTGTAGGACCATTCTTTAAGCTTTTTGAGCGGTTTTTCGTGGTTTTTCCTTCATTCCTAACCCATTCGCTATTGTTTCTGGAATAAAACCTTTTTTTGAAAACCGGCCGGGTTCTGGTGAACAAACGTTACAAAACTAGCCGGGGCTCCACGGGTTAAATATGGGCAAGTATTGTAGGATTATAATTCCCATATATTACTGTCTTACTTATTATTCTAGTTCGCATGTATCTCATCTTAATAATTGGATACATTTTCCGCATGCTTTACGCATGCGCCGATTGTCACGAGGGACTCGAGGAAGAGGCTCTCGCCCCACCCTCCAAACAACCTCCGTCCCAGACACACACTAAGCGCTTTATCCTTTCATTGTCTCATCTTTAGGTGTTTTAGCTTCACTTCCATCTCATATTAATTGTCACATCATCATAATTAGTTATCGTGAAACTTAACGTAATAACAATCTAAATTAACCTAGTCTAGCCATTTCCTTTAGCCTATTCCTTATCCCACTAACAACTCGAGTTCACCTAGCCTACCTTCAGCCATCTTTAATATCATCATCTGAGCTTTCATCATATAAAAGGTAAATTTAATCTTATGTGAGTTATTTGTTTATCAATACAATCAATTTAAAGATCTAAAATAGCCACAGCTTGTGCCCACAGGGGGAGGAGCGCCTGTCGGATCAGTTTCGAAAACACCCTTGGAGCAAGCTTTAGTCTGCAGGGGAAATGTTGAAATTGTAGTACTTGATCTTTGTACTGGATGGCTATATACTTTTGGAATATTTTGTGGATTGGAACGTGCCAGTTAGCGTCAGAAAGATCAAGAGAAATCATCCAAATGAAAGGTGTGTGTCAGTCTCACCTGGCTTATAGTTAACATCCTGAACGTGTCATTGTAAATGAACTTATTCAGAGCAGACAGATCTATGACTGGCAGGCAAGTGTGATTGTTCCCCTTGGGTACCAGAAACAGATGGGAAGTAAAAGCCTTTTGTTTGGGGATGTCAAACTGAGCACAGCCCACTCGAGAGGGCTCATGTGAACTTACAGAACTTACAGACTCTAACCATTACACCATCATGACAGTTGTAAGTACAGCACATGACCATGATTGACATCCATTTATCGAATACTGGATAATAATCTAAGCATGTAGCCTACTGTACCCAACTGCACTATGAATAGCCTAATGCTTAAGAGAGAGTAAAGAACATTGTAGTGGGCACAGATCACATAGGACCGAGTCACTAAGAAATATTCTTGAACCTATTGACATTTTGAACATCGTTCTTAACACCAATAATACCCTAATTGAAATTAATGAAAGCATGTGAATCTCCCAGGATTCGAACTTAGCCTATCACATACAGAACTAACACGCTCTAACCATTACACCATCAAGACAGTTATAAGTACAGCACATGACCATGATTGACATCCATTTATCTAACATGTACTGTACCCAACTGCACTATGAATAGCCTAATGCTTAACCCGGGAGCTGCGGGGAGACTCTTAAGAGTTCCCCCGGCGCACTGCGGGGAGACTCTTAAGAGTCAGAGAAAATAAAAATCAACTTTTGACATCGAAAAAAAAAAAAAAAAAAAATTTTTTTTTTTTTTTGGCCCCTGGGCCATGCAAAATCTCAGTCCTCTACCTCCCCTCCTTCCCCACTTTCCTCCTCTCCTTCAGTTATCACCTATTTTCCCTGTTATTCCCTTATTCTGAGGTATATTTTCGTGCTAACATTAGAAATCCGATTGGAGGGTGTGGTCATCACTGATAGCAAGCGAGTGCAAGAGAGAGAGAGAGAGTATCGATCGACTGTGTCTCAGTGGCCTTGGGGGAAATTGGCGGGAAAGCAGATTGCCTCACCCATACATTATACAACTCGCGGGCTATATCTCCGATTTTGACCATCCAAACGCTGTTTTCACTCGTTTTATTGTTGTTTCAGGTTAATACCTTTATAATCAACCCATAATAGGTGCATATGGATAAGTATTAATGCTATTAATGGCACAATGAATATTTTAGTGGCGGAAACACCTCAAATACGTCAGCACAGGGGGACGTTTCCAATTACCCCCATGCGCACTTCAGAGGTTAAGAGAGAGGAAAGAACATTTTACGGGGCACAGATAACATAGGACCGACCTCGATACAAAATATTAGAGGTAATTTAGGTGTGTTGGAAAGAAGTGTGGTGCGCTTGTTAAGTGCATATTATGTTCATATCTCTTAGGGTAGGGGTAATACCTTGAAAGGTTTTAATATCGGTGAAAACATCAGATTTATTGTAATCGGTGATGGCCCTAATCACAGATGCCGAAGGCAGAGCTGGAGACTGGGTATGATATGTAAAGAACTGTAAGCAATTCACAGAAGACATTGCTTTAATAACCACATCGTGCACCTCACCTGTAGAGTTAGTGGCTCGTAGATTTTTCGACTCACCAACCTCTATTGTCCATGAGTCTAACACTGGATAGTCACCAAACCCTGATGCCTCTGCTTCACTCTGACGGGGTGCAACTGTAGGCGCCCAAGTGCTATCGGATCCATATAGCAGACGCATTTTTGTTTTTGGAATTGTTGTGAGCTTGGCTAATTGGGGGGGATATGAACCCTATGCCTGCAGGGAGCAAAGACACCGGGGCGACTGGAGGAGCCACTGGTGTAGACTGAATACGAGGTGGGGAGGAAGCTTTAATAGCGACTTATGGAGTATAAAGGTAAAGGGGTATGAGGGGTGATTGAGATTGGCTTACTTGCAAAACTTCTATCACGACCCATTAGCACATTGAGCGCTTCTACCATTTTTACCTGAAACTCCCACTGTGTTCGGGGTGATGGGACCTCTCATGCATCCAGCTCGGAATGAGGTGGTGTGTTGAGATGATCCCTGACGTCTGTCGCGCGTGATCAAGAGGCTGCAGGGGAGGGATGAGAGCAAGAGTGTAATGACAGGAATCGTGGTGGTGATGAACGGATGACTTCGTCCTCGGAACTGTTGGGATGGCGACTGTCATCCCTCGATACACTGTTGGTCTCCTTCTAGCCTTGCCCGTACACCTCCTGTGATACGGACGCAAGGGGCTCCTCAACGTCAACTAATAGCGGAAATAGCTGTGCTGTATCAGATGTCGGTAGAGTTAGGGCCAATCGTAAGAGTAGAGAGGGCTGTCTCGCGCTGTGATGAGGGTGACAGAGCGGTATGACAAGAGGATGGGGTTCGATGGGCTGCTCTATGAACTTTTTCTTGGCTCAAAAAATCATAACCCCCTTCGATCAATCCACAATAGCCTCGGGTACAGGGAACTTTTGAGCTCGCTCTTGGTTTTGGCACTTGCTGGTCGCCGGGGATGGTGTCCTAACTCACTTGGCCTTTTTAGAAGGCCACTCGGCATCGCGTGACCAAAATTCTGCTTTCTCAACGAAGATGGTGTGGTGACAGTGGCCGATGGTTTATCTCGGTGAGATGACTTAAATGAAGTCTTGCTCTTGCACTTAGATGTAGAAGATGTAGGCTGGTCAGGGAGACAACTGGCTGGTTGGGACTCTGCTAAAGCAATAGATGGAGCTGTGTCCTTCTTAGACTGTTTCGACGACGTCGATAAAGATGAAGCAATGTGCGTTTACCAAGGGGTTGGTATAGTTGTAATGCTGCAGGGACCTGGGCATCAGCAATTAGTGGGGATTTGTAGGACATCTCAACGAAATGACGTTGGACTGTGGTCCAAACCGCTATCACACAGTGGATGGCATGAAAGGATGGTTATTTCAGAAGGAGGTCATGTCTTACTGGCTTGCAATCGTCACATTGACACATTGAGATGGAGTCCAGTCCCCCTCTGACTGCCTGACGCAAGCCGAACATCTTACAAAGTGGACTTGTCTTGTCATTGGCAGATGACGACAGGGACCTGTCTGGCATATTGGCACCAGCGCTGACATGGTGGTGTGCCTGGCCCCTGACTTGGGTGACGGACGGGCACGAATGGAGGAGATCGCTGTTTTCTGTAGTTTAAAATGTCCAAGAATCAATGTTACATATCAATAAAATTAAGCCCTAGGCTACCCAATTTTCGCATCTTTGGATTGTAGGAACCAACTAGTAAACTACAGCACGGCGAAAACTGTTGGGAACTTATATCCAGACATACATTATACATTATATATGGATATGAATACACTTAACGGCAATTTCATTACATGCATGTGAGCGTGCAAGATAGTATTATACCTCAAGAAAAAGTGTTGATGAGACAATCGCGACCCCAAGTACCTCTGAGGATTCATCATCGGGAGATCGGGAAGGACTCAACATTACTGGTTTCTGATAGGTACGATCATGCGTCGGCCAGTTTGGATTTCTCTTAGATCATCTGTCGGAAGAAGAATAGGACGGGTGTCGGGGTCTTAGAGTTCAACCAATCTATCAAGAATTCTTAAGAAATGACAGTCCTAGGTGTCGGACAGACTCAACCAAGTGCTCAGGAATCTCGTTCACCCACATAATCTATAGTAGCACCAACTCAATGGGAAATCTTTCGAATTTTATTGGGTAGCTGGTAACCCCAGTGCCAAGAGAGACCATCGGGGGGCAACAACTCAGTGCTGAGGAAGACCATCGGGAAAAGAGAAGAGAGGTAGACTAAGAAGATGCCATCATTAAACCCGACCACCCGACCTGCCATTTCATCATGAAAAACAGAACGAGCGATACTACCTAACTTAAATGAGTGGATAATTGAACTACTGTCAAAATCCCGATACCCTGATGAACTCATGTGAATCGGAGCAACAAGAAGTTTGAAAGCACAAGGCCCGATATCAAGAATTACCATGGACCTGCAGGTTTGAACATAGTGCTTCCAAAGTGTATTGATACCCTGATAATAATAATAATAATAATCTTCTGGTTACTTATATAGCGCCCGTATCTCCTCCTTCGAGGATTCACAAGCGCTCGGTTTTCTTTAGTCTTCCAGAGAACATTACCCATCCCCCTTACTCATGGGGAGATGGTAACTGCCGGCTGTGTCCCAGAAAAACTTTTCAATCTGAGCGGGGATTGAACCCGAGGACTTCAAGATGGGAATCAGGCACGCTATCAACTGAGCCAGCCGGACGGCTACTGATAGGCCAGACCGTCATGATAATACACTAGTGTATAAATGCAAAATAATCAGGTATATCAATAATAATAGAATATCACATAGGTTAATGCGAGAATTAATAGTTAGCTAACAATTGATATTGATATTGATATTCCCTGGACCTCTTTCTTTTCTAATGATGCACACTCCACCTTGAGCCACATACAAGATTTTGTAAAAATTGGAATGGAAACTTTTATTCCTCATCAAAAGTACAGTAAAAGATCTAATTCACCTAAATGGTTTGACCATAATTGTGCTAGAGTAACTGAACAAAAAGCAATAGCCTACAATGCATACACAAGATCAAAAACACATGAAGCCTTTAATTACTTTAGAAACATCAGAAATCATGCCAAAACTGTATTAAACCTAACTAAATCAAACTTTCTCCATAAGCAGGCAAATAAACTTCTAAATAATCCAAATGATAACAAAATATTTTGGTCTACTCTTAACTCATTCAAATCCAACTTCACTACTGCTTCATCCATTCCACCATTAAAATCTCCGACTGGCAATCTTGTAAGTGACCCACGAGGTAAAGCTAACCTTCTTGCAGATATTTTCTCCACCAACTCAACCTTAGATGAAATAAATCAAGATGTCCCTGTACTTAATTTTAATTCACCTGAAATTCCCTCACTTAAGATCCACACCAGACATGTCAAAACTATTTTGCAGAATCTCTCAGTAGATAAGGCTCCTGGTCCAGATGAAATTCCTCCAATAGTACTTAAGAATTGCTCCTTGGTGCTCGCTCCTGTATTGGCAAAATTTTTCCGTCTGTGTACTCATACCTCATGCTTCCCAGTACCCTGGAAAGAAGCAAACATCCATCCAGTTCCTAAAAAAGGTGCCTCTTCAGATCCATCAAACTACAGACCAATAGCTATAACTTCCACTCTTGGCAAAGTTTTTGAAATTATATTAAATAATCACATAATTAAGCATCTGGAGAATAATAAATTAATCAGTGATAGGCAATATGGTTTTAGACGATGTCGATCAACTGCAGACATTCTTTGCCTTCTTACGCATCAAATCAACCAAGCTACAGACCAACATGGTGAAACACATACAATAGCACTGGATATATCAAAGGCATTTGATAGAGTCTGGCATCAATCCTTATTGTCAAAGATGTCACACTACGGCCTTGCATCATTAGTTCCACTAATTTCTTCTTATCTTCATAACAGAAAAATACGTGTAATGGTAGATGGCCTTTATTCTCAATTTCACTCAATAAATGCTGGTGTTCCCCAGGGATCAGTTTTGGCCCCAACTCTGTTCCTCATTCATATCAATGATCTCATATCTACCACTCATAATCCAATACATTCCTACGCAGATGACTCAACACTCCACAGTTCCTTCACATTTACCAATTCTTTCACCCAACCCGATCTTATAAATTCAAAAATAAACACTGCAATTTCTCTGAACCAGGACCTTTCTAGAATGAATGAATGGGGACAAGAGAATCTAGTTTCCTTTAATGCACAGAAAACCAAGTACATTCAATTTTCTAACCGACAGAATCTCACTGACTCCCATATATTTTTTAATGATGTAAATATTCCCACTTCCCCTAGTATTGACATTCTCGGTGTAACATTAACTACTAACTTGAGCTGGACACATTATGTTAGAAGCATTGCTAAGAATGCCTCTAAAAAACTGGGACTCCTGTACAGAGTTCGAGAATTCTTCACTGACGAGCAGTTGGCCGTAATATATAAAAGTCATGTGCGCTCTCAGATGGATTACTGTTCACCTCTGTGGGGTGGAAGTGGAGTGGTTGCATTGAGGCAGTTGGACAAAATTCAAAATAAAGCTATTAGATTAATCAATAACCCTGCAATCACACAGGACCTTCCTACATTAGCCATACGAAGAAACGTTGCATCCCTTGCATTATTCTACAGATATTTTCACAGCAATTGTTCCGAGGAACTTGCTTCAATTGTGCCGCCTCTCCACATCTTTCCCCGTAGAACTAGGGCAGCTGAGAGCGCCCATGAATTTACACTTTCTCCTCCACAATGCAGAACTTCTGCTTATCAGAATTCATTTATCCCCAGAGCTACTACTCTTTGGAATTCACTTCCCTCGAATTGCTTTCCACAAACTTACAATCAACAAATGTTTAAATCCAGTTGTTACAAACATTTTATGAATGGAGGATGCCTTTAGGCACATGGACCTTTTTGTTTTATCTGTGTTTTTCCTTCCTCCGTTCATTGTCTCTTAAAAAAAAAAAAAAAAAAAAAATTCATAGGCTAACATAGAGAAATTGCAATATAAAAGGCTACATAGGGTTGGGGAAAGTGGCGGCAGACTGCTTTTACCTTACCGTGGCACATGAATACTTTAATATTACCGAGAAGAAACCTGTAGCCCACATCAGAATAAACACAGAAGACGCAGTAGCACCTTTAGAAGACGTTGGAGTAGAAAGAACCCCCAAGCTAGGTTAGGAGGAATAGAACTACTCAGAACTGATGCTGAAGAAAGCCCACACACATCCCCACTGGCCGATGTGTGTACCCTCAATGTAGGATAATCCTAAAAAAGATGAGGTAATCTAAACCTCTAAATCAGCAAAATTAGCTACTAAATAGTAAAACACAACACAAAACACAGATTACCCCACTTAAATATAACACATGGGACCTGACTTGGGCACCCACAAATGGTGAGGGACATGAGAAAAACTAGACAATATGTGTTGGCTAACTAGCTGAAATAACATGTCTAGCAAAGCCTAATCAGTGAGAGTTTTGTAAAAAAGACTCACTGAGTGACAACACGGAGACAAGCTGACGACAGACGGAACCACCACAAGCAAGTCTACCTCTTTAGGCCAATCAAGGGCGATTATATAAACAAAAATTGTCAATGAGATGGTTGCATAGGGATCATACAAATTAAACAGAAGCTTATTATTAAATCTCAATTATTTTTAATATATGTATTTTGTTCTATTGGCATCCAATTCAATTGACGTCCCATAGGTAATTAATCATGTCGCCTATGATGTTAAGTATTGGTAGTTCATTGGTGGACGAACGGACCCTAGAAAGGGTTTGCCTGCCAGCTGGGCGCCAAATAAAATTATTAGCAATGCGCCATTGATGGAAACCCCACTATTTAAATAATGTTGAGATAACTTGGAAAAGTTGACAGAATGAATATAAACACCGTATGAGTAGGAGCACTTTATTGATAACGGTTCGCAGATAGCTTCTTCAGGTCACCTGAAGAAGCTATCTGCGAAACGTTGTCAATAAAGTGCTCCTCCTTATATGGTGTTTATATGTTTAACCCTTAACCAACGGCGCACGACATCTGTCGAGTTAAATCAATTTGGACTATGTGGCGGTGCACGACAGCTGTCGAGTGCCATTTTCAGCACGTAATGTTGCTGAGAGAGAGAGAGCTGAGCGGTGGGACGAGCGTAGTAACCTTATGACCGCTCCCCACGACCGTGGACGTACTGAACTGTATTCTACTTTCCTCCCCCTCCTCTCACTCGCTACACAGAGAATTATGTACGGAAATTACCTTATTTTAGGTTTTTTGCACTCGTGTTGCACGATCGTTGCAAGAGAACCAGTGGTCGTACAAAGATGGTTCGGGTGTTATTGGAAAGCTCTGTTTATGCCCTTTCAGGGATAGATACTTGTTTTATGCTCTGGGTCTTGTTTATGCATGAAAATGCACACAGAAACAACCCTATTTAGGGTTAAAAAAAAAACGCTGGGCGGCACAGTGTAAAATACCCTACCACCCGCTCTTTGTGTTAAATAATCTTTTCTACAAGTTTCAATCTGATTTCAGAAGCATGTACTCAACAGATTCATGTCTCATCCACTTACCAGACCACATTGATAAAGAAGTTTCTAAAGTTAACTACACTGATTTACAGAAAGCTTTTGATACGGTAGACCATGAATACCTAGTAATAAACTACAAGCAATTGGCATTAGGTCGGTGAATTGGTTGGTTTAAATCTTATCTTATTGGTAGAACCCAAAGAGTCAAAACTGATTATATTTTATCAGATTCAATGCCAATTAACTAGGGGGTCCCACAGGGACCCCCCAGCATCCCTTTCTCTCCAACTAAAACCAAGAAGCAGAAAATGATTTAGAAAAAAATAGAAAAGCAAGAAGTCCACAGAGCCCAGGTTGCCAGCCCAGAATGAGATAAGACAGACGAAACAAGACCCTGATACATCTGGGAAGAATATTCACTATCATTGGCCTTTAGTATTTTAAGTTAAGTCGTCTTTGGCTGTCAGTCCCTAATTTGCATTTACGAAATTTCCCCACTCCATTACACACTATCTTAGAGTTATATAAAGACTCACGGATATTCAGTTATTTGACGTCTCTGTCCATAACATCTGAAATATCTTTGATTCTTTCTTTGTTTTGCCTAACCCCATCTGCTTGATACATCTTAAATATAATATATTGTTTTCACTTGACATGATCGATACTCAAATACCATACCTAATTCTCTACTCGTCCTCTAGTTAATTGAAACTGTAATGGAAAACCTAATTTGCTCACTTCTATCTTGATGTCAATATTCCCGAGTGCTTGCATTAATACACCTATGTAACCATGCGTTCATTATTTATGCACTCATTTTAGTAATTCAGTATAATTATTTAATATATATAGAGAGAGATCTGTACTGCTACTAATATTTTCATGTTAGATAAACCTTGCACACCGAAGCTCATGTATCTGTTCTAGTCTAAGTCTTCCAGCTCAGTTAAGTACTGCACATTCATACAGATAAGTGTATATATGGCCTTAGGGACTTCTGTGCCTGGTCGGTATCTTACATTTAATGGCTTTCAGGAGAGTTATTGCTTGTAAAGTTAATGATAATCGTGAATAAGCAATGTTCGGTTCAAATCAATTTGATATATTACTGTTAACCGACTTATAATGCCTTCTATTTTTGCAACAATTAGGTAAAGTACATGATTGCTTTTCTTAGTAGATTGCCTGAATTATTTAGACAATTGGTGCAGTCATGTGTAGTATGGAGAAATATACGCATATGATAAGAAAAAAACGTGTTTATTGTTATTGTTATACCAGGGTTTTGACCAGGTTTTGAGATTGAATTTGGTAGGTTCTACTTAACTGGAGAAGTCAAAGTCACACAACACATGCATAGAAGATATAAATGATACATATAACACTGAGTATATTTATGAACAGTATTAATTAATCTACTCTTAAGTCAACAATATAGATAGATACACATGGATCAAATGGTTTATACAATATGAACTGTCCTAGCACGGTGAGAATCGAGATGGAGATCAGGTATATATTAGTTCTGTTTACCTCTTAAATGAACTCACAAATAATTATTAGAACACTCTTATAAGTCTTGATGATAGGTGGATAGAGTAAGTATTTAACTCTAACTTATTTAGACACTTTTACACAAGTGAAAATTTTGGCAGAGTCGATACTTGTGGACTCTAACTTATTCAGGTACTTTCGCACTGGTGAGAATTTAAGCAGAGTCAATGCTTGGGGACTCTAACTTTATACCTTAAGATCCAAAGCCAGCTAATCCATCTGTATCCCAAAAAACTCATCCACATGGCAGGCCAACCTGGACGGCCCAACGGAGAATCAGCAGAAACCCCAGCTGTTACCTCAACTCATCATCACTCCAGCTCCAAGTGTTAGCTCAGGAGTAAATATTGAAAACCAACTAATAAGTTGATACCCAGAAATAAATTAAATTCCTTAACCCCTAACCATCGGGGGCGGACTTATGTCCGTATCGAAAAACTTGGACTATGTGGCAGGGGAGGACTTTAGTCTGTGTGCAATTTTGGCGCAATATTGGCTCTGAGAGAGAAACGAGCGACGGGAGGAGCATGGGTTACCTCATGACCGCTCGCCACGGCAGCCGTGGACCGACTGAGATGTACTCCACATACATCCACCCTCACTCCCTCGCTACACACGTAATTATATAACGAAATGACCGTATTTTAGCGATTTTACCCTTCGGTTGCACGATCATTGCAAGACAACCAGTGATCGTAGAAGGATGGTTCTGGTGTCATTAGAAAGCTCTATTATCGCCCTTTCACGGATACATAATTGTATTACGCTCTGGGTCTTGTTTATGCATGAAAAAGAGCATGGAATTAAGCTCGTTTTCGGTAAATATACTCGCCTGGCAGCTAGGTCATGTCGACAAACGGCCCTGTCCTTAACACCTTACGAGCGGCCTATGCGGTTTATTTATATGTACCGCCCAGCGGGGTGTTTTTAGCCAAAATAGGGCTGTTTACGTGATCATTTTCATGCCTAAATAAGACCCAGAACGTAAAACAAGTACCTATCCCTGAAAGGGCATAAACAGAGCTTTCGAATTACACCATAACGATCCTTTTATGATGGCTAGTTTTCTTGCAATAACCGTGCAACGCGAGTGCAAAAAGCATGTAATTCGGTACTTTCCCCATATAATTCAGTATGTAGCGAGTGAGAGAGGGAGGAGGGAGCTGAGATTTGTGTCAGTAGGTTCGCCGCGGTGGTCTGGAGCAGTCATACGCTCGCTAGTCTCCTGCCACCACTTGTCTCTCTCTCTCAGCAACATTACGTGCTGAAATTGCCACTCGACCTATGTCGAGCGCCGCCACATAGTCCAGCTTTATTTAACTCGACTTATGTGGTGAGCTGCTAATTAAGGGTTAAGGGGTTAAACCTTTTAATTGCAAGTGTTCGCTACCATGGTGTTCGACAGATGCACTAAGGACTTCTATATGCTGAGTGCCGGGTGACAGTTTCTCGCAAAACCCTAAACTAGTCGAATGACAAGATGACAAGTATCTCTCGGTAGTTTATAGAATGCAGATTTAATAAAAGAATTAAGTTTATACTTCTAGTATTAATAGTGCAGCCTATTGGGGATCTTAATGTTATTCCCTATACCATGGTATGCGATAACAATAATTCCTCAATAGGGAAAAGAACTCCTCAGACCTGTAGAGATATTTGTCATGACTTCAATCAACTATTTGAATGGGAGGGTAAGTTTAGGGTAAACCACTAGCATGCCAGTGTTATGAAGCCCTAGAATTATTTGCCTTGTTCAGGTTTCGTCGAACTAGTGACGACATTAGCAAAGATGTCCCAGGGCAGGAGTGCGGGGGTCAAAAGATCATAAGTCCAGTAGGGTGCGGATCTAGGTGGATTAGGAGGGACCCTTAGAAGCTCGAGGGCAGGTGATTCGGCTTTTGGGTGGAAGAAGGGCGTAAGTGACTTATCTTCTTATGGTGATGTTGGTCCTTCTGTCCTTGGCTAAATATTATTTTCTTCCTGGGAGCCTTGTGGTGTTGTGGTATTTTGGTATTAGTCTTGCCCAGTACTGTTGGAAGCTCTGGTGTTATAGTGGCAATTCTGGCGTCTCGTCCGGTGTTCGTAGAAGGCGTGTGAGATGTGATAACTTGCTTATAGATGCAGGTATTATTGGTATTATTTTGGTGGTTATCTCGTACACGTGGTTTCATTATTTGTGTGTCTTTGGGTGCTGCTGATGTACTTATCTTCTTGGTGTGTGACTCTGGTTTAGTATTCTTGTTCTCGTTTCTTCCGTGGGTGATGTGGGGCAATTTTGGTATGTGGGGCATCGTGCTTATTTTGTTTCTTGCTGTTCCCGCCTTCGGTGTTATTGGTTCTGCTTTAGTTCCTCCTTCCTCTTCTCTCTTAGTTCGTTTTCTCTGTCTATTTTGTTTCGGGACTAGTGTTGTTATCACTTTCCCGTTCTTCAGTTGTTTTCCTTTTGTTTGTGGTGGGGTCTTCGTTAATTTGGTTATTTTAGTTGTTAGTATGTCAGAGGTTCACCCCATTGAGGTGCACTTACATACACATGATCCTGGGTCAAGTGCTGTGAATTAGTGACAGCAAATAATGCTCTCTCAGGAGGTTTATATACAGTTTCAACGTGGGTTTATGAGTTTATGCGTTTTTAATATTGTTGTATGAAGTTAAAGAAACTATATTTTCCTCAAACTATTATGATGGTTAGATACTGCCACCTCTCTCCAGAATTTGTCCCAGGTTTATACCTCAGCATCTGTACAGGGAAATTGGTATCAGTTTGTGGCAAGATATATCAAAAGTCTCTCGGAAGATGAGTTGTCTATAGCCTGAAACGGCCCACCAACCCGCTCTCACACCCTTACTCACTTACTCTACCCCCCCCCCCCCCTCCCCCTCTCCCTCTTCCTCCCTCTGTCTTACCATCTTCAAGGTCGGGAAAGAATGAACAGGCATTCCCTCCCAGCACTCCATCTCTTCTTTAGTCATCCACTTGGTCATATCATTCATTCTTTTTATCTCCCGTTTCATCTCTTTCTTTCTTTTCTCCACAAAGTAGTCTGGTAAACAAATAATATTGTCGATTTTTCCTGCTTTAATTTTAGAGTAAATATGTTTTTTAAATGCTTACTATTTAAATAAATAACATAAGGAGCTTTATCATATACCGGTAGGGATCTTATGAATGTACTTTTCAATTTTGTATAATATGTTGTTCTATATCCAATAGCTAAGTATATAGCTAATGTATATTATAAAAGACACAATAACGGATATGAATGTGGGTAAACAAATAGTATAACTTATTATTTGAATTTTATAATTACGTGTTTTTGTGTGCACTATTTACTGTTATGCGATTACCGAAAGGTAGTTTGTAACCGTTGTTAACTAGACTTAATTGTTGGAAGGCTATATTAAAGACATTTGGAGAGCCTCTATATTTGCTTTTTTTTCTCGATAATACAGATTTGTTATTATATAAATAGTATCATGAGCAGAGCATTTATAAAGGAATATGAACACATTAGTGACGATAATCATATGCAATAGAAAACCAATAGTATGTGCTAGTTTGATGTATTTGAGCCTTGTAATAAGTATGAAGTGTGCGACGTGACAAACAGCACTTTATTTTAGATAAGTGTATCACCAAAATGTAGATTAATTCGAGATAAAAACTCAAGTAGTTGAATGAAATATGGAGCACTCTTATTTAATCAGGGCCATGATTAGAGAGGGATGGGCCCACAGACTATGGTGAACGTTAAAAATAGATAAAGAGAAAGAGAGAGTGCCATGGAGGGAAACAAGTTGATTATAAATTATATGACAGGACATCTGAGGAGTATACATAAATGTCACATTGCCAAAACTATCGATCTACCTCACTAGAGCATATATCACTAACATGTATACATGTATTGTTCTAAAGAAACATATAAACTATTAGGGACCTGAAACAGGTGTTACGAACTGGCACTCGGGTACATAAGGGCTCTCAATCAGGACTCTAATACGGCTCGCTGCCACAACGGAAACACACGATCCCAACCCCTGAGTACTGCCAGCCGAACAAAAAACACCAATACCCTCCAGAGTTCAATCTGCTATAATGGGGTATACAAGAACTCGGTACTAGTGTTCAACAACAGACTAATAAAGAGACAGGAATTCTCTAGTCTGGTCAACAATCAAACAAAGAAGTAAGAAACAACAACACCAAAGAATAGTGTTGGCCGAAGCCGAAGTAATCCACCCTTGACTAAGAACTTAAGAAGTCCTCCACCCTCTACTTCGGATCGGTACTATTACGTTACGTTAATTAATAGTCCTTAAGCATCGAGCAAGGAATCTTCTGAAAAAAGTTAGATGCTTCTCGGATGCTCGTAAGAAGTACGTATCGGATTTTGAACAGTAATTCAATAAGCAAAAACACTGGCAATTAAATACTATTAAAGGTTTAAATTGGCATAAGAATAATTAAAAGAATATGCAATAGTAAATGGCAAACATTAAAAAGAAGTACTCCGCAAATGCAACGGCAATAGCCTACTCAGATTGTGCTCGTGGGCCACTAATCACTAAAGTAGCCAAGCGTGCAACACATGAAATCAATAGTGCATAAACAATATCATACATATGGAAAGCTTCAATACTATTCTGTATCTACTAATCGAGTAAAGTCTAGCTGGGGTACTGTGGGCAAAAGGTAGCAGTGACTGAGCAAAAACGGCTCGTAGCCTAGCGAAGTCCTCACAACTGTTTAAAGTATTACGTTAACACTAACAAGTGCACTTTGAGAAATCCAGATCCCTTGTATCTGGTTTTCTCCCGGCTCCTTGACAAAGTAAAAACAAACTGTTAATAAAATACAGGGTGGTTAGGCTCTTGCCCTCACGCACTGTAAATTATTAACTCAACACAGTCAGCCGCGAAGACAACCTAGGCTTCACTGAACCGAAACGAGTATGCAGGTTTATCGCTTAACCACTGCATCAAACAACAACTCGTAACACAGAAAAGCCTTACCCCAGTCTAGCATTACCTAGACTAGCAGAAAACAGGAATAATAATAATAACACACAGGGATATACAAGGCATATACACAGGCATATACACAGGCATATACAAGTGCAACAAACATAAGTCAATCCTATTCTAAGTTAACCCTTCCAAAATAGGCTATCTAATAGGCAAGTATCTAGTGAGAACTCAAGCGATAATACGTTGGCTGACTAGCTCTGCACCAACGGGACCATGGAAGTTAAACAGGCAGGGAAAAGAGGAGATAAGAATGTAAGGTAGTAGAGAAAGTTCACATCAGTCAGAAGACTATATATAGTTAGCAAGGGAAATGAGAAGTCGCTCTGCCTAATGAGTTCTGATGAAAAAATGGCTAGACTTCCCTTTTTATACCCGGCCCTCTAGTGAGCCCAACGTGAACTACTAAGGACCGCCCACTGACAACCATTACGTAATTTCTCTCTCTCCTCTGGGATAGACAAAGGCTCCCCTAGCACTGAGGGGAGGGGGGAGGGGGGAGTGCTAGTGAGTTAGGCCCACCTCCTGCCTGGCGCACCCACTGACCCCCAACTGTGGCTGCCTCTCCTCCCATCATTACAAATAAGTTTTACACACAATACTTATAACTAATGATATAAAATAGAACTCGTTGACTCAGATGAAAACAAAATACATATTCATAATACTTATAGTACAACGGCTCACATGAACTAAGTTAGGAAACTCTACATAGACTACAGCCAAAGTTCCTGCCCTGACGATCCTAGCGAGAGTGGGGCATGACTAGGCGTTCTGTACAGCATGCTCACACTGGACATGCGTCACACCTCCCCCATGATTTTACTTGCTCAACCCTGAGCTAAAATCTGACAAACACAGAACCCCATCAAGCCCCTCACACCCAGCGACCGCATGGCACTAAAACAAAGCTGAGTTTATCACCAAAACACATCTTATTATTAAAAAAAAAAATCTCATTTTATAACTCCTCCCAACAATAGCAAAAAGACACAATATCATGCTCCCAGAGCGAGCTTACAGCAGCTCAGCCGTTTGATAGTTCGTGGACTACTCAAACTCTATAGGCTATGACAAACTTATACGATTACCTATATCAAAAGAAAGAGTTTTTTATATGATTTTTATATTTTAATATGTTTTTCCCGGCTGCACTATAAGGGCAGCCTATTTTCCTCCACTCAAACCCACACACCTGTGATAGCCTACGACTGATCATCAACCCTTGATAAACAATCCGCGATCACATAGTCACATCCAGCAATATGACGGGTGTCCAGGTTATACTCCTGCAACATCAAAGACCACCTGGTCAGTCTCATATTGCGATTGTGAAATTGATTCAGGAATCTCAAAGGGTGATGATCAGTGTAGATAACCACGACTGGGCCATAGGCTGGAACATACACCTCGAAGTGCCTGAGCGACAGCACAATCGCCAGTAATTCCTTTTCTATTGTAGAATAGTTCTTTTGTGCAGCATTGAACTTCATAGAAAAGAAACTTACTGGGTGTTCCACACCTTCATTGTCTGTCTGTAGCAAGACGGCACCAGCCCCTACACCACTAGCATCTGTTGCCAGCTGAAAAGGCCTGTTAAAGTCTGGGGCCCTGAGTATCGGGTGAGTACATAGCAAATGTTTCACCAAAGTGAAAACCTTTTCACACTCAGGTGCCCACAAAAACTTTTTGTCTTTAGATAACAAATCTGTGAGAGGTGCCAACACCGTTGAGTAACCTTTTATGAAGCGTCTGCAGTAGCCTATCATACCCAAGAATCTCATAATCTGCTTCTTGGTTGTTGGGTGCGGAAATTTATTGATAGCCTGTACCTTGTTCTGAGGAGGGCACACCTGTCCCCTTCCCACTACAAACCCAAGGTACTGCACAGTGGCTTTTACGAAGTCACACTTTGCCAAATTTACTACCAGACCTGCTTCACTAAGTTTCCGGAACAAGGTCTCAAGGTGCTCACAATGGCTCTCAAAGTCGTCATCATAAATGATTACATCGTCCAAATATACGGTGCAATTTGGAATGTCCTTTACAATTTCATTCATCAGGTTCTGAAACGTTGCTGGTGCATTCTTAAGTCCGTACGGCATAACATTGCACCGGTAGGTACTCCCGTCCACAACAAAACCACATACCTCTTTAGCACGCTCGGACAAAGGTACTTGCCAGTAACCTTTTACTAAATCTACTTTAGACAAAAAACGAGCATTACCAATTTTGTCAACACTATCATCAACCCGAGGAAGAGGATATGGGTTAGTTGGAGTCAAACCGTTTAACCTACGGAAATCAATACAAAAGCGTACCTTGCCATCTGGCTTAGGCTGCAGTGTTACGGGGGAAGTCCATTTAACTGTGCCTTTCTCTATCAACCCTCTACCGAGCATATACTCCAACTCATCCCTCAGAGCTGGTAGTTTTATGGGGGGCACACGGTACGGGATTGACTTAAAGGGTAGATGGTCCCCCACGTCAACATCATGCATAGCCTGAGTAGTGAGGCCTGGGTGTTCAGCAAATACAGTGGGGTATGAACCGAACAACTGACGGATAGCATCAAACTGCGGCTCAGGCAAATGAGCTATAGCCTCGTCAGCCCTTAGGCTCGAGTTCCCCGCCCACTGATCCGCTGAAACATGTTGATCCCAGCTATCCTCCTCTGAAGCTTGACTGTCCCCCTCTCCTTCTCCACCACGGCCGCAACAAGCCAACACAGGGACAGTGAGAGGCTCAGAGGGGCGCCTCACATACTCTTTAATAAGGTTCACGTGACATAAATGGTTCTTTTTCCTCCTGTCTGGAGTGGCAACAAGGTAATCTAAGTCTGAAATGTTTTCTACAATTTTATAAGGTCCAGTGTACTTCGCAGAGAGGGGGTTACCAACCAAAGGCAACAAAATTAATACCTCTTGTCCTACAGTGAACTTCCGGAGCCTCACTTTGCGATCATACCTGTCCTTCATCAAAGCTTGTGATTCTGTCAAATTTCTACCTGCCATCTCCAGACTATTAAGCATGCGCTCACGGCTTTCAAGCACATACTTTAATAATGGACAAGGCTGCACAGTCCCCTCCCAAATTTCTTTCAGCATGTTAAGGGGGCCCCTGACACGGTGTCCAAAAATCAGCTCGTTTGGACTAAATCCCAGGCTCTCACCAGGTACCTCCCGAGCAGCAAACAGCACATAAGGCAATCCAAGATCCAAATCCATACCGTTGTCAGCACAATAACACCTGAGCATGCTTTTAAGTGTAGCATGCCACCGCTCAAGCACCCCTTGACTCTCAGGGTGATACGCTGACGATACTACTGCTCGTATCCCATGCTGTTGCATTGTTTGCTTGAACATGTTGGAGGTGAAATTAGATCCCTGATCAGACTGAATCTCCTCCGGGTACCCGTACCTTGAGAAGTACCACAACAAGTTACTGACTACCGTCTTAGCCATTCCATTTTTCATAGGGTATGCATCGGGGTATCTAGTGGCAACATCCATTATGGTTAACAAAAATTTATTTCCAGCCTTAGTGGGAGGGAGTGGACCAACCATGTCAACAATAATTTTACTAAAGGGTGGCCCAATCACAGGAATAGGGTGTAACGGAGCCTTAGGAATAACTTTGTTCGGTTTCCCGACACGTTGACAAATATCACATGAGTTTATCCATGACTGCACATGAGACCTCATCCCCGGCCACCAAAACAATTTCCCCAAAGCCGCCACCGTTTTTCTCACCCCTAGATGTCCTGCCAGTGGTGTGTCATGCGCCAACCTCAGTAGGCTATCCCTGCACTCCCGTGGCACCACCAACTTGTCCACTACTCTGGACCCCTTTTGCCAACTACGTTTAGGGTCTTGAAAACGCCTATAGAGGATGCCTTCTAAATAAAAAAAATCTCCTGGCTGTGCATTGCCGTCCTCGTCGAGCTCTACAGCTCCATTAGCACATGTTTGGAGCTCAGGGTCCTCTAGTTGCAACCGACGTATATCTGAGGGTGCCAAGCGATCTAACTGCTCCCGGAGCAATGCATGACCTTCCCCGATACTGGGCTGCTCCCTCTGTCTCTCTCGATGTACATAACGTTGCTGTCGTGGAGACTCGTTACTCTCGATGACAGGCCCAGGGGCTACTCCAGAATTAAGTAATGGTGCTAATACTGAATCACCCAGGAGAGCCGCCGAGTCAAAACTCTTAAAACCCACTCCCGCTTTAGCCTCCTCCTGTTGATCGTTCCTCCGCTGGTCTGAAGACGGAGGACTAGGCTGTGACACTTTAGCTGCCCGAGCTCGGGTGACAACACACGCCATGGGTTGTGTCTGGCACCGCTCGACCCACTCTTGCTCTTCCCTACTCACGTCGGCCGGCCTCTCGGCAACGACTAAGGGTAGAACCTCAGAAGCGGGCATTGCAAAGTCGTTGCCGAGAAGAAGGTCGACGCCCTCCACTGGCAGTTTCTCCACAATCCCGACATCCAATTCACATGCCACACCATCCACCTCCAACTCCAACCGCACCAGCGGGTATGACCGAGTTGCATTAATACCCTGCACCACTACCACCCGAGCCGGGTTTATAGGGTAGCCAGTCAAGTTTTTCATCAGAGTCTGGGAAGCACCTGTATCACGCAAGACCTCTACTCCATGCTTGCGCCCCGCCCACATCACGCAACCCCGCCCTCTATGGTCGCAAAAAACATCCTGAGCAGGGTTCGAGCCTCCCAGGTGCTTCTGCATTGGCTGTGCCTCAGCCTCTGACGAACTGCCCCGGGCAAACTCAGATGACTTCGGAGACACACCAATGTTGCAGGCCAAAGACACAGCTGCTGTAGGTGGTTTGCTAGGACAGACTCTTGCAAAGTGCCCCTTTTTATGACATTGATAACACTCCAACTCCCCTTTGGGCTTCCCTTGGTACTGGGAAGGGCCCGGCCCCTTCTTAAATGGGACGGTGCTAGTCTTGTGGTCAGTCTTGGTATCATGGCTCTTGTACTTGTTTGCATAAGGTATATCACTAACTCGGGAGGGGGGGGGGGGGGGGCGTCACGCCCCTTGTTACCTGCCTCACTACGCTGGGCAGACCCGCACCCACGAATTAGTGATAGCCGGAGGTCAGCCATCTCAGCTGCCTCCTGTAGAGTTTTTGGGTTCCTTTCTTTAATAGTTAAAGTTATTTCTGCACCAGTACACTTATAAAACTGCTCGAGCAGAAACAGCTCAGTCAACTGTTCTGCTGTCTCAGCTTTCTCAGAACGTGTCCAGTTTTTAAGTGCATCTCTTAAGTCCCGGGCATGTTCAAGAAAGGTCGCCTCCCTAGTCTTTGTAACACCCCAAAACTTCAATCGATATGTTTCCGGTTGCAACTCGTATGCCCGTAGGACAGCTCTCTTCAATTTTGGGTAGTCAATGCAAGACTCTAAAGGCAGTGCATCATAAGCCTTCAGACCCTTACCCGTAAGTCTTGAGGAGACTAGAGCTGCCCACTTCTCTTCAGGCCAATTATGCTCCCTACACTTCTTCTCAAAACGATTACAAAATTCTGTGACTTCAGTTTCACTAAATACCGGCACCAATTTGACTAATTGGGCCAAGGACGGTTCTCTTACTTGGGCCGTGACACGAGTCTTATCTAAATCTAATTTAGCACAATATTTCTCTGAGTCGTACCTAAGCTCAGCCTCATGCCTCCTAACCTCAATCTCATGCCTCCTCGTCTCATCCTCCTGCCTCCTGGTCTCATTCTCCTGCTTCCTAGCCTCAATCTTAGCAAGCTCAAGTCTAAATACCATATCTGGAGACAGGCAGGAAGAGGGAGCTGCCACTACTGAAGGAGGGGGGGCAAAAACTGGGGAACCACCATGTGCACCACCCGAGGGCACTCCAATCTGCCAATTCTCATCCCTCTGTGGGAGAGTGCTAACCTCCGGTAACTGAGTGGACGGCACTGTGGGAGTCGAGTGGGAGGGGATCTGGGGAGAAACCCCCCCAAACGCTCTCTCCTCCGAAACCCCATGTCGCCCACGCAACACCCAGGAAATCAGCTCCCCCTTGGACATCCCTACTACATTGGAAATGCCCAAAACCTTGGCTATCAGGTGCAAGCCACAAACATCCACCCCAGTCAGCCTCTCCTCCGTCACGTGGTACCGCTTACTCACAAAAACTCTAGCATCCTCCTCACTGGTTACTAACGGCACACCTTCAAATGGCATCTCTCGCTCATCGTCAGTGCTAATGCACGACATACTGAAGTCCACAAAAAAATTCTTTAGACAAAAGTGTTAAACTTCCTATGCAAGCACTAATTACTAAATTAACTGGAGTCTCTTAAATGCTTTACTAATTGCCATACAAAAAAAATATTCTTCAATATGCATGCTAAAATACAAACAAACAAATGTTGTACAACTCTGCAAAAATTTATACTGTTCACAAAATCCTAAGCAAGGTCGCCATTTGTTACGAACTGGCACTCGGGTACACAAGGGCTCTCAATCAGGACTCGAATACGGCTCGCTGCCACAACGGAAACACACGATCCCAACCCCTGAGTACTGCCAGCCGAACAAAAAACACCAATACCCTCCAGAGTTCAATCTGCTATAATGGGGTATACAAGAACTCGGTACTAGTGTTCAACAACAGACTAATAAAGAGACAGGAATTCTCTAGTCTGGTCAACAATCAAACAAAGAAGTAAGAAACAACAACACCAAAGAATAGTGTTGGCCGAAGCCGAAGTAATCCACCCTTGACTAAGAACTTAAGAGGTCCTCCACCCTCTACTTCGGATCGGTACTATTACGTTACGTTAATTAATAGTCCTTAAGCATCGAGCAAGGAATCTTCTGAAAAAAGTTAGATGCTTCTCGGATGCTCGTAAGAAGTACGTATCGGATTTTGAACAGTAATTCAATAAGCAAAAACACTGGCAATTAAATACTATTAAAGGTTTAAATTGGCATAAGAATAATTAAAAGAATATGCAATAGTAAATGGCAAACATTAAAAAGAAGTACTCCGCAAATGCAACGGCAATAGCCTACTCAGATTGTGCTCGTGGGCCACTAATCACTAAAGTAGCCAAGCGTGCAACACATGAAATCAATAGTGCATAAACAATATCATACATATGGAAAGCTTCAATACTATTCTGTATCTACTAATCGAGTAAAGTCTAGCTGGGGTACTTTGGGCAAAAGGTAGCAGTGACTGAGCAAAAACGGCTCGTAGCCTAGCGAAGTCCTCACAACTGTTTAAAGTATTACGTTAACACTAACAAGTGCACTTTGAGAAATCCAGATCCCTTGTATCTGGTTTTCTCCCGGCTCCTTGACAAAGTAAAAACAAACTGTTAATAAAATACAGGGTGGTTAGGCTCTTGCCCTCACGCACTGTAAATTATTAACTCAACACAGTCAGCCGCGAAGACAACCTAGGCTTCACTGAACCGAAACGAGTATGCAGGTTTATCGCTTAACCACTGCATCAAACAACAACTCGTAACACAGAAAAGCCTTACCCCAGTCTAGCATTACCTAGACTAGCAGAAAACAGGAATAATAATAATAACACACAGGGAAATGCATATACAAGTGCAACAAACATAAGTCAATCCTATTCTAAGTTAACCCTTCCAAAATAGGCTATCTAATAGGCAAGTATCTAGTGAGAACTCAAGCGATAATACGTTGGCTGACTAGCTCTGCACCAACGGGACCATGGAAGTTAAACAGGCAGGGAAAAGAGGAGATAAGAATGTAAGGTAGTAGAGAAAGTTCACATCAGTCAGAAGACTATATAGTTAGCAAGGGAAATGAGAAGTCGCTCTGCCTAATGAGTTCTGATGAAAAAATGGCTAGACTTCCCTTTTTATACCCGGCCCTCTAGTGAGCCCAACGTGAACTACTAAGGACCGCCCACTGACAACCATTACGTAATTTCTCTCTCTCCTCTGGGATAGACAAAGGCTCCCCTAGCACTGAGGGGAGGGGGAGGGGGGAGTGCTAGTGAGTTAGGCCCACCTCCCGCCTGGCGCACCCACTGACCCCCAACTGTGGCTGCCTTTCCTCCCATCATTACAAATAAGTTTTACACACAATACTTATAACTAATGATATAAAATAGAACTCGTTGACTCAGATGAAAACAAAATACATATTCATAATACTTATAGTACAACGGCTCACATGAACTAAGTTAGGAAACTCTACATAGACTACAGCCAAAGTTCCTGCCCTGACGATCCTAGCGAGAGTGGGGCATGACTAGGCGTTCTGTACAGCATGCTCACACTGGACATGCGTCACACAGGATGTGTGGGAAGCCCATGTATTTGGGGACTGAGAGAAGGTACTGATTAAGATAAATTAATTTGTGTTAATTTTGTTGAACACTATTTTGAACAGACATTCAGTCACTCCGAAAGTTATGAGTATGTAAGTTTCGTATACTGTATGCTACGGTGGGCATGGGTAGAGGGGGGGGGTAACTAAAATTAGATTAAATGGGTTGATGGCACTGACCAAGTTCGTGAAAACCTATTACACATAATATTTGGCTGCATGATGTGCCTAGGGTGCAATGTAAAGAATGAACATAAAACAAATACTCAGGGGCCCATGAAAGGTGCTCGAATAATATATAAACGTTACTTGAAAGGTGAATTATTATTTATTGTTTTTCATATTTGTTTTTTATCTATCTATCTATCTATCTATCTATATATATATATATCTATATATATATATATATATATATATATATATATATATATATATATAATATATATATATATATATATATATATATATATATATATATATATATATTAGTAAAGCCAGGTAATAAATTTTCTTTAATACATACGAGACACAACACTTCCAAGCTGCCAAACAATTAAATGATAACCCCATCATCATCATCCGTCGTGAGGATAAAGCTTCCTGCCTCGGGATTCATGACAAGGAGGAATATCTTAGGAAAATGGACGTCATCTTAAGTGACAACACCAAATTTAAAAGGATCACCCGCAACCCAACCGACGAAATCAAACGTACTGCCAACACCACCATCACCTCCATCAACGCCAAACAAGGAGGGGTCCACCTTAAAAAACTCGTCGGAGAATACACCCCTGGTTATGCGTACGGAACCATCAAAACACACAAACCTGGGAACCCCCTCCGCCCCATCATCTCCCAGATCCCCAGTGCCACCTACCAGATCGCCAAGGCCCTGAACAACCTCCTCACCCCCTACGTGCCCTACCAATACAGCCTTAACTCAGCCCACGATTTCTTGGAAATTTGACGAGACGCCCCCCGGAACAACAACCACACAATCGCCTCCCTCGACGTAGAAAGCCTGTTTACCAACGTGCCAGTGGATAGGACCATTGACATGATTCTACGTCGAATTTACCATTGCCCTGATACACCAACACTGGACATCCCGGAGAAGGCCCTGAAAACACTGCTGGAGCTATGTACCAAGGAGGCCCCCTTCCTTTGGCCCCGGGGCAACATGTACAAGCAGATAGACGGCGTGGCGATGGGCAGCCCCCTAGGAGTTCTTTTTGCGAACTTTTTTATGGGTACCATCGAGGAAGAGCTCCTAGCTGCCCAACGACCCGCCGTCTACTGTAGATACGTGGATGACATCTTCGTGCAAATCAAGGACCTCCACGAACTACAGGAGCTCCAGCGTTGCTTCATGACCTCCTCCGGACTTAACTTCACCTTTGAAAAATCAAACAATGGACAACTCCCCTTCCTCGACATCCTCGTAGCTCTGAACGACCATGGGTTCAAAACCACCGTCTACACTAAACCAACTAACACAGGACAATGCCTCAACGGCGATAGTGAATGCCCCCGCCGTTATCTTCTATCCTCCATATCCGCTTATGTAAGGAGAGCCCTCACGCACTGCTCTACCTGGGCCGACACCCACCAGGAACTAGAAAGACTATCCTAAGTTTTAGTGAATAACGGATACTCTAACTCCGACATCTCCAGCACCATCAACCACCATCTTGAAAAATGGTACACCCAAAGCCCTCCCAACATTGACCCCCCCCAAATGAAATTAAGATCTTCTACCGCAATTTTATGTCCTCTGAACACAAACATGACGAGGCCATCTTAAAAGAAATAATCTCAAAGCATGTCCACCCAACCAACCCGGAAAATCAAATCAAATTAATAATTTATTACAAATCCCCCAAGATCTCCGCAACAAACCAGCTTCCACCAAGATAAAGAGCCCGATGACCGACGATCACGTCATTTACCAACATACCTGTAATTATGAGGACTGTGGACCTCATTCCTATATTGGTATGACGCAGACTCGTCTTTCACGTCGGTTAACTCCTCACCTTCAGGCTGGAGCCATCAAAGATCACTATCTCACCCCTAACCACCCTCACCTCACACGCAACGAGCTAGAGAAACACACCACCATACTCGATAAAGAAAGTGACCCAAGGAGATTACCTATACTCGAAGTATTATATATCCAAGCCTTACATCCCAACATCAACAACCAAACTCTGGACCTTCAGATCCTTCCTTCTGCCAAAAGGCACTTTCCTACAGGACCTAACGCCCCCCCTCGCCCCCCGGTGCCCTTGACACAGCCCCCCGCGCTACCTTCAGCTTCGTCTTCTGCCGGCGCCATACGTACTACGCAACTTAGGCCACGCCCCTCGACACGCAGCCAATCAGCTTCGACCCCGCCAACCGACCACCACCTTCCCGCATCCAGTGCGCATGCGTGAAGCGGTTCTATCTTTTTCACTCCTAGAATACCCCTCCACCAATAGCAGACTTTTGCCCCCTGATTTTCGCCTCCTCTGATCCTCCTCCCTCTATATATACCCTTCCTGTTTACCTTTTTTATCATTCTATCCTTACTTGATAATGCTGGTTGTCCAGTGAAACACGTCGTATATCCTGTATCATCATGTACATTAATGTAACCCTGTACCACCATGAATTTTGATAATCTCATTCATCTACTTCCTGCCACCCAGCGAAAACTATTCAGAGACCTGGAAACTTTGAATAATAAAATTTCCAACGCAGAAATTGCCATTTCTTTCAACCTCGTATGTATTAAAGAAAATATATATATATATATATATATATGTATACTGTATATACTGTATATATATATATATATATAATATATACATATATATATATATATATATATATATATATATATATATATATATATAATTATATATATATACGGTCAGGCTATGGAGATCGTCAACTCTTTTAAGTATCTGGGCAGTATGTTGAGTAAAGATGGGACTATGAATGAAGAAGTGCGGGAGAGGGTACAACAGGGGAAGAGGGTTGTAGGAACGCTAAAAGCAGTAACAAGAAATAGGGTGGTCAGTATGGAAGTGAAGAAGTCCTTGCATGACAGTGTGGTAATCCCGACACTGACTTACGGAAGGGAAGCATGGACGTTGGTTGAGAGACTCGACCAAGAGTGAGAGCAGTGGAAATGAATTACTTAAGGAGTGTGTGCGGAGTTACATGGAGGGATAGACAGACTAATGAGGAAGTAAGAAGGAGGTGTGGTGTGGAGGTAGATGTGCTGGAAAGTGTGAAAAGGAACAACTTGAGATGGTTCGGCCATATGGAACGTATGGAAAGCGAGAGAATGACTAAGAGGGTGTACGAGAGCGAGGTGGAGGGACAGAGAGGGAGAGGTAGACCGAATGAGGTGGAAGGATGGAGTGAGGAAGTACATGAACGAAGGCGGTGCTGGTTGGGGGGAGGGGCGTCGACTGACTGGGGATAGAGGCGCATGGAGGCGGTTCGTTCGTGGCCACCCCTTCGGGGATCACGGCGTCAGGCAATGGATAGATAGATAGATATATATATACAGTATACAACTATACATATATATATATATATATATATATATATATATATATATATATATACTGTATATATATATATATATATAGCAGGAATAGAAGAACAAAGTACGCTACGAGCAGTTCCATTCTTTATTATCAAACGTTTCGACATCACACTGGTGTCATCTTCAGTGGTCTACAAATCAAAAGATAATATTACAAATATGAAAGCTTAAAAGCTTATTGAAAATAATTAGAACATAACAAAACAAAAAAATATATATATATGGGGCAGAATGATAGGGTTAATACAAAGGAGGGGTAATTTAAACAAAGTTAAGCGGGTGCGATGATACAGTAGAGTTAAGGGAGGGTTTTAATTTTGAAATATAGAGGGATTCTAAAACTCTAATATCAACACGTTGACAGGAATCCAAAATATCAAAATGATCCTGTTTCACACCAAAACCACAAGATATAGCGTGTTCCCGTACAGCTGAGTAAGAAGGCGACTTGAAAGGCAGACCTGTTCTACTAGACTGACCTATGTGCTCGTCAATTCGTGTTTTGAAAGCTCGGTATGAGCTTCCAATATACCCTGCCTGGCAGCTAGGGCAAGCGAACTTGTAAATAATTGACGAACGAAGGTCAGTGGGTAGTCGATCTTTAAACTTAAAAAATGAACCAATTTTAAATGTATTCTTATGAATGAAGCTGAAAGTAATTTGCGGGTAAAATTTGAGCAAATATCTTCTTAAATTATTTTCTATTTTACTCGAGACTTCGCCTAGGTAAGGAATAACTAAAAATATCTCCTCCTTTCTAACTGTCGGAATACTATGTTTTGGTTGGTAAATTCTACACAAATAATTATTTACAATTTTATAAAAGATGTTGGTGCTATAACCATTCTTAACAAAAAAGTCTTTTAGAAACATACCGAGCTTTCAAAACACGAATTGACGAGCACATAGGTCAGTCTAGTAGAACAGGTCTGCCTTTCAAGTCGCCTTTTCTTCAGCTGTACGGGAACACGCTATATCTTGTGGTTTTGGTGTGAAACAGGATCATTTTGATATTTTGGATTCCTGTCAACGTGTTGATATTAGAGTTTTAGAATCCCTCTATATTTCAAAATTAAAACCCTCCCTTAACTCTACTGTATCATCGCACCCGCTTAACTTTGTTTAAATTACCCCTCCTTTGTATTAACCCTATCATTCTGCCCCATATATATTTTGTTTTTGTTTTTGTTATGTTCTAATTATTTTCAATAAGCTTTTAAGCTTTCATATTTGTAATATTATCTTTTGATTTGTAGACCACTGAAGAGACACCAGTGTGATGTCGAAACGTTTGATAATAAAGAATGGAACTGCTCGTAGCGTACTTTGTTCTTCTATTCCTGCTGAAGATACGGTTCCCAAGGAACACTCCTCTCTCCGATGTACTACGAAGAAGGTATGGACAGCCGGCACTACAGAAATTTAGAAATATGAAAGATCCTCCAAAAAACTAGCAAAACTGAGACTTGATTGGAAATTCTTATATCATGTAAAACGTACAATGTATTCCCTAAGTTTTTGTCATTTAAACTGTACCGAAAAACTTTGTGTAATTTAGATCTGTATAAATCATGGCAGAAAAAGCTCTTGAATTTAGAAATTCAATCGAAAGTTAAACTTATAGCTGAACAGGAGCAACACTTAATCAATTTAAATGCCTCTCTGTGTGAGTCAGTGTCTAGATTAGATTACTATTGTTTAAAAACTTATGTACGAAGAGAAAAGGAAAAACTAACCAAAACTGTGACCATTAATCATGAACGTAAATTACACAAATTAGGAGCCACTTATGAGTTCAAGTCTTGCGATCCTAAAGATGTTATATTCAACTTTTCTAATGTATGTTTGTCCCATAGAGAAATATCTACTTTCTTTTGGATTAGAATTTGGCCTCCCGATATATAAACCTTCATTTTATAAATATTTCTTAACGTTTGAAAGCCTCGCAAATAGACTTAAACATTGCAAAATCACTAACGGATTCTCATTCAACAATGTCATTACTTCGATCCGCAATGTAGTTTGTAAAGAATTTTATGGATTTAAAAGTAATAAAGTGTTCTCTCTCCCATCTTTACGAAAGCTGATTTTAATGTTCTGAAAAAATTAGGTAGTAATAATGATTTGGTAATTTGCAGACCCGACAAGGGCAAGGGAGTTGTATTACTTAATAAGTGTGATTATGTTTCAAAAATGAAAGATTTGCTTACAGACTTCACCAAGTTCACTAAACTCGATAACGTCAATATATATAAAGCTGCTTTAAAAATTGAAGACAAGGTCATTAGATTCATAAATAAATTAGTCTCCTTAGGCACAATAACGGATGAGACTGCTAAGACCCTAAAACTATCAGGATCCTCCCCAGGAATAATGTACGGCCTTCCTAAGATACACAAACCCTCCGTCCCTCTTCGACCTATTATGGCTGCATATAACACTGCCTCATTCAACATTTCTAAATTCTTAGTCCCTTTACTCTCGAGTCTCACAAAAAACGAGTTTACTGTTAAGAACTCTTATGAACTGGTGAATTCCTTATCTAATCTTGAATTTTCAGAGAATTCTTACATGTGTAGCTTCTTCATAAAGTCTTTGTTAACTAACATTCCTGTAAACGAAACTGTTGATATTTGTACAAACTTAATTTTTGAAGGCGTAGATACATTCATGTGTATGAGTAAACGTATTTTTACAAATTTAATCTCATTGTGTGTTAAAGACGGTCTTTTTATATTTAACGGTGAGCTCTATAAACAAATTGATGGTACCGCGATGGGCTCCCCCTTATCCCCTACCTTAGCTGACGTATTTTTATGCTATTGGGAACAAATTTGGCTTGATCAATGCCCATCTAATTTTAAACCCTTATTGTACCGGAGGTACGTTGATGATACGCTAGTAATATTCAAGGATCCCAGTCACGCCCAACTCTTTTTTGATTATATAAATGCAAAACATAAGAATATAAAGTTCACAATGGAAACCGAATCCGAAAATAAACTTGCTTTTTTAGATATACTAATCACGAAAATCAATGGTAAACTTTGCTTCTCAATTTTCCGTAAAGGTACGTTTTCGGGACTAGGGACGAGTTTTTTTAGCTATTGTCAAAATAAATTCAAGATTAATGCGATAAAGACACTGCTTCACAGAGCCTACTCACTCACATCCAGTTACCAATTATTTCATAAGGAAATTATGTTTCTAAAAGACTTTTTTGTTAAGAATAGTTATAGCACCAACATCTTTTATAAAATTGTAAATAATTATTTGTGTAGAATTTACCAACCAAAACATAGTATTCCGACAGTTAGAAAGGAAGAGATATTTTTAGTTATTCCTTACCTAGGCGAAGTCTCGAGTAAAATAGAAAATAATTTAAGAAGATATTTGCTCAAATTTTACCCGCAAATTACTTTCAGCTTCATTCACAAGAATACATTTAAAATTGGTTCATTTTTTAAGTTTAAAGATCGACTACCCACTGACCTTCGTTCGTCAATTATTTACAAGTTCGCTTGCCCTAGCTGCCAGGCAGGGTATATTGGAAGCTCATACCGAGCTTTCAAAACACGAATTGACGAGCACATAGGTCAGTCTAGTAGAACAGGTCTGCCTTTCAAGTCGCCTTCTTACTCAGCTGTACGGGAACACGCTATATCTTGTGGTTTTGGTGTGAAACAGGATCATTTTGATATTTTGGATTCCTGTCAACGTGTTGATATTAGAGTTTTAGAATCCCTCTATATTTCAAAATTAAAACCCTCCCTTAACTCTACTGTATCATCGCACCCGCTTAACTTTGTTTAAATTACCCCTCCTTTGTATTAACCCTATCATTCTGCCCCATATATATATTTTGTTTTTGTTTTTGTTATGTTCTAATTATTTTCAATAAGCTTTTAAGCTTTCATATTTGTAATATTATCTTTTGATTTGTAGACCACTGAAGATGACACCAGTGTGATGTCGAAACGTTTGATAATAAAGAATGGAACTGCTCGTAGCGTACTTTGTTCTTCTATTCCTGCTGAAGATACGGTTCCCAAGGAACACTCCTCTCTCCGATATATATATATATATATATATATATACTGTATATATATATATATATATATATATATATATTGTTACGTATCTTGATCCTCAAGTGGTTAACTTGATGAATCTAGATAGCACAGAGATATATATTAAGGTATCAGTCAGCTGAAGGCAAAACAAAAGTAAAATCTAATAACATAAATTCCTGTTGTTGCTTCCTTTCCTTTTGGATCTTAGGACTTGGTATCCTTTATTGACTGATACTCTTTAATTATGAAAAATACTGAAACTAATTAAAGTCATGTAGTATTTATAAAGAATTATTATTTAACCCGGGAGCTGCGGGTAGACTCTTAAGAGTTCCCCCGGCGCACTGCGGGTAGACTCTTAAGAGCAGAGACTTTGAACACGTACCAAAACCGCGCGTTTATAGCCAGGCGGCTGAAAATTGGTGTGGGTATTGTACTACATGTCAACTCTCGATACCACCCCGCCAAACGCTCGCCCCGCACTCGTGCAAGCACCACCGCGCCAGTAACCACGCACTAGTCATGGACCCTACACGTCCCTCACGCTCGCTCCCTGATGACACAACCAGCCCTCCTTCTGGTGGTGTTAGCCGCCGTGGAAGGCAGAGGGTGGCTGCCAAAGACCCTAGCTACCAGTACGACACGCCCTACAGCTCAGAGGACGAATCACCAGCACCAAAAGCACGTAAAACACGTGCAAGCAGGGCAATGGCACAGAGGTCATTGGTCTTTCGGGACACTGCCACCACGACCCAGGCCACTGCAACAACCACTACCACCACCACTGCCACCACTGCCACCCCTGCCACCCCTGCCACCGGTACCAGCGACGCAGGAGGCCGCCCTAGGGCTGCATTACCTGCGGGGGCAGGAAAAATTAAGGCACGGGCGTAGGGAAGAGAACCCGTACGCCAGCCACAGTGCCCCTACCACCACCACCACCACCAGCCGCCCCTGGCCCAGCTGCCCCTGCTGCCCCTGCCGCCCCTGCCGCCCCTGCCGCCCCTGCTGCCCCTGCCGCCCCTGCCGCCCTGCCCAAGGAACAGGGAAGGGGAAGGGGAAAGGGAGAGGGAAAGCGACTGGGAAAGCGACTGCTGGCCCTGGTGTCCCTGGCGGCCCTGCCGCCGCTGCGGCCCCTGCCCAAGGGACAGGGAAGGGGAAGGGGAAAGGGAGAGGGAAAGCGACTGGGAAAGCGACTGCTGGCCGTGGTGTCCCTGCCGGCCCTGCGGCCCCTGCCGCCCCTGCCGCCCCTGCTGCCCCTGCCGCCCCTGCCGCCCCTGCCCAAGGAACAGAGAGAAGGGCGACAGGCACCACCATCATCTTGCCATCAAGGCCACGCACCACTGCTGCCCCTGCCGCCGCCGCCCCTGCCGCCTGCCGCCGCCGCCCCTGCCGCCGCCCCTGCCACCACCTCTGCTGTCCCTGTCCATAAGACTCCCGCACGTGCCAAAGTGACCCGGAAAAATCTTACACCATCTAAGCATTACTGCCTGCTGATTTATGGTGATCCGCAGGACATTGGCAGCCCGGGTTTCGTCGACGAAGCCCTAGCACGGGTCCAAGGGTGGGGGATTTGGGAGTGGACAGTGGGAGTGAGTCCGACGTCGGTGACGAAAACGAGGAAGGGCATCGTCTGTCGAGTGAAGAGGAGGGTAATGATGATGAAGTGCTGTATCGCGACCATGGAAGCGATATTTCAGACGCAGAAGAAGACGCAGACGACATTCCGATCCCTGGCATGCCTTCGTTCGATTGGTCTGACGGGGTCAATTTTGTACCTGACGTGCCCCAGTTCAATCCTGGGACGTCAGGAACAACTGACAACTGGCCCTGTGATGATCAAGCGAACGAAAGCGACTTCTTCCTCGCTTTTTTCGACATGGAGGTAATGACGTACATCGTTGCCCAAACAAACGCCTACTACAGGGGGGTGTTTGGCAGATTGGACGTCCTTTCTCCAAAAGCGAGAATACGAGGCTGGGTGGATACGACTGTGGCAGAATTTCTGACGTTCTTTGCCTTGTTGTTCCTCATGCCTCTGATCAAGAAGCATGTGTTGCAACACTACTGGAAGCACGACCCTCTCATCGCCACCCCAACTTTCAATAAGTTCATGACTCGTGACAGATTTTTGTTGCTGCTAAGATTTATGCACTTTGCAGACAACGAAAATCCTAACAGGATTGACAGGATATGGAAAGTTCGGGATGTGTTCACCATGTTGTTGGAGAGGTATAGGAAATACTTTTACCCCTTCCTCAATTTGGTGATTGATGAGTCGCTCGTGCTCTTCAAAGGACGTCTTGTTTTCAAGCAGTATATCCCCTTGAAGAGGCATAGGTTCGGAATCAAGCTCTTCGTGTTGTGCGACTGTGAAAACTGGAATAGTGCTTGACATGATCGTGTATACAGGCACTGACATTGACATACCGAAAGCCGCTGCCAATGACCCCATGGGCATGTCAGGTGCCATCGTCAGGAAAATGTTGGCACCTTACCTGGGCAAAGGCCACATCATCTACACTGACAACTGGTATACTTCTCCTGCTCTCTGCCAGTTTCTTTATGACAACCAAACGGGGTCATGTGGGACTGTCAGAAAGACAAGAAAGTTTATGCCAAAGTTCACAGGTGATGTCATTCCTCTCACAGATGCCTCCTCCAGTGACACACCTTCAGAAGACGACCTGGCCAAGGAACACCGCGAGAGGCATGTGCGAAGAAGGCGACGAAAGGGGCAGAAATACAAGCAGCTCGAGAAGTGTGGGAAACTGATAGCCCTGAAGTGGAAGGATAAGCGAGACGTCCACCTGCTTTCCACCGTCCACACAGGTGCCCAGGTGGATTCTGGCAAAATCCACTACCGAACCAGGAAGACAATCTACAAGCCCGACATGGTAGTGGACTACACCAAAAACATGCGCCTGGTGGACAAGTCTGACTGTCAGCTGTCAGGTGTTGAGTGTCTGAGGAAGACTGTGAAGTGGTATCACAAGCTCTTCCTCCACCTAGTTGACATAACGATGCTGAACGCCTACAACTTGTGGTTGGTGAAGAAGGATATGGCCCCAAACCAGAAGCTGAAATTCCGGGAGTTCGTGTACAACGTCACCTACCAACTACTGGAGAAGTATGCCACCACCACTCACAGACGTACGGCATGGCGTGGGGATCACGTTCCTGACCGCATCCAGCTGGGTGTCGAAAGACACTACACAACCAACACCGAGCTGATTGGCACTCGTCACAGGCAGGTGCAGTGCACCGTCTGCAGCTCCAGTGTGAGGAAACCCCATGTGACCAAAAGAGTCACCTCAATGTGCGCCGAGTGCAAAGTTGCACTCTGCCTGGGTGACTGCTTCAGGGACTACCACACCTTCAAGAACTACTGAGTGTCGGCCCCTGCCCTGCCCTGCCCTGCCCTGGACTCGCCCCGTGCCCTGCCCTGGACTCGCCTCCTGCCCTGCCCTGCCCTGGACTCGCGCCCTACCTTACCTGACCTGACCTAATTGATCACGCTACCTCATAATGTAACATATATATTATATAATGTATAAGTTCCAAAGATGTCCCTGTGATATAGCTTTTACATTATATAATTGTATGTTTCATTATTTAGTTTATAAGTTTCAAAGATTCTCATGTAATATCCCTTATATTTTTTAGTATATCAATATATATGTTCGTTATTAGGCTAAGTAATGTGTATATAATTATTTTTACCTCAAATGAATTGTACAAAATAAATATGTTTCAATAAATCATGTCAAACCTACTATGATAATAAAATAAAACAATAAAAAAAGAAAAAAAGAAAACAAGGTCATGTCATTGTATTCTTACAATATGATATATTCTATGAATATTTCATATTGTTTGAATACAATGGCATGATCTTGTAAAAAAAAAAATTTATAAAAATTTTCTAGACAATATAAAACCTTCCCCATAACCCCCTCCTGGATTCGATCCCACTACCCTACGACACTTTGAGTTTTCCAGTCCGCGACATTACCAACCATGCCACAGGAGCTCATACCAAATATCACTCAAAACTTCGTGTGTACAATCGAAATGACAATATACAAAAAAAAATGAATTATCCCACCAATTTACGTTTGTAAATTGATGGGATTATCAATTATATCATGCCAAGGTTATAATAGTTTGTCTCTGTCAAGAATAGTAATTATATAACTTTATTCTGTCAAAAATTGCCCAAACACTCAGCAAAATTGCCCCTCTCAGTGTGACTCCACTCATTTTCACACGGTCAGGCGGTCACGAGGTGACCCTTGCCGCTCCTTGATTCTCCAGCTACAGCAGCTCTGTCTGGGAACAAAATTGGTATAAATACAATAATGGATAAAATACTCTTCACAAATACATTTGTATTGTATAATATTGTAAATAAAAATGAATAATAACTGTGTGGGTGTCGAAAATTGCTCAACCAGCTTTCTTATGTCTCGCCTACGCGCGTATATTGGATTATACATAGTCATGACTGTCATACAAATAATTGCAGTAGGTCTCGAATATACATTTAGATTGCATATTACTTCGAAATAAATAAGTAAACGTTTCTCTGGTGGCAATCTACCCTTTCGCAGGTGTAAGGAGACACCAGTCTATATTTAGCCCTCTATCACAACAGGCAATCTGCCTGTGTTGACTCAGCACCGTCGCTGGTGGTCTATAAATATAGTACTTTATTTACAGTCAATGGCCTACATGTTTCTGTGGTACTTCACATGTGTCTAAAATGCAATGTCTGCTTGCATAAAAATGCAATTCTGAAGTCCATTTAACTGTACGACATACGCATGTCTCAGTTTCTCTCTCTCTCTCTCTCTCTCTCTCTCTCTCTCTCTCTCTCCATTCCTGACTCATGTTATTGTAGACCTGTTGATGGCAACGAACACCAGCCATCTGGTAGACATAAGGGTCAAAATACCAAACATCAATACGCCTGGGGCGCCTCCACAATTATCACTAAGCTGGTTATCTATCTAGAGATCTGCCTGACTTCCATCTCTCCACGACTCACTCACTCACTGCCCCCCTGCATGCCTCCCTCCCACCCACCCACCCACCCCCAACCCCCCCTTTCAGGCTTCCGTCTGCTAGAAACACATTCACAATTTGCGTAAATATCGCATCAATTGGGCTATATGCGGTATATTCCTTGTTATATGGGACGCCTACATATGTACACGTCTTTATTATAGCATGAGAGTGCTCTAAATACAAGATTGACGTGATATTTATGGCGTAACACACCCTCTCCCCCTTTCATTCCCACCACAACTCACTCACACCTTGGTTCACGCATAGAAACTCATTGATAATGTGCGTAAATATCGCATGAATTGGTTTATATGCGGTATATATTTTGATATATGGCACGTATACATACGTACAAGTCTGTATTATAGCGTGACAGTGCTCTACGTACAAGATATACGTGATATGTATGGCGTAAACCACACTCTCAGCTCATAAATTGCCGCCAAACCTCCATGACATCTTCATTCCCGCCTAAATTAAATCTTATCATTCCCTTATATATTGCAATTTTTGGTCACTATTCATTGTTATATGGGTGCCCTACACACGTATACATACTCTAAATAGCCTAAAAGGGCTCGAAAAAGGAGATATACGTGATAATACGCGGTAACCCACCCCCTCCTCCCTCTCCTTCTATCCCCTGCGCGCGTAAATATTCGGCAGGGAAATCTCGCCGCTCGATGACAATCTAGCCGCGCGGTGCCATTCGCTCCACATTTTTCAACTACGGACCGTTCCCCTACCCCCCCCAGACATTTTTTGGGGGGTCAAATATATATGGGCCGATGCACGCAAACATTCCCTACACGATGATGTACTTTTTATCGAAATTGGCAATAGGTCCCAAAATCATCATAGGTGCGCACAGTCTTACCCTGTAGAAAACCCCCTGTGCGCATTATTTAACCGAAGCTTAGTAGGCTATGGTTATGAACCGAATAAGTTATAGCTAAAGAAGGACTATTAAATTTATAAAAAGTCTTGAAAGATAAATATTAAAGTAAGAATATTTCTGTCTCTTACCCTTTTTGAAATGAATAGATAGTTTTCTTCTATATCCTTTTATTTATATTTAATGTAATTATTCTTGGTTCTTGTCTTACGTTAATAGTATTATATTATTATTATCATCAGGAGTAATATCAAAGTCACATAAAAAGTTAGATATATATTAATAATTAGTTAAATTTATTTCTTAACCACGTAACATTGAGGTTTGATTATGAGTAAATAAAGTTACAGGATCGTTTCATAGATTCGATTCAGGTCTCACTCAAATAATATGAAAAGCAAAATATAATATTTTGAAGCAAAAGAATTTTCTTCAGCTTAGAAAATCACTAGAAGTAATATTAACACAGCCATGTTAGTCTAAGGCGATATTACTAATACGAGACAATAGCATCACCGTACTAAGCACCATTAAGCACTGTAAGCTTAATTCAAAGAAAATGAAAGAACTCGTAAGTATTAATATAAAACAATAGTATTACTTTCATCATAACCCAATTACTTAAAGAGTTGCTTTAGTCCACAAGTTAGTCAACTAAAATAGTTAAGTACATAATAATAGCGTTAACGTTAATTCGCAATCAAATAGTTAAAGCACATAATAGTAGCGTTAACGTTAATTCGCAATCAAATAGTTAAAGCACATAATAGTAGCGTTAACGTTAATTCCCAATTAAATAGTTAAACACATTACACACATTAAACACATCACGTTAATTCCCAATCACATATCTCACTAACCAACATAACGTAAGTGTTTACACCGAACACACTTAACACACATTTATATAATCTGACTGACAGTCACAATCCCATTATAATACTTCACCCCGTCTTCCTCCAGCTGCAAGTTCACCTTCCCCAACTCCAAATGAGACTGATTTGAATGCCCACAACTCGGGTCTTATATACCAAACAATGATGGTGTAGGAACGAATCAGGAGGCGGCGGGTGGTGCGCGCTCCAATCATAGCTCCTCGAATCACATAACAGGTGTGTCGTCCACTCACAGCTCCTGGCGTCGATCATACGTCATAGCATCGGTCATCGAGGTATGGGGCGAGCTGGTATGGGGCGAGATGGTTTGCCCACTCGCTCGTTCGCTCGCTAGTCTGCTTCACCACTTGGGTAGTTTGGCTCCTTGAACTCTAATTCTAACTCTTAAATTAACATACAGGGCTCCGTATGTCAGAATATATATATATATATATATATATATATTGTAACATCCGTACCGACCGGATGTCATGTGGCCAAACCAACCTGTTGAACGTGACTTTACAATTACCTCGTGGCAACAATTCGCCTTGCTTACGTGACCAGAGAGAGAGATAGAAGAGAGAGAGAGAGAGAGAGAGACACCAGCAAAAATTAGGGGGGAAACAACTGAACGAGGCGGAACCAGCCCCCTTCTCCCTACTGCCCCAACCATTCACGGGGCCTAGTTCACCTGCATCTCGTCCGTGAATGGCTGACACCAGCAGCCTGTTTTATTGGTTTTGGCACCTGTTTCCTGCCTTCTGATTGGATAGCTTGGTCCGAGAAATGATATATAAGCCGGAGATTTGATAGTTAAAAGCAGTACATTTCTAGCTGGGGAATTGAGCAGTGTGGTGGGGAGACGATACAGACTTCAAAGGCTTGTATATTATTATGTGTTAAGTTGTGTCCCATAAGTGACCTCTTACACGTTAGTTAGGGATTATTTGTGACTATTAATTAACCAGAGGTATGTCGAAAACAGACACTCATTTGGTTTAAGATTTTGTGATTGTAGAAATCATTTTACTTTACTGTTTAATTTACTTTGAGAAATCATATATGTTTAATTTACTTTGAGAAATCATATATGTTTAATTTACTTTGAGAAATCATATATGTTTAATTTACTTGGAGAAATCATATATGTTTAATTTACTTGGAGAAATCATATATGTTTAATTTACTTGGAGAAATCATATATGTTTAATTTAATTGGAGAGATATATATTTTGAATTACTATTTAATTTTGGTGATTAGAATTAATGTTTGATTCAGAGATGATTTGTGATTGAATATTCTACTTTACATATTAACGATTAACTAACTTGATGTAAAGCTATTGTCATTCATAATTAAGGATTAATCCTTGTATAAGTTAAATACTTACCTGACTATTATTCTTTAATTTGTACTTTAATAAATAAGATGAAATACTGAAGGAGAATACTAATAATAAACTAAGAATAAAGAGCTAATATAAATAGTAAAACAATCTTTAGAGGGATAACAAACTTAAATTAATTATATATAAAAGATCTTAATACTTTGCTGATAATCAAGATTAATTGAGATATTCTAGTGTCTTAAAACTTTGCTTACATACCGAACTTTTGTATTCGTAATTAATAGCCTCTTTCATATTAAAACATTCAATATAACTTTAAATAGTTTACTGATTAAATATAATTGAAGTGTATCAGAGTATAAAGGATAACTGTCCCAACAACTGAGGGAAAGCAAGTGACAACAGAACTAACTTGAATATTTTACGTTCTTTTGGCCTTCAGCTGTTTTGCTACACTTACATATTAACTGTTTTGTCTTTATTTATTTAGTTAACCACTTCTAAATCAAGATACGTAACAGATTAACTGGCGACCTTGCCAGGATTCGTTTTGTATAAGTTTCACTAAGTTTATATCATATCATAATCATGCCTGAAATTATTAATAAGGAAGATGTTAAGAATTTCTTAGAATCGTCACCCGTTGCCGATGACATCGATCGCTTGTCCAAGGCAGAGTTAATAGTACTAGCCTCGTATCTTGAGCTAACGGTCTCGGACATGTCAAAACCTGGAATAGCACAGATCATAAAGTCAGAATTATTTGGGATTCACGAGGGCGGTGAGCATAACGGAGACGAGGGCGTTGAGCCAAACGGAGCGGCTGGTGGAGGACTCGGTAATGGGATACAGATGCGGTTTGCTGAGCATTTGCCATAGGGATTTACCCCTGAGCAATATCTTGATTTAGCTAGGTTAAATGCTGCCCAGGCAGACGCTCAGCTGCAAGCTCAAACTCAAACTCAATTACAGGCACAACAAGCCCATGCACAACAAGCCCAGGCACAACAAGCCCAAACTCAGCTAGAGCTAGATCATCAATATCGCATGGCCCAATTAACTGCTCAAACCGAGGCCAAACACCATGCGCTTGCTCCCCTTCTGGGATTAACCATGACTAGTGTAATTCCCCCGTTCACCGAAGACAATGTTCAGGACTTTTTTGTGTTGTTCGAGGAGGTTGCTACAGGTATCGGGTGGACAAGGGATCGGTGGCCATTTATGTTGCAAACGGTGTTGACAGGACAAGGTCGGGAAACTTACATATCAGTAGAGTCTGAGGTTCGGCAAGACTATGACCGTCTCAAAGCAGCCATTCTAAAAACCTACAAACTGCTGCCTGAAGCATATAGACAGACTTTCAGAAAGACTCATACAAAATTTGAGGAAACTCCTACGGTGTTTGCCAGGACCAGGAACAAAGCTTTAAATAACTGGCTAACAAGTAAGAATGTCACTGAGTTTAAGGGTCTGAAAGAATTAATCTTGCTTGAGAACTTCCTATGGAAGGTAGAATCATCAGTAGCCTATCATTTGAGAGGGAAAAAGGTAGAAACTCTTGCCGAAGCTGCAGACATGGCTGATACTTATGTACTAAACAACAAATTTCGTGGGAAAAAGCCCTATGATAATAATAAGTTCTCCAATCACAAATCTGATAAATCTAGTCACTCGCAAAAGCCTGTAACGTCTCCCCACGTAAGCCAAACTAAAAATGCTCCCCCAACTAAAAATGTAACTCCTGGTAATGGTAACAGAGGTGGGGACCAAACCAATAATAATAATGCTTACAAGGGGAATGAATCCCCGAAAGTGTGTACCTATTGTGGCAAGAGAGGCCACTTAGCTTATCAGTGTTGGGCTAAGGAGAGAGCCGAGAGATCGGGGCCGACAGTATACGCAGTAACTGCCTCCCCAAATAACCTAAACCACCCAAATGTGCCTTTGATGCAGGACTCCCGACAGAAGGAGTACCTAGCTACTAACTTAAATCAGACAGGAAATGGTGTAGTAGTGTGTGTGGTACAACCCACAAGGGTTAAGCCTGTCTTAGTGTCTCCATCAGTTCAGGATAGCTACCGTCCCTTTATTTCATCTGGATTTGTGACAATAAATGGTTGTGTACATGAGGTAAAAATCTTAAGAGATACTGGTTCTACTAGCACCCTCATGGTGAATCATTATTCTGAATGCCCAACTGGCGAATCCGTAATAATGAGAGGTGCTGGAGGTCAGTTTTCTGCTAACTTGGTGAATGGTGAGATTGAATGTGATTTGCTGAAGGGTGAAGCCTGTATAGCTTTGTGTAGGCCTCAGGACATCCCTGTGCCTGGGGTAACACTCCTTTTGGGGAATGATGTGGCTGGTGAGAGGGTCCGACCAGACCCCATTTTGTCACTTTCCCCTATTGACGAGCCACTAACCGGTGAGCTCGAGAAGGAGATGCCAAAGGTTTTCCCAGTGTGTGCTGTCACTCGATCTATGGCCCAAGTAGCAGTTCCCTCAGATATAATTGTACCACCTGTGAAGGTAGATAGAAGGGATGTAAGAGTAGTGAATGATGCTCTTACTGTGCCTGAAGCGGAGACTGAAGTAGATCTGTCTGACACCTTTATGGCTAACCTTGAGCCGAATGATCATGAAACCCCTCCTAATTGTCCTAGTGGCCTGATAGAGTTGCAGCGAGATGACAGGGAGTGTAAGGAATTAGCTGCCAGTGCCGTGAGTGAAGAGGAGAGTGAAAAGGAGAAGGGTGAATGGTTTTATATGAAGAAAGGAGTTTTGTGGTGTAGGTGGAGATCGCCACATAGACCTATTGATGACGGGGCGTACATCAGGTAGTTGTTCCTAAACCTTGCCGTAGAGATATACTAGAAATGGCCCATAGTATACCCTTAGCAGGGCACCTAGGTGTGAGGAAAACCTTAGATCGCATTAGAGCCCACTTTCACTGGCCAGGAATGCGTGCAGATGTAGACAGAGCCATCATGTAGTGGAGTTCTGTAGAGTGTGTCACACCTGCCAGATGACAGGTAAACCTAATCAAAAGGTGCCTGCACACCCTCTGGTGCCCTTTCCAGTGTTCGAGAACCCTTTCACTCGGGTGGTAGTAGATATCGTTGGCCCATTGCCAAAGACATCCCAGGGACATATATATTTGTTAACTATAATGGACATGGCAACTCGATACCCAGAAGCTATACCTTTAAGAAATACTTCAGCTCAAACAGTTATTAAGGAACTGCTCAAATTCTTCACCAGAATGGGTTTCCCCCATGAGGTGCAGAGTTATCAAGGTACTAATTTAACTTCCAATGTATTTCAGCAATCCCTGAAAGAATTGGGTATCGACCATGTGAAGTCCAGCTCCTACCACCCAGAGAGTCAAGGGGTCCTCGAACGATACCATTAAACCCTAAAGTCTATGTTAAGAAAATATTGTGAGGAAACTGGAGGTGATTGAGACAAGGGGGTACCTTTTTTGTTGTTTGCCACCCGTGAGGTTCCAACTGAATCTCTGGGTTTTACACCTAATGAACTAGTTTTCGGTTACCAGGTACGTGGCCCTTTGCAGCTATTACAGGACAGCCTAGTTGGTCAGGAAGGGAACCAAAATCTCCTCAGGTATGTGTCAGAGTTTAAAACCCGGCTGAGATCTTCGTGCGAGTTTGCAGCACAAAATCTAAGAGTAGCTAAAGATACCATGAAAGTATGGTACGATAAAAGAGCCCGTGTGAGAGAGTTTCAGCCCAGTGATGAGGTCTTGGTTCTCATTCCCCTTTTCGGCCAACCTTTATCAGCAAAATTTAGAGGACCATATAAAGTACTAAAAAGGGTGAGTGTTACTGACTACTTAATGGCTACCCCAGACAGGAGGAAGCCTAAGCAAGTATTTCACATAAATATGTTAAAACCCTATCATAGGTCCCCTGATTTCTCTCCTCCAGATTCTCCTACTGTGGCAGTAATAAGGACCTGTGGACATCCTGGTGCAGGTGATGTTTGTAGTCCTTACCCCCAGATCCCGCAGCAGACTGTCCCAGATCCTGAAGGTATCGATTTTGACTTGTCTTGTGGTCTATCCAACTTTAAATATAATTCAGTAGCCTGGGGGGAATTACCAACTAAATTATATCATCTTCCCTCAGAGAAAGCTAAAGAACTAATCAATGTTTTATCACAGTCTCCCAGTGTGTTCCGTGATACTCCAGGGCTCACCTCGTTGGCCGTGCATGACATAGATGTCGGGGATGCAGCACCCATCAAATTATCCCCATACCGTGTCTCACCACAGCGCAGGAGTATTCTGCAAGTTGAATTAGATTTCATGTTGTCCAATGCCATAATTACTAGAGCCTTAAGCCAGTGGAGTAGTCCGGTCACACTTGTGCCTAAGCCAGATGGGAGTTATAGATTTTGTATGGACTACAGACAAGTCAATGCTGTAACAAAGAATGATACTTATCCACTGCCACGGATTGATGATTGTATTGACCAGATTGGCACTGCCAGTTTTATAAGTAAAATTGACCTTATGAAAGGATATTGGCAAGTACCTCTAACACCCAGAGCAAGGGAGATTTCATGTTTTGTGGTAAACAATCAAGCCTTCTGCTGTGAAGTAATGCCTTATGGCCTGAAAAACGCTCCAGCTACCTTTCAACGCCTCATGAATCAGGTGACTGAAGGGGTACCTGGGTGTGTGGTGTACATTGATGATATCCTTCTTTTTCCCCATACATGGGGAGAACATTTCAAACAAATCAGACTGCTTTTTGCTAACCTTGCTGAAGCAAATCTTGTAGTGAACTTAAAAAAGTGCACTTTCATTAAGAGTACTGTCCAATATCTTGGGTATATAGTAGGACAGGGTCAGGTTGCACCTCCTCATGCTAAAGTACAGTCAATTTCTAATTTCCCAACACCTACCAATAAGAGAGATATCCAAAGATACTTAGGGATGATTGGATACTACAGAAGGTTTATTTACTGCATCCTGTTTGCTATTTTAGTAAAAAGTTAAATTCTGCTCAACGTAATTACTCTGTCATAGAAAAGGAGCTGTTAGCATTAATTTTGTCCCTCCAATACTTTGGTGTTTATGTTCAATCTGCCCCTGGTTCCATTACTGTATATACTGACCATCACCCATTAAAGTTTTTGCACAAGTTCCAAAACAAGAATCAGAGACTGACACGGTGGAGCTTGTTGCTGCAGGAGTAAGCCTTAGATGTTAAACACATCACGGGGGTCCAGAATGTGTTGGCAGATTGTCTGTCAAGATTCTGCAAATGTGTCCTATACTTTCCTCCTATTGAACTCTTTTCTAGCGGTGGGTGGAGGTGTAACATCCGTACCGACCGGATGTCATGTGGCCAGACCAACCTGTTGAACGTGACTTTACAATTACCTCGTGGCAATAATTCACCTTGCTTACGTGACCAGAGAGAGAGATAGAGAGAGAGAGACACCAGCCAAGTTTGGGGGGAAACAACTGAACGAGGCGGAACCAGCCCCCTTCTCCCTACTGCCCCAACCATTCACGGGGCCTAGTTCACCTGCTTCTCGTCCGTGAATGGCTGACACCAGCAGCCTGTTTTATTGGTTTCGGTACCTGTTTCCTGCCTTCTGATTGGATAGCTTGGTCCGAGAAATGATATATTAGCCGGAGATTTGATAGTTAAAAGCAGTACATTTCTAGCTGGGGAATTGAGCAGTGTGGTGGGGAGACGAGACAGACTTCAAAGGCTTGTATATTATTATGTGTTAAGTTGTGTCCCATAAGTGACCTCTTACACGTTAGTTAGGGATTATTTGTGACTATTAATTAACCAGAGGTATGTCGAAAACATACACTCATTTGCTTTAAGATTTTGTGATTGGAGAAATCATTTTACTTTACTGTTTAATTTACTTGGAGAAATCATATATGTTTAATTTACTTGGAGAAATCATATATGTTTAATTTACTTGGAGAAATCATATATGTTTAATTTACTTGGAGAAATCATATATGTTTAATTTAATTGGAGAGATATATATTTTGAATTACTGTTTAATTTTGGTGATTAGAATTAATGTTTGATTCAGAGATGATTTGTGATTGAATATTCTACTTTACATATTAACGATTAACTAACTTGATGTAAAGCTATTGTCATTCATAATTAAGGATTAATCCTTGTATAAGTTAAATACTTACCTGACTATTATTCTTTAATTTGTACTTTAGTGAAATCAGAACGTATGCAAGACGATCCTGAAACTCTATCATAACTTTCATTGCTTATTATTTTGATTAATTGTAAAATTCCTTTTTTTCGTTTATAAATATAATTCCTTTTATATGTGACTTTATAATATTTCCTTACCATTTTTATTTAGTAAAATGTCTTTCAGTAATAAGAATAAATAAGATGAAATACTGAAGGAGAATAATAATAATAAACTAAGAATAAAGAGATAATATAAATAGTAAAACAATCTTTAGAGGGTTAACAAACTTAAATTAATTATATATAAAAGATCTTAATACTTTGCTGATAATCAAGATTAATTGAGATGTTCTAGTGTCTTAAAACTTTGCTTACATACCGAACTTTTGTATTCGTAAGTAACCGTCCCGCATTCTTACGCGTCATAACGCCAACCCTCCAAGAGTGGCCGTATGACGCAATCGTGTCATAATGCCACCTGTAGGTTAGAAATATTCGCCAAAAATAAGTTTATGACTCGATTTTGACTCAATTTGGACTGGTATGTTATGCATTAGTAAGTTACAAAAGGAAGTATCTAGCAACCCCATAGCGTCCCTCTCTGAGGAGCCCGGGCCTTTGTTAAGTCAGTAGTTTCCCGGCCCCCAGACTGTGAGGCAGGGTCCCGGCCCTTTAAATTCTGGGCTCCCTCCCTCTGGCCCACCATGCCTAGCTATAGGCAGGCAATTATGGATTATTTCATCTACCCAGTGAAAGTGTTTAGTGAATAACTAGAATTATATATGCATATAAGATGTTACTTGTGACTTTTGGTGACTGAGGGGAGTGAATCTTGGTTAACCCCTTGAGTATTGATGTAGTTTTGTCTAGGTATCATTGATGACTTTACACTATTTTTTGCTTGAAAGACAAATATATTTATCAATAAATACTGCCTACGAAATAAATACATTATAATCACGAAGATGTCACAGGAATGCTTACAGGAAGCTTACAGGAAGTATGGTAATTACTCTATGGAATTTTAGTTATATTACAGTATATAGTATATATATATACAGTACACAGTATAACAGCCCCAAGGTCCTGAGCAAGCCCAAGGCCCATAATTGAGTATTTATATTATTATTATATTTTTTTATTTTATTTATTTTATTTATATATATATATATATATATATATAATTATATATATATACAGTATATACCGGTATATATATATTTTTTTTTTATTCCTGTTCCCCAGGGTGTCTAGCGGATCAGCCCCAAGGTCCCGAGCAAGCCCAAGGCCAATAATCGAGTATTTATATTATTATTATATTTGTGTTTTATTTATATATTTATTTATTTGATTTATTACTGTTTTTATTTATTTTTATTTTATTTTATTTATTTTATATATATACAGTATATACCGCATAGATATATATATATATATTTATGACACCTTGTATGTATATATATATTTATATATATATATATATATATATATATATATATATATAGATACCCACATACATAATTATACACAAATTTGTGTTAACATTCATTATATATTGTTTGACACCTTGTATATATATATATATATATATATATATATATATATATGTTAGTAAAGCCAGGTAATACATTTTCTTCAATACATACGAGGTTGAAAGAAATGGCAATTTCTGCGTTGGAAATTTAATATTCAAAGTTTCCACCTGTTTCTACCTGATTTTCGCCTCCTCTGATCCTCCACCCTCTATATATACCCTTCCTGTTTACCTTTTATATCATTCTACCCTTACTTGATAATGCTGGTTGTCCAGTGAAACGCGTCGTATATCCTGTATCATCATGTATATTTATGTAACCCTGTACCACCATGAATTTTGCTCATCTCATTCATCTACTTCCTGCCACCCAGCGAAAACTCATCAGAGACCTGGAAACTTTGAATATTAAAATTTCCAATGCAGAAATTGCCATTTCTTTCAACCTCGTATGTATTAAAGAAATATATATATATATATATATATATATATATATATATATATATATTATATATATTACTTTATTAGTGTGTACAATTAAATTATTTCTGAATTTATTACTTGAAGATAACCTGGCTTTCTTGTTTTGTTTTTTCACTGTCAACCCAGGAGCCATTTCCCTTCTCGTAGGAAAGGGTTATGGCCCTATCAGGTAATTATAATTGACAACCTTCATGACTGACATGAGTTTATGAACATTATACAATTATTGGCAAGGAAAATGATATAAAAGTGATGTACATTGTGGCAAAGATATACAACTGTATAAACATTCTCATATATTTACATAACAATAACAATGCATGGAAACAATTGCGCATAGCTCGCGAACCAATTACGCTATATTATTTTGGTTTTCACCATTAGAAAGAGCATAATTTCCCAATTACGGTGATATAAACAGTTATATACGTATCCGAGCAAATAAAGCAACGCCGAGGTGGGGAACAGCTCGGAACCCGGCTAGCGTCGGCGGAACGGAGACGAGTGAAGCGTAAATATTCGCATTTTGGCTCTTCATTTCAAATATTCATAGAGCAAAAGGTATTTGTCGTAGGAACTTCTAGTTATTTTTATTCTCTTCAGCATATTCTGCCGTATTCATACAGCCTAAATTGAGAACCATAGACATTGTAACAACGAAATAATTCGCAAATGTTATAAACCATATCATGCAAAGTCATACTTTTTTTGTTTTCGGTCACTGCTTGAAAACTATTGTAGATAGACAATTTATGTTTTCAGATTTGGAAAGAGGAGGAAACATACTATTATTTGAGCAAATTAAAATATATGGTCATCACTCACAATTTAGAGATAGGACGGTGTGAAGATAATTTCCCGGGATTTTTTTTTATTCCGGAGTCGTTTACACTTTCATATTGCCATTTTTTTATATATTTTGTTTTATATAATGTAGTACAGTTATTCCTCTTTCCATTGACATATGATACATCACAATAAACAGCATTCTGGTGGATGAAAATACAGAAAAACACAAGGCTTCGAAAACTCGCCCAGCCTGGTATTTCATGGCAAATTAGAGAATGTCTTACCATAAGTTATATAATTAAGTTGCCAGATGCGGGAGGGTTAATAGCCTCTTTCATATTAACCCTTAAAGAGCGGCGCTCGACTTAAATCGTGCACCAATTTGCAGCAAGTTAGGAGCATTATTAAGGCTTTTAAAGGGTTAAAATCAAGTGCAAATGGCCGGGAGCGCAGTAGGCCACACGTCCGACACCCAGGGCTTACCGCCACCCACTGACTCACGCTCCCTCTGTTCTCGAGAGGACGGCAGTGTTACCATTAGTGAGCGTAGTGGGAAAAAATATGCCGCTATACGCTAAACTCCCATGTTGGTGGCACCACTGCATGAGAACCACGAGTGCTACATAGCTCGTTCTGGTCTCATTTTGAAGCTTTTAGCGCCTAGTTTTTTGCTGAATACATTTCTTTTCATGCAGATACTTGATTGATCATTCAGGAGGGCCTGAATATGCCCAAAATAGCCCAAAACACCCCGCTCGACAAGGGTTAAAACATTCAATGTAACTTTAAATAGTTTACTGATTAAATATAATTGAAGTGTATCAGAGTATAAAGGATAACTGTCCCAACAACTGAGGGAAAGCAAGTGACAACAGAACTAACTTGAATATTTTACGTTCTTTTGGCCTTCAGCTGTTTTGCTACACTTACATATTAACTGTTCTGTCTTTATTTATTTAGTTAACCACTTCTAAATCAAGATACGTAACAATATATATATATATATATATATCATATAAATACCCGATGCAACCTCGAGTTGAGATAGAGTGTTTTCAGCTTCAGAATAGTGTCCCTCTGGAGCTCCTTGCCTGTTATCCCTTCAAAATGTAGCCTGCTTTAAAAGTTGCCCTCTCCAAACGTCTTGGTGATGCTTTATTTGATGATTCTTAACCCTCTCACGACCATATGACGCAGAGGTTGCCAGATTAGCAATAAGAAATAGAGTTTTCTCACTCTTATAATTACCTCTCCAAAATTAGTTTTCTGCCCACAGCTAACTCAAAGACAACTGCAGAGGTTAAAGTAACTAAACTAAAGGTTTCTAAATACCCCTGATGGTAATAAAGGCTTTCAAGTATCCCTAATAGGCTCAAAATTGCGTCAAGAACGTGAGAGGGTTAATAAGTAACCCATGGCATAGGCCCTCTCCATGAGCCCTCTATCTTCCTGCATGTTTCTCCCATTTGGCCTCCTAGCTGTTATCACCATGTAACTGCGCCCCAGCTGCAGATGATGTACCATTTAGCCTAAAGTACCCTTTCTATCCACACATTTACTCTTTTTGTGGGGTGGCCCGTCAGCTGTGTGTGGCTTCCGTGGACCCTTCCTCAATTTAATAGGCGAACTGTCTGCAAAGCTCACCATGTGAGATAACCAGGTGAGACATCTGCACAAATTATTAATTTATTATTGTAAAAAAATAAATAAATAAATACAAAATAATTATCTGTCCGTCCAAAGGTTTCTTTTGTACATAAACGACGGGGCAAGGGGCTAAATTAGATAGTTTTCATCTCCTAAAGACGAAATTGGAAGAGAAACACATCAACTCCTTCCTTCATTGGGAGCGGACAAAGTGACCTTAAAGAAGGAAGAGGGAAGAATGGAAAGTTGACGGGGAAGAAGAGAGGAGCTGCGGAATTATGGGAGGGCAGAGGGGGTTTCATTCATTTGTGATATTTACCCGGCAGCTGCAACATTCCTTCCAAAATATTTTATAGGGAGAATGCGACGTTCATTTTAGAACAGACACTTAAAAACAACAACAAAAAATGCACCAGTGCCAGGGAAATAGATGCAATATGAGACTAGTTGGCATGTCTCCTTTCCACCAACTGCTCTCTTCCCCTTACATGCGTTTCAGACCCACCTACATCTCATTCCCCCCTGCCCCCCCCCCCCCTTTCTCTCTCAATTCCCTTCCTCCTCCTTTATTATACTTTTCCCCACCCCCCTTCCTGTACTTCCTCCCTCCCGACTCAAATATACCCTCCTCTACACCACCCCTACCTCCTCCCTACATGCACGAGACAACAGCTGGACCCGTCAGTGTCTTGAGAGACTCTAGAGAGAGCACACCTACCTTGCTCTGCCTCTGCCTCCAATGCACTCGTTACCCTCCCGTCATAATAAAAATAATAATAAAAATTTTCACTGGATATTTGCTCTTTACACCTATTCTCTGGTTCTGTAATGTTCACATATTTATTATACAAGTAAAATATATGCATATGGTGCAATAATATGGCTTGATGTGGTAAATAAAAAAAAAAATCGGAAATGAAGCTAAATCTTTCGCACTGGTGGACCTGTCAGAAACAGGTCTAATGCAGCTGTCAGATTAATGGTCAGGGAATATTATCAGATATTTGGCAAATCTGAGATCAAATTCCTTACCAAAATTCTTCACCAATGTGTTTGTAAAGGTATATTTTGATATATTTTGTTAACAAACTTCTATAATAATTCATATTTAATTTATTGTAGGTGCAATATCAGTGGAGAAAGAGTTAGCATAGATAATGAGATAACACATTTTCTATGGGTCCAATACAGCTAGTGCATGCATTACTATGAGTTCATGTTTCGTTCAGCTGCTGTACAAATATGTGTGCATTCTTTGCAAAGAGCCTGCTAATCTCTTCCAAATCATCCAGGTTATATTGAAGGGTGTAACAATTTTATGCAGAGCAATAAGCTGATCAGTGTGACTGATGCTATTGAATGTGATGGGTAGTGAGGAATCAATAATCATTATTATAAGTATTCACATATTGCAAGGGGTTGGATCGCATGAACCTAAGCCCCTCGCCACTCCCCTAGAGAGACTGCTAGAAAGAGAAACCAAGTTTCTGACAATTTGACTGCGGGTGGACTGAAGAATAGCTTGCTGATGACAGCTCAGGGTCGTAAGGACGATTTGGAAACTGAAGTCACTGGTCGCTTGGAAAGGATCATCGACTTTATAGCAGAGAAAACCTTGTATCATATGCGTTACACAGTTCTTTTCGAGACGGGAGGACACTACTCCAAGACTAAAGATGTATGTGATCTAAAAGTATGATTCTGACTCGGTGAGGTGAATTCAAATTCAATCATTCAAAGTTAAGCAGAGGACATATTATTTCCTCTGTTTCAGAGAAAACACTAGCAACATTCTTCAAGAACATCATGGTAATATTCAATTTGAAGTTGAGAAGACTCAGATAAAAAAGATTGCACTAAAAGTAATTTGCAAGACATCAATACTATGAATCTAGATCCAAAGTCATACCCCACTGCACACAGTATGACCAATATCCTAAGTTAGCTGGTAATTGTTCCTGAGAGCCTTCAAATATTCTCTTGAAACTGATTATGAAGACAGACAGAAGAATAGCAGAGGAGCGATATGGGAGCAGAACTTCATAAAGGCTAATTGGCCTCAGTCAGGGGTATTTGCATACCAGATGGGGCTTGCCTTACAGCTGGATCGTAGATTTGGGTCAAAGTGTATGCTCAACAAGTTCCACTGATTGGGGTAATTTTGATTTTTACACAGAGACACAGTGACAAATACTGCTTCCTCAATGAGAGGATTGTAGTTGGTATCTCTGATTCTGCTGGCACTCTTGGTACCATTATTGAAGAAACTGATGATCAGATAGATGATGAGGTACAGGTTTACATCGAACTTGAAGGTCTATCAGTTGGTGCAACAGCCAATGAAAAGATCATGACCACATCCGGCGTACCAAGAACTCCTGTTGTGATCTACAGATTCGACTGGATATGATTCATTTGACACCAAGGGCAAAGTTCATGGACAACACTCATAACAAGAGTGAGCACATCCATTTCCTCTCCAACATTCCAAAACTGTCAAATCACCATGGAGCAGTGTGACAATGATGCTGACACTTCGATTGTGACAGCAGAAATGGCTGCTGATAAAGATGACTTGGTTGAGGTCAGTAAAATTTGGTGTAAGTATTTTAAAAACTTGTATATCCTATAAAGTTCACTGTGTGTGTACAGTGCAAAATGCTTTCCTCTTTTCTGTTTTTTAATCTTTATGTTCTCTTTTCAGGTGCGAGCACAAGAAGTGGATGTGCTGATTATGCGGGTGTATCATAGCTCAAACACCAACGATCCACTCTTCTTAACGACATTGAGAAGCTCTCTCTGAAAAACAGAGACGCTACCTGCACATTTGTCATGCCTTCATCGATGTGAGATGGTGTCTGCAATCGGGGGCCACGGGAAAATGACTCTATATGACAGGTTTTGTGCAGAGGATATTGACATACAAGCTAATACGGACATGGTGATTGGGGCTGGTATTGCAATTTTCCTGCACATTTACTATGTACCAGGTACTACTTTGGAGGCATTTCTATGCAACATGTTCAGCAGAAGGCAGTGGCCGGACTGATCAAACCAGAGACTTTCCTCCAACAGAGGGTATGACTACACATAATTATCTCTGTGCTAATCTACAAACTTGGGACTGGATGCTGCTGGAGAGCATGTCTCTGGACCCCAGTGACTATGGATGGATGGTAGGTGCTTATGGTAATGAGCCGGTTCTAACAGTAGACCTCATGGCCTTGTGAGGACCTGCTCCGGTTCACAAGCTGCAATTGTATTCGAGATTGCAGCAACCTACAGTGCTGCTGCAATAAAATGGTGTCAAGTGTATCTCAACTTTATATGTATATTTTTTTCTATTTGTATGAAGGAGACAACAGGCAAAGCTGTCTGTAACAAGTGTGTCCCCCAAAGTTGAAAAAGTTATAAAGAGCCAAATTCAAGGTGTGTTAGAGTCAAAATGTCTGGACACACAGAGCTTGAAGCAGTTTAAGTCACAGGATGAGAGAAACACAGAATGAGGAAGAGTTCCAGAGCTTACTTGTTGAGTAGAAAAAAAAATGGAAAAATCGGTTCACTCTTGGGTTAGAGAGTTCGACCAAAAAAGGTTGGGAAATTGAAAGGCTCTCCGTAAGGAAGGAGGTATAGGCCTAGACTGAGAAATCTCTGAAAGAAATTGATTATTTTAACCCCTACTGTACCGTAGGATACAGTAATAAAAGTCCCCCCCAGTCCCAAGCAATGTGGCCAAAATGGCAAGATAGAACAACCTTCCACCTCAAGAGATGAAGGAAGACTGGCTCTCTCAGCCTTCAGAGGGTTGCATATAAGCTGAGAAGTGTTGCCATATCGAGAGCAGTGCTCAAACGGTCTTGGTACCAGGCACAGCCTGATACAGGCAGTTACAAGGAAAGTACATTACTGACGGCTCCCAGCAGTCGCTGGGACTGGGGAGTGATATCTACTGACGGCTGGTAGCCGTCGCTGGGACTGGATGGGTTAATATCGAAAAAAGTGAGAGATGAAACATTGTGGCATGTAAAGAGAGATTGTAGGGTATTTGTATGAGGAAGTGAGTCGGTGAGACAAAATGCTTTCAACTCTACGCTTTTGAAAAGTGCAGCATGAATGGAACCTCCCCACACGTGTGAACAATACTCGATAAATGGGCGCACTGTGGCCCTGTACAGAGCAAGAAGCTGTGCAGGCATGAAAAACCCATGGACACGGTGGAACATACCTAATTTCTGGGAAGCTGTGTGGTAATATAATCAAGAAAGGTCACGAGAAAAATAAATACCAAGAATACTGAAAGAAGACGAAGGATTGATTTATGTATTGTTGAATAATAAGGGAGAGTCGTGTGTAAAATTGTGATGGGTAGATAGATGGAGATATTGGGTTTTAGAAGGATTGAAAGTAATGAGTTTTTCTCTGCCCCAATCGGAAATAGTTGATAGACAGAAAATAGGCATGCTATGGCCTCATCACTTGAGTGATTGCATAGTGGGTCGTTGTGGAACACTAGTTTAATAGTGTGAGGTATAGTCATCAACAAAATAGTGGATAGGACTAGAGTTACAGTGCTGACAGTGGAGACAGGACAAAACCCTGAGGGGCACCAGAGTTGATAGGCTGAACAAGTGAGCAATGGACGTCCACAATTGCAGCTATGAAAGGTAATTTAGGAAATTAGAGACAAAGGCACAGATGGAGGGATAGAAACCGAAAGAGGATAATTTAGAAATAAGAGATTTTCAAAAGGTTTTTGATAAGTCTAGCGCAACAGGAAAAGTCCCACCAAAGTTCCGAAAGGAGGCTGACCAAAAGTTGGTAAGATAAGAAAAAAGAACACCAGTGGAGTGGCCCTTATAGGAAATCATACTGGCAATCTGAAAGTAGATTATGAGCCCGATAATGCACATTGGCCGAACAAAGCACGGATTTCAGCAAATAATCTGACTTTACGACCTACAGATGCACGTGTTGTCAATTCTCCAAATACAGCCGGGCGGGCTTGACGGTGCATGAGGCATGGGGTGCCAGTAGACAATTTCACTTGCGAGAGACACACCATGTCCGACCGCCATAGCTCTCACCTCACACCTCAAACCGCAAAGTGAGTGTTGAGGATGCGATATCGATGTGTTTTATTACCAGGATAGTGCTACAGACTCATCTGATGAAGAGTCTGAGGAGAATTACCAGCTAACAGATAGAAAGAGTTGGAAAAAATCACATTGTTCCAAACAATTGCTACAAATTGTTGCTTCTTGCGTTATGGCGCCGCAGACAGTGTCTCGTAGACACGTTTCTCAACCTCCCCTTCCCCAAACGGTGATGTGGCCATGTTTGCCACAGTGTTTCAAGGACTACCAGACCCTTGAACACTTATAAGCTGCCTATAAAATGTTTAATTATCGCATAATATAAGTGACAGTGACACTCGCAATACGATAATTGTAACCAAAATAATATGCGGTAATAGTGGAAGAGTTAAATCGAAAGTAGGCTAGCCTATGAGCTTAGCTGAGAGTCATGGTGGCAGGCTTAGCATATGTTCGACTGTGTGTTTTTATTATAGTAAGCTAGGCATGATGGACGCCCGTCACCATGACAACCAGGACGCGCTCGAGTCTTGGTACTCTAAACACGAACTATGCACACTTTATAACACTCTACCAACACTCACAAAGACTTTCAGTGATAGTTCTTGTAATGTTATGCATTGTGGAGGCACACATGTAGCTACAGAGAGTGTAAGATTCATGCGGTGGTGGCAGACTGAGCGTACGTCCATACATGTGTTTTGTGATGGTCCGGGGACAAGATGGCTGCCCATCACCATGGCAACCAGGACACACGCGAGGTTTGCCACTCACAGGCACTTATAACATTGGGCTTTACGCACTTATAACACTGTAACTACACTTACAATGATTTTCAGTGATAGTTATTGTTATTTTACCCATTTTGGAGGCACACATGATGCTCGGGTGGTGTACGTAAGTTTCACTCAAAAATTGGAGGCATCGTACATCAGCCACAGTCACCTACCCAGCCGCAAGCTGCCGGCCCGGGATCTTTGAAGAGGCACATGGCACACAGTGGTGGTGGTGACCCCCCACCCCCACCTGCCAGGACCCCCAGGTGACCTCGGTGAGTAGTTTTATGAATGTATTCTTTCAATATCAACCCATACCATGTCTTTTCAGGATTTTTTTTTCGAAATTTGGCTGGGTTCTGGGTGTCAATCAATAATAAATCAGGTGGGGCTTAAGGGGTTATTTTGATATACTTACTATTTCGTAGTTATATAATTAAAGGATATTTACAATAACAATCACATATTTCTGAGCATTTCGACACACTGAGCTAAGATGACGAACGACCTGAAGAACGGGTTTGAGGTCAGTTGCGGATAAACAACCAAGCATTAACCCATTGGCTGCGGGGACCGTTGTGGAACGCTATAGCAATTTATAGCAATTTATTGGCTGTGGAGATAAGCGCGAGTGAGCGGGAGTGCGGCAGGCCCCCGTCTGCTCTCCAGCCAGGCGGCCATGGCACTGAGGGATATCAGCCATGTCTCTCTAGATATATGCAGTGCTGCCAAAGGCAAATGATGCGCGACATTAGCGACATTCGCTCAGTATTAGCGAATATTTGCCGATATCTATGATATAAATTATATTAATAATTTTCATACATTTTAATGGGATAAATAATTAAATAATATTGAAGGATGTCCAGGTCATTGAAATATTTCATCTTTACAGAAATTATACTTATTAATGAAAAAAGCAAATCTCTATACAAATTTAGTCTTTTTAATTGTTTTAGTAACTACTTGTTAGGTCTACCATCAGGAAAGGGGGAAATACAGTGACTGGCTAATGTGGTGAGTATGTGGCACAGTTATTCAGTAATTACTTGAACCTAGAACATTTTACCCATATCGTTTACAGGAGGTGAGACAGTTTGTTAAGGAAGGTCGACTTCGACATTCGAGACAAAATTCTCCACAACGACAGCGGTGCCACCGAATCCCAAGGACACGCTCGGAACTCAACGTGTAACATCATGCTTTCACTTCCTTTTATCTATCCTCCTTCGTGTGGACCACACTAAGGAACAGCATCAAAAAGAAGACAGTCCATGGAGTACTGTACAGGAACCACTCAAATTGTAACATAATCAATATTCTAGCCTATTAAAAACTTGTGTGGCCAAATTTACAATGCTAGAACACAGTTTGGGGTCTACACAGGCCAGTCAATATAAAAATATAAACATAAAGGCCATATAAAAGAAATCTGAAAGATGCATTAAACATGATTGCAGGCACCTATAGTTGGCACAACATGTTTCCAGGCCTTGTCCTCATATTTCACCCAAAGCAGATAGTTATATGGACATTTTTTAACAGAGGGCATAAAGTAATCTCACAAATCGATATAATGATATGCATTGAACTAATTTTGTAAGCAGCAACAATTGGAAGAGTACAGACTTATGTCATCCATCATATTTTTTGACAAATATTAATTCTAGCATTGCAGTTATTCAACCTTCCTCTCAACACAGTTGGTTTAACCCTGGAGAGGATACGCCGTTGCCTATTTGCACGGGCGTGGTGCGCAAAACAAGTTTTTTTGAGTCTGCACATCCCACATGGCCATATTCTCAGTTATCGGCCTGCAGGCAGTCAGTGTGCTGTAGACCTCAGTCGGGTGTGGAGGTGCTGCTCACCCAGCAACATGATAACAGGCTCAAACAGGATATATCTGTTGCAAATCTGCAACAGCCTTCCATAGGTAGTGACATTGACTGATATCGAAAAGTGGACACTGGTGATATTGTGTCTTGAGATATTGATCTGGAAGTGATAGGCATCTTAGCCAGATGGTGAGCGAACAAGCTCAGCAGGTTAGTGTGTCTGATGTTGCCATACTGTGGGTTTGATGTTGCCATACTTTGGGTAAGGAATTTTTCATGACATGATTTCAGTTACCTCCATATAAAATTTTATTGTAGTAGGCCTATCTATGACACTCAGATCTCGATTATTGAACTTTGGTATTATAATAGGAGCATGTAGGAAGCACTATGTTGATTTTGGTTTGATTTCAAGTATATTTGGGTATCAAAAAGATTTTTTGAAAATGGGGCAAATTTTTTAGAGGGTCGAAATTTTAACCCATTTTGCAACTTCGCACTTCTCTCAACGTATGGGGACTACAGGATCATCCTTCATACACCAATCAGCCTCACCATTGCCATCCACAACCTCAGAGTCCCAGCACCCTCAAGACGAATTTAGTATTTTTTTTTTCATTTTTTAAGTAAGACTAACTTAAAACCTCTACTTATTTTTGTATTAAATTATTTAAAAATACTAATTACCATTCAATATCTATCATTTACTAACACAATATTAAGGGATCCTAATATTATTTTTAGCAATTTTCATTAAGTCTCTAAGTCTTTTGGTTTGGGAGATATTTGAGGTCAAAGTCGACGTGCATATTAACAACAACCATACCATGAAAATTACATTTTTGAGCGTTACCTCTCCAGGGTATACATTTATGAAGGGAATTATTTAGGTATTTTATCATGGAAACATATAATTGCTGTAGAACAAAGGTCCCTTAAAACTAAATTATGTGAACAATCTCAATCTTCTGATCATTTGGAATATTTGGCACACCTAGAAAACGCTACAGAAACGCCATTTAAAGTATTCACGCATTCCCTTACCTAAATTGTTCAAACCGACAGTCTTAGGGCACAGGTTGAAGAACAGCAGTGTCAGATACAATATTGGTCAATGTAAATGGCAGGCTGTGGTATGCACTCTACCAGTTAAAAAGACCTGCAGCCAATTGCTGATGCATATCCAAGTAATATTAGTCAAACCTATATCAGCTGTATTTATGAACATATATATCTGTCACTGTTAATTTTGTCAATATCCCCATTTTGGTTGGATATCGGGGGAGGGTCCTGAGTCCTTTTGTGCCGACTGTACAACAGTCACCTGGTTTAAATAAAATATTTAACTAGACCCACTTGCGAAAGGAAGAAAATAAACGCAATACATGTCATATTAACATAAGAACAGCGAAATGAATATAAGACAAATATGCATACTTACTCCATGTAAATATACAATCTAATCTGGGCAGTCCCTACACAATAAAATATAAACTAATCAGACGAGCTCCAACATATTTAGACACTTATCTCCCACATCAACCTTGGAATAATCTTCCACTTTATATAAATAATAGTCCAACTCTTGGTACTGTTTATTGAACCTAGCTTTTATATGTATCGTCTTAATACTAATCCTGATTGTGTCCCAAAACCATACATTATACTGTCCTAGAGCAGCCTTTTGCTGGTTCAAGCGTAAACGTTAACTTCGTCAGCCAACCAGAGCTTTAACAACTATAACAATTTATCTCTTATTGGTATATTACTGGTATGTTATCTATAACACGTGCTTAAGCTTAAGAACATAGAGCGAATTAAGGTTTGTCAGGGTCAGATAGTAAGCAATCAAGTGTTGTAAATAATTATATATATTTTTGTTCTATGTGTATGAAGGAGACAAAAGGCAGATTGCCTGTAACAAGTGTCTATCCCAAAGCCAAAAGAGTGGCAGAGCTAAATTCAAAGGATGTTGGGGTCAAAATGCCTGGACAAACAAAGTTTAAAGCAGTTTACAGCATAGAATTAGAAGTTAGAAATAAATCAAGAATGTTGTACCGATATCCATGTATGTATGTATGTATGTATATACTCTGACACCTTCCCTAGTTTTCCTATTTATTATTATTATTATTATTATTTTTTTATGGGGGTGGCCGACTCGAGACTGAGCCTGAACAGGGAAATCACAACACATCAGAAAAACAAAACAATACAAAACATAAAAATCTCACACACATTTAGGTTGCCCAGGAGAAATACCCAGAGGCCCAGGCCCATTTGGGGTCCCCAGCAAAAGATTCCCAGGACCCAGATCCCCCGGAGAGGCGCCGATTTCCGCAGGCAGACCCGCAGCCAAGCTTCACCACCACAAGCCCGCCCACCATGCTTCCAGGCGCACCTTCTTTACCACCGGCTTCCCAGGCCTGCAGGCGCCTGATGGACTACTATCTAGTCCAACTGGCGCATGACCCACTCTCACAATCGACCGCCTTCACACTCATCTATTCACAAGAATTCTCCATTCATTCCTGTGTATTATCCATAGCAGTCAGGAACTCTAGTAGGGTACTGGACTGCTCTAAGTCCTTTGAGATAGAACAGATATGGGCTTGTTCACCAGGTTGTTCAGTGACATGGGAGGAGAGCCATTGGCGGTGGTGAATATTGATATATCCTCAGATGGAGATTTCTGCAGGAGAGATGGATGGAATGAGTTGCACTTTAGAAGTTAGATAGTCAAAGAATTTTGGATAGTCAGTAGCAATAGGGGACAGATATACCGTGCAGAAATATTTAGTTTGATAATGACAAGAAAGCTTTAGCCAGATAGGTGAAAATTCAGAAGAATCAAAGCTGGAAACATGATAGAAAGCAAGATTGTTGCACACATACACAACATGCACCTAAATCTCTCTCTCTCTCTCTATATATATATATATATATATATATATATATATATATATATATTTTCTTTAATACATACGAGGTTGAAAGAAATGGCAATTTCTGCGTTGGAAATTTTATTATTCAAAGTTTCCAGGTCTCTGATGAGTTTTCGCTGGGTGGCAGGAAGTAGATGAAGGAGATGAGCAAAATTCATGGTGGTACAGGGTTACATTAAAGTACATGATGATACAGGATATACGACGCGTTTCACTGGACAACCAGCATTATCAAGTAAGGAAGGAATGATATAAAAGGTAAACAGGAAGGGTATATATAGAGGGTGGAGGATCAGAGGAGGCGGAAAACAGGGGGCAAAAGTCTGCTATTGGTGGAAGGGAAAACTAGGAGAGAAAAAGGGGTAACCGCTTCACGCATGCGCACTGGATGCGGGATGGTGGTCGATAGGTGGGGTCGAAGCTGATTGGCTGCGTGTCGAGGGGCGTGGCCTAAGTTGTGTGGCGCCTGCAGAAGACGAAGCTGAAGGAGGTAGCGCGGGGGGCTGCGTCAAGGGCACCGGGGGGCGAGGAGGGGTGTTAGGTCCAGTAGGGTAGTGCCTTTTGGCAGAAGGAAGGATCTGAAGGTCCAGAGTTTGGTTGTTGATGTTGGGGTGTAAGGCTTGGATATATAAAGCTTCGAGTATAGGTAATCTCCTTGGGTCACTTTCTTTATCGAGTATGGTGGTGTGTTTCTCTAACTCGTTGCGTGTGAGGTGAGGGTGGTTAGGGGTGAGATAGTGGTCTTTGATGGCTCCAGCCTGAAGGTGAAGAGTTAACCGACGTGAAAGACGAGTCTGCGTCATACCAATATAGGAATGAGGTCCACAGTCCTCATAATTACAGGTATGTTGGTAAATGACGTGATCGTCGGTCATCGGGCTCTTTATCTTGGTGGAGGCTGGTTTGTTGCGGAGAACGAGGTTGGAGGTCTTGGGGGATTTGTAATAAATTATTAATTTGATTTTGTTTTCCGGGTTGGTAGGGTGGACATGCTTGTAGATTATTTCTTTTAAGACGGCCTCGTCATTTTTGTGTTCAGAGGACATGTAATTGCGGTAGAAGATCTTAATTTCATTGGGGGGGTCAATGTTGGGAGGGCTTTGGGTGTACCATTTTTCAAGATGGTGGTTGATGGTGCTGGAGATGTCAGAGTTGGAGTATCCGTTATTTACTAAAACTTGGGATAGTCTTTCTAGTTCCTGGTGGGTGTCGGCCCAGGTAGAGCAGTGCGTGAGGGCTCTCCTAACATAGGCGGAGATGGAGGATAGAAGATAACGGCGGGGGCATTCACTATCACCGTTGAGGCATTGTCCTGTGTTAGTTGGTTTAATGTAGACGGTGGTTTTGAACCCATGGTCGTTCAGAGCTACGAGGATGTCGAGGAAGGGGAGTTGTCCATTGTTAGATTTTTCAAAGGTGAAGTTAAGTCCGGAGGAGGTCATGAAGCGACGCTGGAGTTCCTGTAGTTCGTGGAGGTCCTTGATTTGCACGAAGATGTCATCCACGTATCTACAGTAGACGGCGGGTCGTTGGGCAGCCAGGAGCTCTTCCTCGATGGTACCCATGAAAAAGTTCGCAAAAAGAACTCCTAGGGGGCTGCCCATCGCCACACCGTCTATCTGCTTGTACATGTTGCCCCGGGGGCAAAGGAAGGGGGCCTCCTTGGAACCCCCTCCGCCCCATCATCTCCCAGATCCCCACTGCCACCTACCAGATCGCCAAGGCCCTGAACAACCTCCTCACCCCCTACGTGCCCAGCCAATTCAACCTTAACTCAGCCCACGATTTCTTGGAAATTTTACGAGACGCCCCCCGTAACAACAACCACACAATCGCCTCTCTCGACGTAGAAAGCCTGTTCACCAACGTGCCAGTGGATAGGACCATTGACATGATTCTACGTCGAATTTATCATTGCCCTGATACTCCTACACTGGACATCCCGGAGAAGGCCCTGAAAACACTACTGGAGCTATGTACCAAGGAGGCCCCCTTCCTTTGCCCCCGGGGCAACATGTACAAGCAGATAGACGGTGTGGCGATGGGCAGCCCCCTAGGAGTTCTTTTTGCGAACTTTTTCATGGGTACCATCGAGGAAGAGCTCCTGGCTGCCCAACGACCCGCCGTCTACTGTAGATACGTGGATGACATCTTCGTGCAAATCAAGGACCTCCACGAACTACAGGAACTCCAGCGTCGCTTCATGACCTCCTCCGGACTTAACTTCACCTTTGAAAAATCTAACAATGGACAACTCCCCTTCCTCGACATCCTCGTAGCTCTGAACGACCATGGGTTCAAAACCACCGTCTACATTAAACCAACTAACACAGGACAATGCCTCAACGGTGATAGTGAATGCCCCCGCCGTTATCTTCTATCCTCCATCTCCGCCTATGTTAGGAGAGCCCTCACGCACTGCTCTACCTGGGCCGACACCCACCAGGAACTAGAAAGACTATCCCAAGTTTTAGTAAATAACGGATACTCCAACTCTGACATCTCCAGCACCATCAACCACCATCTTGAAAAATGGTACACCCAAAGCCCTCCCAACATTGACCCCCCCAATGAAATTAAGATCTTCTACCGCAATTACATGTCCTCTGAACACAAAAATGACGAGGCCGTCTTAAAAGAAATAATCTACAAGCATGTCCACCCTACCAACCCGGAAAACAAAATCAAATTAATAATTTATTACAAATCCCCCAAGACCTCCAACCTCGTTCTCCGCAACAAACCAGCCTCCACCAAGATAAAGAGCCCGATGACCGACGATCACGTCATTTACCAACATACCTGTAATTATGAGGACTGTGGACCTCATTCCTATATTGGTATGACGCAGACTCGTCTTTCACGTCGGTTAACTCTTCACCTTCAGGCTGGAGCCATCAAAGACCACTATCTCACCCCTAACCACCCTCACCTCACACGCAACGAGTTAGAGAAACACACCACCATACTCGATAAAGAAAGTGACCCAAGGAGATTACCTATACTCGAAGCTTTATATATCCAAGCCTTACACCCCAACATCAACAACCAAACTCTGGACCTTCAGATCCTTCCTTCTGCCAAAAGGCACTACCCTACTGGACCTAACACCCCTCCTCGCCCCCCGGTGCCCTTGACGCAGCCCCCCGCGCTACCTCCTTCAGCTTCGTCTTCTGCAGGCGCCACACAACTTAGGCCACGCCCCTCGACACGCAGCCAATCAGCTTCGACCCCACCTATCGACCACCATCCCGCATCCAGTGCGCATGCGTAAAGCGGTTACCCCCTTTTTCTCTCCTAGTTTTCCCTTCCACCAATAGCAGACTTTTGCCCCCTGTTTTCCGCCTCCTCTGATCCTCCACCCTCTATATATACCCTTCCTGTTTACCTTTTATATCATTCCTTCCTTACTTGATAATGCTGGTTGTCCAGTGAAACACGTCGTATATCCTGTATCATCATGTACTTTAATGTAACCCTGTACCACCATGAATTTTGCTCATCTCCTTCATCTACTTCCTGCCACCCAGCGAAAACTCATCAGAGACCTGGAAACTTTGAATAATAAAATTTCCAACGCAGAAATTGCCATTTCTTTCAACCTCGTATGTATTAAAGAAAATTTATTACCTGGCTTTACCAACATATATATATATATATATATATATATATATATGTATATATATATATATATATATATATATATATATATATATATATATATATATATATATATATATATATATAAATACACGTGTGTGTGGTTACTCATGCTTGTTCTGTAGCTGTCCGCAATAAAGAGGAAGCATTCAAATGACACCGACAACTTTAAACTCACAAATATCGAAGTTATGTTTCTGCACAGATAAAAAACTCTTTTATCAATAACACATACAATGAACATTCTAATTCTAACTCGTCCCAAGCTTTCTGGCATCTATAAAAAAAAATCTCTAATATTTTTAACTCCTTGTCTTTCCCTCCTCTTTTCCACTCCAACGACACCACCTCAATTTTTCTTCTGACAAAGCTGAACCTTTTCGCTCAAAACTCAACCATAAATGATTCAGTTGCTATTCCTCCTTCTTCACTGCCCTCTCACTACTTATGCCCACTATTTTAGTGTCTCTCTGGGCTTAATACTAAGAAGACAAATGGACCAGATGGTGTTCCTCCTGTTGTAGGCAAAATTTTTGCTTCCGTGCTGACTCTCGGCCTAGGCAAACTCTTCCGTCTCTGTCTTTCCTCTAACATCTAACCCTCTTGCTGGATGTTTGCTCTAATTCAACCTGTACCAAAGATGCGTGATCACTCTCATTTCTTGCATCTCTAAATTTTTTAAATATATGCTTAATTCAACATTTCTTAAGCATTTGTTTCCCATAATCCTCTTCACATTGCCAGTACTGTTTCCTTAAGGGACACTCTACTAGGGATCTTTCTTATCTTACAAACTCTTGGTCATCCTCCTTTCGGTACTTTGGTGAGACCTTTTCTACTGCACTAGACATATCGAAAGCCTACGATAAAGTCTAGCTCAAATCACTTATTTCCAAACTACCATCCTTCGTCTTTTTATCCCTCTATCTATGCCTTTATCTCTAATTTCATTTCTGGCCATTCCATACCTGCAGTAGTGGACGGCCTTCGCTCACTTCCTTAACCTATTAACTCCAGTGTTCCTCAAGGTTCTGTCCTATCTCATGTTTTGTTTTCAATATTCATTAATCATCTTCTCAACTGTACCTCTAGTTCTATCCACTTTCATGCTGATGACAGTATCTTACACCATTCAACTAGTTCTTTTACAATGCAATCACTTCAAATATCACGTGAAGATAGCACTCCTATTTTCTGATCTATCAACTATCTCCAGCTGGGGCAGAAGAAATCTTGATAATTTCAACGCATCCAATTTCTTCATCTATCTATCCATCACAATCTTTCACACAAATATCCCTTACTCTTGAACAACACACAAATCAACTCTTCTTCTTCTTTCAATATTCTTGGTGTCTTTTTTTCTTCTGATCTTTGTTGGAAAGAAAATATCACCACTCTTGCTAAAATAGCTTCCCAGAAGTTAGGTGTGCTCAAACGTCTCCATTGATTTTTTTACCCCCACAATGCTTGTTGTTATATACAGGGGTACAGTGTGCCCATATATTCATTTATGTTTGCATGTGTGGGGAAGCTTCGCCCATACTGCATTTATGTTTGCATGTGTGGGGAAGCTTCACCCATACTGCATTTATGTTTGCATGTGTGGGGAAGCTTCGCCCATACTGCATTTATGTTTGCATGTGTGGGGAAGCTTCACCCATACTGCATTTATGTTTGCATGTGTGGGGAAGCTTCACCCATACTGCATTTATGTTTGCATGTGTGGGGAAGCTTCACCCATACTGCATTTATGTTTGCATGTGTGGGGAAGCTTCACCCATACTGCATTTATGTTTGCATGTGTGGGGAAGCTTCGCCCATACTGCATTTATGTTTGCATGTGTGGGGAAGCTTCACCCATACTGCATTTATGTTTGCATGTGTGGGGAAGCTTCACCCATACTTCATTTATGTTTGCATGTGTGGGGAAGCTTCGCCCATACTGCATTTATGTTTGCATGTGTGGGGAAGCTTCACCCATACTGCATTTATGTTTGCATGTGTGGGGAAGCTTCGCCCATACTGCATTTATGTTTGCATGTGTGGGGAAGCTTCGCCCATACTGCATTTCTCGAAACGGTAGAGTCAAAAGCATTTCGTCTCATCAAATAATTACTTCTCACTAATTCCTTGCACTATCTCACTACATGCCGCAATGTTTTATCTCTCTCACTCTTCTACCGCTATTACAATAATCAGTGTCCTTCAGAGCTCTTTCAGAGTATACCTCCTCCCTTATGGAGAGCGGGAGACACCTGCCTTTCAACACATTCCCACCCCTACTCTGTCCAACTCTAACCGAAGAGTAAACCATTTTTTCCAGTCTTTCTGCTACTCAACAAGTAAACTCCGGAACTCTCCCTCAATCTATTTTCCCCTTATCATATGACTTAATTAAACTGCTTCAAGCACGGTGTGTCCAGACATTTTGACTTAAATTTGGCTCCATATCACTCTTTCAACTTGGGGGGAGGGACACTTGTTAGATGCAGCTTTGCCTTTCGTTTCCTTTTAGCACACAAACAAATATATATATATATATATATATATATATATATACAGTATATACTGTATACTGTACATAATGGTATGGGCAAAACAATATGAAAGTTAGCGAAACAAATATTATTATCCCGTTTGTCTTTTAAAAACAAATAGTGTATGATTTTAATATAATAGTTAATTTCAAACAACACATGAATGCACAGAGGTACTATACATTTACATGTGCTCAGAACAATAGTTTCAAATCTAGTATGTTTTTACTCATAGAAGTTGCCAAGGAACAGATATGATTATACTTATTATCCCAACTGTAAAGGAATACCCGTAAATGTGCAGTACCGACCTTTTTAACCATGGTGGTGTATGGAGAAAGAGAGAGAGAGGTGGGGTACAATCTGCAGTGTGTGTGAGAGAGAGACTAACACACAACTCGGGTGCCACTCAAGGTCTGGCGGCACCCCGGGGACCAGAGGGATAGCCAGTCACAGTCAACACCACTATAGGGAGAATTACTGACATGTTTTTACACCGGCCGTGATGTCAAAATATACTTTAACACATTATACAGCGTTGTGTGCTTAAAACAGTAGATATCTATTTTGTTTTCTTAAATTTAACCACAACACCAAACACCTCCAATGAAATTAATGAAAGTATATTATGTGATCCACCAGGATTCGAACCCGGGTTATCACACACAGATTTTTAGACACATTAATAATTACACCAACAAGACGGTAAAGGTTTATGCACGCGCCTACAACTTATTATTCATTCTCGAATACTGGATATTAATCTAATCATGTTCATATTCCCACCGCACTATGGTAGCCTAATGGTTAAGTGAGAGGAAAGCATATTCATGGGGTACAGATCATTTAGAACGGCCTCGCTACGAAATATCCCTGAACCTATTGATAATCTATTTTTGTTTTATTACTTTCACCACAACACCAAACACCTCCAATGAAGATAGACCAGCTTTTTATATAACTACATTCTAGTAATCAGAGACATTGAGTATGAAGGTTATCAGTACTATGATATCGATCAATAGTTATTAATTCATTTTACCGAAAAATTCAGTCTGTAGATGTTCCTGCATCTAAATTCTTAGATCTCCAAATGAATAGCGATAATACTCTATAAATGAAGTGTATTTCTGATAAATATATAGCTTACACACGCACACACATCATTTTGTTCTCTAGCTATCACTGGGAATCAAACGCTAGACTATACAATGAGACACCAGGGCGTTACCATTATTCCACTATTAATTTAACCAACTCATAACATTACACACTGGAAAGAAAATCGAGCAAATACAATGGGAAACAAACTTGAATATACCTATATATCCATATAATTATTATGTGGGGTTATCACTATTCATATTATTTTCTTAAACTAATATATTATGGGCACTTCAATTAAGCCGACATTTTTCTTATAGGACAACTGTTGCTAAACTATTAGTTTATCTGCATAATAATTAGGAATACACCGGAAATTGGATCTGACTGGTACTGAAGACCGGAACCCTGAATTTCATGGAACTTATATAAAATAACTGTCTAAAACCGGAACTTTGTATAATGTTCCTGATACTTGTTTTACAGATATACGTATATATAGTTAAAAAGTCGCAATAAATATTCCACTGTTTATCATCAAAAAGTACTAAATCAACAAACGCTCGTACATCAAGTAGAAGGGCATTTTTCTGACATGGAAAAAAACTGCATATCTAACTCTGCTACCTTGAATTCTGAAGTTGATCTTTAACCACTTTGGCGAACATTTAATCTAAACAAAATGAGATAAACACTGTATGTATTCACCTCTAACCAGCTTGACCTTTGACCTTGGAAATATTTTCCTACTCGCAATGTGACTCTCCAACAGCAAGAGTCGAGAAGATTTATTGCACTTTCAGGTTGCTGTAAATTAGAGCCTTCGAACTGTCGGCAATGGCCCCTGCTATGATAATACGGCAAACGCCCAAACGTTTAATTTTAAGTCTTGAACACAAAAGTCTTGACCCTAATGCTAAAGAGCATGTATTCCACCATTGCCAGCAATGTTAACTCTTGCCTTTGGCTCGACAGCAACCCCAACGTTTACTTGGAGGTTTAAATAGGGTATATATTCTGGATTGCAAATTAATATATTAAATTTTCCTAGCTTCTTCTTTGGAGTTCCCTTAACACAAAATGGCCAATGCTACCAATTTTATCTATGGATTCTTGCCCCGTAGCAACACCCATATCGGCTATGAGTTTTCATTATAAATGTCGCTGTACTTTTTTAACAATTTATTGTACGTCCTCTGAATACGGGATTGTAGTGCTAGAGGCTTCCACATAGGTTTATTCATTCATGAGAACCTAAGGCCATATACATTTTCAAAATACCATCCAGCCTATGCGATGAAGATTCCTTTTACTACCAACTCATATTTCATAGGATTAATCAATTTTGGTTGCAAAGCTCTCCACCTTTCACATCACTATAACCATGTTTCCAAACCATTGTGTTCGCATTAAGCCCAATATTAATTGCTTTTGTCTACGTAACCATATATTTCATGTCTCCTATAAGCATTCCTCATTGTAATTTCGGTTTTCAACCACATCTGGACTACATTTATAGACCAGAATGACTGGAGTAAAATAGGAAAGAAGAGTAATTGGACAGAGGAAGAACAAGCTGAGAAGTGAGAAGTACAGTAGAAGACTGAAAGTTCTCGGGCTCAACCAAGTTGCTTCATTGTATACCATACAACCTATACATTCTCTAATAAGAACGCCAACACTGAACAGCATAAGGTATATCAGGGCTCATGCACGGTCAATACAACTTCTGTATAACGACTGCTCACTCTCATATAGATGAAACTGAGAAGCCTATTCACCTTGTTTCAAATTCTAATACATTGTTATGTGTTCAAATCATTGCTATGAGATCCCCCGCCCCGTCAACTGAGCATGTCTCGCTTACCTCAAACCTCCTCAAGACTATCTAACCAACTTTGAGAACTGGGAAGCATAGAGACAGATGACACAATAAAGGTAATTACATGCTTACTTACCGCGCATTACTTAATTAAGTTCATTGCTGTTTTGTTTTCTTTCTCGTTAAAACAATCGTCTGTCCCAGCCAATCCCCGATGGCACGCCACCATTGTTTTTAGTTACGCTCGTTTTTCACCCAACTTATCGCCTTAAGGAGGATGACCTGCTTTTTGTTATTTCTGTCCTTTTCTCTCTTTATTTGGCTTGTATCCATTCGGCCCCATTCAGCCAACTATTTTAAGAAGTTTACCCCCATCTAGGTGTCGATTTCTTCCTGGCGATCGATAGCGAGCCAGCATTATATGAAGAAATCCGGCTTCGCCGGAGACATTTTTCTATCGAAAAATGTACACATTTAGCCTGCTGTCAAACAAAAATAACAAATATGCTGACTCGCTACCGCTCACCAGCAAAAAATTGACACCTGGATGGGGATAAACGTCTTAAAACAGTAGGCTGAATGGGGCCAAAGGGATACAAGCCAGAGAAAGATAGAAAAGGACAGACCAAAAACAGGTCACCCCCCTTAACCGTACTTTACTATGCAACAGAAATTAGAGGGAACGCAATACTACAATACATAGGTAACGCAATACTACAATACATAGGTAACGCAATACTACAATACATAGGTAACGCAATACTACAATTAGAGGGAACGCAATACTACAATTTTACTGAAAAATAATATGAAATCTCTATTGATTATTGTGAAAAATTAATATTAGGAATGTATATATATAATGGTGATTTTCCACATTTTAACTCAATATATTTGCGAAACTGACTAAATAACTACATGTGTCTGTAATGTGAAATCACAAGTATTTCTTCCGCTCCTTTCCATGGTTCATTCAGAAATACTCTACCATCAGTATTGGATTGTATATATATATATTCGAAAGTGATACATTTTTGCTTATAGATTACGGCCGCCGGACTGAAAATATTCACTCGGTCGGTTTTAGGCTATATGAATGACTGTTTATGCACTTCATTATACGTACATACAAACAAAGAAGGGGTATTATATAATATTCAGGGAGAACAAATATCAAAACTTCGAATTATCATTGTGAAAATGTATGCCAAAAAAGAAATTCCGTCCGTGCGTAATTTAACGGATAATTTCTAGATCAACTTCAGACTTCACTGAAAACATAGGTATTTTTAATAGTGCACTAAATAGTATTTTTGTTTATTCTTTCCATTGATGTCATTACAGTTTATATCTCATAAATATTTTATTTTATATTAATATTATCATCCCCATCATGCAAAGAGAAATCACGGTAAAAGTTGGTTCACTCTATGCGCGCATTTCACCTTATCTGGTAAGTGATGCGGCTATAAAATATAGTTCCAGACTTAGGGCAATGACTATGGAACTTATAAACAAGGTCCAAGTCTGTACCAATAAAACTTGATTGCATAATTATGAATAGTTAGTGACAGTTAGAAAAAGTATACAAATACGATAGCTTATCTTAGGTATTAACAGAGACAAACATTCTTAGCCACGTATATGGTGACGATAAGCAAGGGCTTCTATGTCATTTCCGTTGCTATATAAATCAAATTAAATAACATACAGCCAACAAATGGTACGTGGAAGTAGCGATTCCAAAATGTAAAGGTCCGAGTAAAGTGACGTTCCCGGTCTAAAGCACAAAACATACCGAGGAAATATTTTGTTTCAACTCTTCACTGTCACACTGTGTTTGGCTTACAATGTTGAAGGATATATCACATTATTCCTTATTTCTTCAGCTTCTCACAGCCTAGTTGATTTCAATGCTTCCAAAACTCAATTTTTCAATATATTTACCCATCACAATCTTCTACATGACTATCCTCTACTTTTCAAAAACACATAAAGCAATCCTTCGTCTTCTCTGTCTCAATAGTCGTGTCTCTTGAACTTTCTTGGAAAAACCATATTACCACTCTTGCTAAAACAGCTTCCCAGAAGTTAAATGTGCTTAACCGTCTACATATGGGTTCCTCACCCCTGCACAGCTTCTTGCTCTGTAGAGGGATATTGTGTATGTGTTCATGTATTAAGTACTGTTCACATGTGTGGGAGTTTCCACCCATACCGCACTTCTTGAAAGGGTAGAGTTAAAAGCTTTCTGTCTCTTCAACTCCTCTCCTTTCACTAATTCTTTATAATCTCTATCTTCCCCCTGCGATGTTGCATCGCTCTCTCTCTTTTACTGATATTACAATAATCAATGTTCTTCAGGGATTTCTCGGTGTATAGTAGTGTATACCTCCTCCCTTATGGAGAGTAGGTGGCACCCGCCTCGTAACACATGCCCACCCCTTTTCTGCCCAACTCAAACCTAAGAGTGAAACTATTTTCTTCCACTTACCAAGTACATTCTGGAGCTCTCTCCCTCATCCTATCACTTAAACTACTTTAAGTTTCGTGTGTCCAGATATATTGACTCTAATGTACCTTGAATATGGCACTCTGTCATTTTTTCAATTGGGGGGGGGGGGAGTGGCAATGATCCCGGCAGCTTTCCCTGTTATCTCCTTACATACAACAGCACAAAAGAAAAGACAAAATAATTAGGGATAGTATATTCCATCACTAGAAGTATACGCCAAAATACATAATTATCCAGAGAGTACCTGATTGAAGTGGGTCCGACAACTTCATATGGCTAGAGAGAGCAAGTTTAAACACTGAGTAGGGTTGGGAAATAGTTAACCCATTGCGTATGTGTGTGTTGCAAATATTCTTCTTCGTCGATGACATATAATAACAAATATGAATGTGCAGATAAATTAAGTATATTATCTGCTCTGTTGTGTAATGAAAATACCCACATATGAAGATGATTACTATCACTTCAACACTATCTACACACTCATCTCACAGTACCCTTGATTTAACACACTCACCTCACAACACCCTATCTTCACACACACTCACCTCACAACAATCTATCTTCACACACACTCATCTCACAACACATTATCTTCACACACACTCATCTCACAACACATTATCTTCACACACACTCGCCTCACAACACCCTATTTTCACACACACACACCTCAACACCCTATCTTCACACACACACCTCTCAACACCCTATCTTTACACATACACCTCACAACACCCTATCTTCACACACTCACCTCACAACACCCTATTTCCACACACACACCTCTCAACACCATATCTTCACACACTTATCTCGCAACACCCTATCTTTACACACTGACCTCACAACACCATATCTTCACACACACACCTCACAACACCCTATCTTCACACACATACTTCACAACACCCTATCTTCACACACACATACCTCACAACACCCTATCTTCACACACTGACCTCATAACACCCTATCTTCACACACAGACCTCAGAACACCCTATCTTCATACACATTAACTCGGTTCTTAACAGGCAAAAGCAAAACAAAATAAGTGAACATTTTGTAGAAAACAACATGAAATTGAACAATCCAGAACAAATTGCGAATCATTTCAATTCAGCTTTTATTAATGTTGGGAAAAATCTAGCAGAAAATATACCAAATTCCAATATTAACTTCACCACATACTTGCCAATTAGACAACAAGCAGTATTTACAACATCACCTGTAACAAACAACGAATTGATAAATGCTATCCAACAATTGCTGGACTCTTCTCGGGGATGTGATGGTATTCCCATGAAAATATTGAGAGCGGTGATCCCAGTTTTGTTCCCAGTCATTTTGCATCTTTGCAACAAATCATTTCACTCGGGAATTTTCCCTGACGAACTCAAAATAGCTAAAATAATGCCTATTTTAAAATCTGGAGACATAACTCCGCTTAAAAACCATCGTCCAATTTCTATTTTACCGGTTATGAGTAAAATATTAGAAAAAATAATGTATAACCGAATATTAGATTATTGTGAATCAAACCAGATAATCTCTGATAGTCAGTATGGCTTTAGAAGGGGACGATCGACAGAATCAGCTCTGACTAAATTTAAAAACGATATCCTTGCATCATTTGACAAACGAGAATTTACAGTTGGCTTATTTCTGGATCTTTCCAAAGCTTTTGATACTATTGATCATCGTATCCTATTGGAAAAGCTCAAATACTATGGTATTCGTGGTATCACAAACGATTGGTTTAAATCATATCTGGAAAATCGCAAACAATTTGTGGAATACAAAGAAAGTAAATCATCACAACAACTTATTTCTGTTGGTGTCCCGCAAGGATCCATATTAGGCCCATTACTGTTTATTTTATATATAAATGATTTCATTAATTCAAGTAGCTTGTTCAAGATTTTACTGTTTGCAGATGACATCACTCTTTATGTTAGTAACAGGGATCTACGTTCATGAATTGATATAGTCAATACTAATTTACAAAATGTTCGCGATTGGATAACTGCAAAGAAGCTAACACTCAATATTGATAAAACCAAATACATAATTTTCCAAAGAAATAAGTCCATCATGCAAAACCTTGAACCAATCAAACTAGGGAACATAATCCTGGAAAAAAAAGGAGAGCTTGAAGTTTCTTGGTATAGAGGTGGATGAACGGTTGTCATGGAGCTTCCATGTTCGAAATGTGAGGGATAAGATCAACAAACAGTGTGGCATACTCTACTTAACACGACATTGTTTTAATACTGACACAATGAAACAGTTATATTATTCACTGATGTATCCATTCTTCTCATGTTGTCACACTGTTTGGGGGAAGTCTGGGAAAACTAAACTAAAATCATTAGATGTAGCTCACAAAAGAGTTATTAGAACAATTACATACCAGTCAAAATACGCCCATACCAATGAACTCTTCAAAAAGCTAGAACTCTTGAAGTTCCAGGACATAAATATATATTGCAGTGCTTTATTTGTATTTAAATCATTAAACCATATTAGCAATGAGGGATTATTTCAATATCGAATTAATCAAAGATACGTGTTAAGAAATGTCAACCAACTTAAAATTCCATTAAGAACGACTAGCCAATCCCACACATCTATCAATTACCATGGCGTTAAGATTTGGAATCAGTTACCACAAGCATTGCAAAATATAAACACAGTGTCTGGCTTCAAAGTTGCACTAAAAAGACATCTGTCCAAATATTAACATTTCATTTTTATAAATGTATTTGTATGTGTGCAGTCCTTGGATATATTTTTGTGTGGATAAATACGTATGTACTTCTGGGTGTATGCGTATATGTAAGTGCATGTGCGTGTACAAGTTGGTATTATGTATTCGTATGTGTAAGTGCGTATTTATGTACAGCGTGTGGATGTACATCCAGTATATGTGTGTACATGAGTGAGTATAGGTTGATATCTTGGTGTAAGTGTAAATGCGTGTATATAATAACTATCGTTTTCCATATTTTAAATTTCTAATAGAGACGGAATAATTACATGGGTCAATGTATTGACATACGCATGTGGTCTGGACTAATATCTCGGGGTCGCTTGGATTATATATTTTCTCTATGGATTTGTTTTTCTTTTTCGCTAGCATACAGATACTAAATTGCACAAGTTGTTTATTAACCTTAACTGTAGAGTTTCTAAAAGAACTATAACGACATAAAAATTATGAAGAAACAAAAACTTTGCTATATCTATTTGATTAGTAAATCTAATTTTGACCCGGGTATTTGTCTTGTAGTGTGTACAATTTTGAAATTATTTACTTTGTTTTCATAATATTACTGTAACAGCTTTCGAGTTTAAGCTTGATGTGCCTTTAAGAGAGATACCTCTCACAAGGCTCAGCCAATGTAATGTTAATTTTGTATTATGATTATCATGTGTATGTTCTACTGGCTAAATAAAAAGTTTCAATTCAATTCAATTCAACTCACCTCACAACATCCTATCTTCACACACTCACCTCACAACACCCTATCTTCACACACTCACCTCACAACACCCTATCTTCACACACTCACCTCACAACACCCTATCTTCACAAACTGACCTCAAACACCCTATCTGCACACACACACACCTCACAACACCCTATTCTCACACACACAACTCACAACACCCTATCTTCACACACACACCTCACACCACCCTATCTTCACACACTGAGCTCACAACACCCTATCTTCACACACTGACCTCACAACACCCTATCTTCACACACTGACATCACAACACCCTATCTGCACACACACACACCTCACAACACCCTATCTTCACACACTCACCTAACAATACCCTATCTTCACACACTTACCTCACAACACCCTATCTTCACACACTCATCTCACAACACGCCCTATCTTCACACACTCATCTCACAACACCCTATCTTCACACACTTACCTCACAACACCCTATCTTCACACACTCATCTCACAACACGCCCTATCTTCACACACTCATCTCACAACACCCTATCTTCACACACTTACCTCACAACACCCTATCTTCAAAAACTGACCTCACAACACCATATCATCACACACTGACCTCACAACACCCTATCTTCACACACTCATCTCACAACACCCTATCTTTACACACTGACCTCACAACACCCTATCTTCACACACACCTCACAACACCTTATCTTCACAAACTCACCTCACAACACCCTATCTTCACACACTCACCTCACAACACCCTATCTTCACACACACACACACACCTCACAACACCCTATCTTCACACACTTATCTCACAACACCCTATCTTCACACACTCACTTCTCAACACCCTATCTTCACACACTCACCTCACAACACCCTATCTTTCACACACTCTCTGCACAACACCCTATCTTCACACACTCACCTCACAACACCCTATCTTCACACACTCACCTTACAACACTCTATCTTCACACACTTACCTCACAACACCTTATCTTCACACACACACACCCACCTCACAACACCCTATTTTCACACACTCACCTCACAACACCGTATCTTAACACACACACTCACCTCACAACACCCTATCTGCACACACACACCTCACAACACCTTATGTTCACATACTCACCTCACAACACACTATCTTCACAAACACACACCTCCCAACATCTAATCTTCACAGACACACCTCACAACACCCTATCTTAACACGCACACCTCACAACACCCTATTGTCGCACACACACACCTCACAACACCATATCTCCACACACTGACCTCACAACCCCCTATCTTCACACGCACACCTCTCAACACCCTATCTCCACAAACACACCTCACACCACCCTATCTTCACACACTCACCTCACAACACCCTATTTTCACACACACACCTCTCAACACCCTATCTTCACACACACCTCGTTCTAACCACTCCTCTCCCCGACCTGTACGTAGAGTCCCGCCACCACAGGTTTCCGGATTTACACCAGTGAGGAACGGTGCACGGCCAACGCAGAAAAGGTCTCATCTACCAGTCACAATGTCAAACAGATTTGAGATATTGGTAGAGATGGAAGACGAAGCAGAAGAGACCAGGCTCGTTGGGGATTCCATCCTATGAGGACAGGTCGAAGAGTTCTGCGACAGAGTCCCAAATCAACGAAAAAGATTTTGCATCCCAGGAGCTGGACTGGACGACATTGTGGAAGCCTTCGAAGATACCACAAAGGATGCAAATGAAAATACCCTTTTTGTCATCCATGCTGGTTCAAATGACGTCATGCGCACCAGATCTGAAGAGTTGATGGAGAAATATCGCAAGATGATCCAGCACTACAAAAACAAGGAATATATCATCATCTCAGGCATTCTCCCCAAGATCGACGCACCTGACAAATTCTACGACAAGGCCTTCAGCACAAATAGCCGACTAAAATATTTGTGTCTGAGGGAAGAAGTTGAATTCATCAACCTCTGGGACTACTTCTACAACCAGCCTACTCTGTTCCGCAAGGATGGCACTCATCTAAACCCTGTGGGTTCAGCACGCATGGGTCGTCTCCTACACGAAGCAGTCCGCAGCCATGGATCAAAAAACGCCATCCGAGAAGAAGCAGCAGTGACATAAATCATCCAACGCCAAGAAAAAAACAGAGGCAACCGAGGACTACCAGCGATAAGGACCGAGGACAGCCATGAACATAAATGTAGATCTGACAAGAACCAAAAATATTATTAAAGAGCGTTCCGTGAGTTCTAAAATAACAAATTTAAAGGTTTTCTATGCAAACGCTCGTAGCATACGCAATAAATTTTCAGATTTAGAGGAGCTAGTGTTTACAGAAAATTATGATGTGATTGGCATAACAGAATCTTGGCTCAATACAGAAGATAGAGACTTTTTAGCAGAGTATTCACTTCCCGGTTATGTAATGTTTGAGAAAAGCCGAATAAATCGAAATGGAGGTGGCGTTTTACTTTATATCAAAGAAAGTCTTAACCCTACCCTCTTGTCAAAACCTCAAATTGTGAACGTCGACGCATGTTTTGTGCTAATAAAGAATAATAAAGGTACAAAAATAATACTTGCATTAATATACAGACCTCCAGCTCAATCAGTGCAAACTGACCGAGAAATTTACGAACAAATTGAAGATATAAGTATCTCACAAGATACCGTAATTTTTGGCGACTTTAATTTACCTGTGACCAAGTGGGGCGATACTCTTACTTCACACTCCGGACATGACTTGTATACGAACTTGCAAGAGAGTTCGCTTTATCAATTTGTTCGAACGCCTACCCGTGGTAATAACGTTCTTGACATTGTACTTGCAACAAAAGAAGAATTAATAGAGAATTTGAATGTTGGTGATGAATTCAGTAACAGCGACCATCGTACGATAACTTTCACTTTAAAGTTTACTAGTAACGAACAAAATAGTAGCATCGAAAAAGTCCCTAATTTCAAGAAAGCAAACTTCCATAAACTTAGAGCTATGTTTAAAGAAACTGACTGGAGCTTTTTAATTCACAATAACGACATAAATACATCTTGGAAGTTATTCGAAGCCACTTACCTAAAAGCAGTGCAAGACTGCATACCATCGAAAATACGGCGTCCAGGCCATAATAATAAGCCCAAATGGTGGAATAAAGATATTTCAAACTGCCTGCTTGCTAAAAAATTTGCTAATGATAGATTAAAATCCTCAGAAAATGACGAAGAACGGCTGAAATTTGTAGAGCTACGACGCAAAGCCAAAAAGTTAATTAAGCAAAGTAAAAAGACCTTAGAGTTACATATTGCGAATCAAAGTAAAACAAACCCGAAAGAATTCTATAGTTATATCAGAAAGAAAAAAGTAGTTACTTCAACTGTTGGACCGTTATTCGATGAAAATGGAGAATACACCAAAGACGAAGTACAAATGAGTAATGCCCTCAATACCTTCTTTGCATCAGTTTTTACAACAGAAGACCTCAGTGATATCCCTACACCATCGCCGATTCAGATTGATAATTCAGATGTTCTAAGCAATATCACCGTTACAGAGAGAGAAGTATTGAATTGTTTAGATAAACTCAAGGTAAATAAAACGCCTGGACCTGATACAATCTCGCCTAGAGTTCTAAAGGAAGCTAAGGATGAGCTCTCCAAACCACTGACATTACTATTCAATAAATCCTTGCAGTCTGGAACTATGCCCGATCAGTGGAAGCTAGCCAACGTAACACCGATATTAAAAAAAGGCAGCAAATCCCTACCCAGTAACTATCGTCCAATTAGCTTAACCTCAGTTGTATGTAAAATGCTAGAAACGGTCATACGAGACAGACTCGTAAATCACTTAGAGGAAAATAACATACTTAAAGATACTCAACACGGCTTTCGTAAAAAACGTTCCTGTTTAACAAACCTCTTAGACTTCTTCCACGATATCCTCAACCTCTACGATGAGAGTAAAGCTGTAGATATTATATACCTTGATATTCAAAAGGCCTTTGACAAAGTTCCCCACAAACGTTTACTGCTAAAACTAAAAGCGCATGGAATACAAGACGGTGTGTTGAAATGGATAGAAAATTGGCTCAGCGACAGAAAGCAAAGAGTAGTCATAAACGGTAAGGCATCTAAATGGACCAATGTAAGTAGCGGGGTACCCCAGGGATCGGTACTAGGACCAATTCTCTTTCTAATTTACATCAACGACATAGATGAGGGTCTCACCTGTACAATCTCAAAATTTGCTGACGATACAAAAATTGCAAATAGCGTACTCTCAAAAGATCAAGTTGACGATATGCAACACAATCTAGATAAATTGTCATGTTGGGCCCAAATTTGGCAAATGAGTTTCAATGCGGATAAATGTAAAGTACTACATATCGGATACCTAAATGAGAAAGCAAACTATTTGATGAATGGCACTCAGCTTAAGAATGTAAACAGAGAAACCGATCTGGGAGTAACAATATCGAGTAACCTAAAACCGAGTCAACAATGTTCAGAAGTTGTTAAGAAGGCAAACAAAATAATTGGCTTTATAGGCAGGTCATTTGAGCATAAATCCAAAGAAGTTATCCTAACCCTTTACAATTCCTTAGTCCGCCCTCTTCTGGAATACTGCGTTCAATCCTGGTGCCCTTATTACCAAAAAGATATAAACAAGCTAGAACGAGTTCAACGTAGAGTTACCAAAATGATACCTAGCCTAAAGAACAAACCATACGAAGAGCGTCTTAGAGAATTAAATCTATTTCCTTTAACCCAGCGCAGATTAAGAGGTGACTTAATTCAAGTGTTCAAAATCATCAAAGGCATCGACAATATGAACTGTAATAAGTACTTCACTATCAACCAATCTAATTACACGCGGGGAAACGGTTGCAAAATTATTGGTAAATCTTTTAACTCACACGAATCTACGAATTTCTTCTTCAATCGAGTTGTCAACTTGTGGAATGGGCTTCCCCGAAACGTTATAGACTGTATCACCGTTGATTCATTTAAACTCTGCATAAACAATTATCTCGCATCAAACCCGCGACTGACTGCGTTTGTAAATGAATAACTTTATTTTATCCCCCCCTCAGTTACTAACCCATCTGTCCCCTACTAACTTCCTAATCCTGCCACGGACATTAGTTCCAGGGCAGTAATTCCCTTTACAATGTTCCCTTACCCACTCTAAACCACTGTTTGGACACTTGATCCTCAGTGTTTTGGAGGACAAGCAACCCAGAAGGGTCACTAGATCTGTTGTTGCTTGATTTCCTTTGTACTCCTTTGTACCTCACAACACCCTATCTTCACACACTCCCCTCTCAACACCCTATTTTCACACACACACCTCTCAACGCCCTATCTTCACACACACACCTCACAACACCCTATCTTCACACACTCACCTCACAACACCCTATTTTCACACACACACCTCTCAACACCCTATCTTCACACACACCTCACAACACCCTAGCTTCACACACTCACCTCACGACACCCTATCTTCACACACTCACCTCACAACACCCAATCTTCACACACTGAACTCACAACACCCTATCTTCACACACATACCTCACAACACCCTATCTTCACACACACACCTCACAACACCCTATCTTCACACACTGACTTCACAATACCCTATCTGCACACACATACCTCACAACTCCCTATCTTCAAACACACACCTCACAACACCCTATCTTCACACACTGACCTCACAACACCCTATCTTCACACACTGACCTCACAACACCCTATCTTCACACACTCACCTCATAACACCCTATCTTTACAAACTGACCTCAAACACCCTATCTGCACACACACACCTCACAACACCCTATCTTCACATACACAACTCACAACACCCTATCTTCACACATACACCTCACACCACCCTATCTGCACACACTGAGCTCACAACACCCTATCTTCACACACTGACCTCACAACACCCTATCTTCACACACTGACCTCACAACACCCTATCTTCACACACTGCCCTCACAACACCCTATCTTCACACACACACACCTCACAACACCCTATCTTCACACACTCACCTAACAACACCCTATCTTCACACACTGACCTCACAACACCCTATCTTCACACACTCATCTTACAACACCCTATCTTCACACACTTACCTCACAACATCCTATCTTCACACACTTACCTCACAATACCCTATCTTTACTCACTGACCTCACAATACCCTATCTTCACACACACACACCTCACAACACCCTATCTTCACACACTCACCTAACAACACCCTATCTTCACACACTGACCTCACAACACCCTATCTTCACACACTCATCTTACAACACCCTATCTTCACACACTTACCTCACAACATCCTATCTTCACACACTTACCTCACAACACCCTATCTTTACTCACTGACCTCACAATACCCTATCTTCACACACACACCTCACAACACCTTATCTTCACACACTCACCTCACAACACCCTATCTTCACACACTCACCTCACAACACCCTATCTTCACTCACACACACACCTCACAACACCCTATCTTCCCACACTTATCTCACAACACCCTATCTTCACACACTCACCTCACAACACCCTATCTCTCACACTCTCTCCTCACAACACCCTATTTTCACACACTCACCTCACAACACCCTATCTTCACACACACACACCTCACAACACCCTATCTTCACACACTGACCTCACAACACCCTATCTTCACACACACACACCTCACAACACCCTATCTTCACACACTCACCTAACAACACCCTATCTTCACACACTGACCTCACAACACCCTATCTTCACACACTCATCTTACAACACCCTATCTTCACACACTTACCTCACAACATCCTATCTTCACACACTTACCTCACAACACCCTATCTTCACACACTGACCTCACAACACCCTATCTTTACACACTCATCTCACAACACCCTATCTTTACTCACTGACCTCACAATACCCTATCTTCACACACACACCTCACAACACCTTATCTTCACACACTCACCTCACAAAACCCTATCTTCACACACTCACCTCACAACACCCTATCTTCACTCACACACACACCTCACAACACCCTATCTTCCCACACTTATCTCACAACACCCTATCTTCACACACTCACCTCTCAACACCCTATCTTCACACACTCACCTCACAACACCCTATCTCTCACACTCTCTCCTCACAACACCCTATCTTCACACACTCACCTCACAACACCCTATCCTCACACACTCACCTCACAACACTCTATCTTCACACACTTACCTCACAACACCCTATCTTCACACACACACACACACACCTCACAACACCCTATTTTCACACACTCACCTCACAACACCGTATCTTCACACACACAATTCACCTCACAACACCCTATCTGCACACACACACCTCACAACACCCTATGTTCACACACTCACCTCACAACACCCTATCCTCACAAACACACACCTCCCAACATCGTATCTCCACACACGGACCTCCCAACACCCTATCTCCACACACACACCTCACAACACCCTATCTTCACACACACACCTCACAACACCCTATCGTCACCCCCCCCCCCCTCACAACACCCTATCTTCACACACTGACCTCACAACATCCTATCTTCACACACACACCTCACAACACCCTATCATCACACACTGACCTCACAACACCCTATCTTCACATGCACACACACACACCTCACAACACTCTATCTTCACACACATCACAACACTATATCTTCACACACACACACCTCACAACACCCTATCTTCACACACTGACCTCACAACACTCTATTTTCTAACCCTGTCTTACTCATCACACACTCACCTGACAACACCGTATCTTTACACACTTTGCTCGTAGTCCCTTATCTTTGTTATCTTATACGTTAATTATAATATGATCAACTCAAGTAGGTTATTTAAGGAGACCTTCTTATAACATATATATTATAACATTGTCTGTGATTCATTTAGTCTATATTTTTATGACCGTAGAGCCCTCCACATCTTTCCCATGATTTTATCTAATGATGATACTCGGCTTCCAATGTTCTTGTATAATTTAATCTACATAACTATTATATATCATATATTGTTCAGCCTTTAGCAGTTTATATTTAAAACCTTCAGCATCCACTTTGTAATTGAACTACAATATAACATATGAATGTATAACTATTATATAAAGATTCAACCTTTGTCCATGACCTTTGTGACTCTTGGTTTATTTAGTTGTATTATCTTACATGGTAGTAAACCTTGGACTGCACATGTATTCTTGTGTAGTTATAGTTTCCCTGTTGAAATACCTATCGCCTATTGTACGAACCTGTCTACTAATTGTGGGGCAGTATCTTAATAATCATAAAACAATCACAATTATCTATAAAGTACCATGGCGTAAAAGCCTGGACCAAACTACCTAAAGGGGTTATCACACTTGGCTATTTTTTCGTGGCTTCTGGATCTTCGTTCATAGTTTAGACGACAATACCGTGGTTTCCCTATCACACATGCACCTAGATAATCCACGAAGATTTAATTATACGCACACTCTTTCGTTCTCACTTCGAAATTAATTGGTCTTGTTTCGGCCGTTTTAGCTTCCCGTCATGCTATTAATACATCTCAATCCCAATGATAACGCTGAGCATATATAAAAAACATGGTAAGTATGATTATATTGCTCTCTATTGCCTAAAACAAGCGACATGAATCCACGTCTGTCGGCAATAGTGAAAGTCAGTGGAAGCAACAGCGCGCTCGAGATTGGCTATTTTATCAGTACCCTGATAATTTATTTGTTATCTGTATTGTTCCTTAGTTATTCATTAAACTGTATATTTTTAAGTAATTTTAACGATTACTTAATAAATTACAGTGCTATCCGAATATAAAAAGCTATTAAAAATCACAGGAAACCCAATAATAACGTATATATCATAAAGTAAACACAAGCGAGATAAAACAAATTATAAACCCAAGAAGTAAGCGAGAGAGTAGACTGACTGAGCTCGGGCCCACACCTCTTAGCCAATCACAGGCCATGATTTACGCATTACACATTTAAAATAGGCAGTGACAGTATTTCTTCCCTTGCTTGTTTATATGTACGATTTTATATGTTCCATGTGATATTTTATAACTTTTCGAATATCACCTATCACATTATCATTAGATAATAATAGATATATTAAAACTTATCTAGTTTAATATATATGGAATATATACTGTATATATACATTACTATGTATTTATACATAAGAAATGTATTTCCATGACATAGCCTACTAATTCCCGCCCGAATATTTCCGTAGATATACGAATATCTCCCAACTTGCTTGGGTAGCGTGGATTGTCGGCAAGACCACGGAAAATAGACGAGAAACCACGGAAATCGTGGAGACCACGGAAATATTGGCAAGTGTGATAGCCCCTTAAGGCAAACAAAATAAACTCTCTATTTCTAGCTTTAAGATGTCCCCCAATCCTATTTATTAACCAAGTAATATTGTTGTGTATTATTCATGCTGCAAACATTAATAAATCTAAATACTGTGTGAATGTCAATATGTAAATCATGTTTTGGTATAGTGTTTTAACAAATAAATATGTTATTCTATTCATGCGAATTGTAAATGTAGATTTGTGTAATAATGCGCTGTATTTTAATATAGATTATTATCCAATGTTATGACTATAGCTTAATAACAATATTTTTGAGTTATGCATTGGGAAGTTTTAAGAGTTTCTCTCACAAGGCTCAGCCGAGCTTAATGATTTGCTTGGATCTTCACACACTCACCTCACAATACCCTATCTTCGCACACTCCTCTCCCAGCACCCTATGTTGATACACTTAAAACCATATGTTGTTGTTGTTGTTGCTGTTCCCCAGGCTGTCTGGCCGAACAGCCCCAAGGTCCCGAGCAAGGCCAAGGCCATAACCGAGCGCCCCCATAAAACACTCCCTGCTTACCACTAATAAAGCCCGGGTGACTGAAGCCACTCCAAGGTGGGGAGCTGAGGAGGGTGCGGAAATGCCCGGGAAACCAAAGCCCCACCCAAGGCCCTGAGCCCCTCAGCAATTATGAAAGGAAAGTTGAGGGGCAAAGGAAAAATGTGACACTTTGGCTCCCAATCTGCCAAACTCTAGGTTGGCAGTAGGGAGGTTAATCCGCGGAAGCGACGCCGTCACTTGAGATCTAGAAAATATATAAGTAAAAGGAACAATCAAAGTAAGCTATGGGTATGGCAGAGAACGCTTAAATCTCACTCTGATAGACCAGCCCATCACCACAAAAAACATATGTTCATGCATTCACCTCACAAACACCTATTTTCACATATTCACCTGTACCCACTCAATATAACTAACACTCCCGTCAACACTCAGTCTCGACACACTCTCACTACACAGATCCGTTTCCCCACACCCTCTCTCGACTCCCTTCATAGCCGCACCCCACTTTTTCTACCTCCCCTGTCCACGAGGAAGCGAGGGGGCATAAAAAAACAAAGAGAATAGAGATAGGTGACACTATTAATCTAACAGAGTGGCTGTGTCGGAGTCCACGGAAAAATACTATCAGTAATCCTGTCCATCCGGCGCTTGTTTCTTTTGTCCATTTCTTTCACCTGTAAAGCTTTCAAAAAAATTACATTTAAGGGGGGTCACTGTTTTTTTGTTTTCTCTCCTTGTCTCTCTTTCCCTGGCTTGTATCCATTCGGCCCCATTCAGCCAACTGTTTTAAGATGTTTATCCCCATCCAGGTGTCGATTTCTTCCTGGCGAGCGATAGCGAGCCAGCTTTGTATGGAGAAATCCGGCTTTGCCGGAGACATTTCTCTATCGAAAAATGTACACATTTAGCTTGCTGTCAAAACAAAAAAATATATATATGCTCGCTCGCTACCGCTCGCTAGGAAAATATTGACACCTGGATGGGGGTTAACGTCTTAAAACAGAAGGCTGAATAGGGCCGAATGGATACAAGCTAAATAGAGAGGGAGAGAAAGAGAACAAAAGCTAGGTGGGCTCCCTTAAGTTTACCTACTACTCTAGTTTATATTTGTATTAGGTTATTTTAATTGAACAGATTAATGACACATTTATTAATCACTATGTTCGATACAGTCGTCATCAGCCAAGTCGAAATACCCTATAAAAGCTCAGAAAGGATCAACAGTCTATAGGAAAAAAGAGAGACAATGCAGACATCAACACGATAACAGAAAACAATGGCTGCACAAGTAGACAACACGTCATTCATTCACCAATTATCCAATGAGATGCGATTCACCTCACTTGCTCTAAATATCCACATCGCTGTTTCATTACAAAATATATAAATGAAGACATGCTCACATTGTTCAGTGAAAATAGAACAAGGTTTCTCCCTTGTAATATGTATCCATTCGTAATCAACGGTCATATCATACATTGAAAGGGTAGTGCTTGTTTTTTGGTCCATAGTGTTATGTATTAACTATATTGTTTTAGTTTCCTCGCTAGACCTCCATCAAGCTTTAAAAAACACCCCTTAGACCCCCTTTCAATATAAATTTGTAATTTTTTTGCAGAAAAATGTCCCAACCGAAGGGTGCTTTCTTCTAAAATTACAGAAGAAGCGATAACCTCCCTCTTAAAGTCTTTTATATCTTTGTGTTGTTGAGGCTGGTGTGCTGGAGAGAGTGACCAGCTAGACTGCTCCTGGCCACAATGTTCATCTCCATACCATTACCCTTTGGAACACGTGTGAGTAACTCGGGTAAGTTATCTAGCCTGGTACACAGGGGATACTTCATATTATCCAGGTGACCACTGGGTACTTCCGCAGATGTAACACCACAAATATCCACTAAATCCAGGTTCCTATGTACTACTAGCTGAACAGAAGTAAAGGGTATAAGGGACATTGTTATCAATCTCGTATTACCCGGGACACGTAACCGGGACCTTTCTGTTATGGGTGCAGTCAGTGTTATACCAATACACCACACCCAAACAAAACAATACAGGTTAATTTATACCCTCGATGTTTAAAAAATTAGAATTATACGTTCAAAGATTCACATGGGTGTAAATACCGCGTCATAACAGGTATATACCTTTATTATCATTAAACCTTTAAACCCAAGTAATGTAGCGTCTTAGATATACACCACTGTATTGTTTCTATGCAAAATTTAATGAGTGCTTAGCTAATATAGCTCACTCTTAAAGGTTCGTGTGTTTCATTATGCAAGTGAATCCGTGTAAGCTGAGACGTGACATAACCTGAATATAGGAAAGGTGAGACAGGCAACAAAATTTGCCCTGGAATACTACTAAGCCACAAATTTGCCCTGGAATACTACTGAGCCACAAATTTGCCCTGGAATACTACTGAGCCACAAATTTACCCTGGAATACTACTGAACCACAAATTTCCATTGCATGTCCTCATTAATGTCTGACTAAGATAGAAAACCAAGGGGATAGAGTTTGTTTAGTAAACTCCATGGGATTTTTCACTGAAGGCTGTTTTTTTTGTTTTATGTATATGAAGGAGACAGAAGGCAGGCTGCCTGTAATGAGTGTTTCATCCAGATCCAAAAGAGTGGCAGATAGATGAATTATAGGGACGTTGGGGTCAAAATGCCTGGGCACACAAAGTTTAACTCCTTGCTTACGTTTTTTTGGCCCTAATTGACCGTCATTCCCTACACATATTCATGTATAAGCAAGAGCCAGTACATAATACAATGACATATCCATGAAAGTACAGCAATTGAGTTTTCCAATGACACCTGAATCATCTCTGTACGTCGCCTGGTTGTCTTGCAACGATAGTGCAACATTCAGCCAAAACCACTAAAAATTAGTGGTTCTGAGCTATTTTTGCTATGTGTAACACTGCAGTGAGGTGGTAGAAATCTCTCTGTTATGTCAGTGCGGGCCTAGCCTTGCTGGGCGATGGATGAATGGGTTCCGCCCTGCCTGTAACCACTTGCCTCACTCCCAGGGCACATAATAAGCGGATTTTGGTGCCCGTTAGATGATGGGTACCGTTGGGAAGGGGTTAAAGCAGTCTAAGTCATAAGATGAAGGAAAAATTGTTTGCGGGAGAGAGTTCCAGAGATCACTTGTAGAGTAGGAGAAAGGAGGGGAAAAATGACTAAACCTTGGGTTGGAGAGCTGGACAGAATAGGAGTGGGAGAGTGTTGAAAGCCGGATGCCTCGTACTCGCCGAAGGAAGGGGGTATGGACATAGAGAGCTCTGAAGAACACTGATTATTGTAATAACGATAGAGGAGTGAAAGAAATGCAACATTGCGGCGGCGTGTAGAAAGAAATTGTAGGGAACTAGTAAGAGGAAGCGAGTTGATGAGGCGTATTTCTTTTGACTCTACTCTTTCGAGAATTGCAGTATGGGTGGGACCTTCCCACACATGCGAAGATTACTCGATACTTGGGTGCACTGTGCCCCTATACAGAGCAATAAGCTGTGCGGGGGTAAACAACATACGGAGACGGTTGAGCAAACCTAACTTCTGGGATGCTGTTTTAGCAAGAGAAGTAATAGAATCTGATGAAAAAGATACACCAAGAATATTGAGAGAAGATGAATGGTTGATATGTGTATTGTTGAAAACTAATTGATAGTTTTGTGGAAGATTACGATGGATGATAGAATTAGAAATTGGGTCTTTGAGGCATTGAAAGTAACAAGATTTTCTCTGCCCCAATCAGAAATAATTGCTAGATCAGAAGATAGGCTAGTCAGGACTTTGCACCACCTCCGCGTTTACAAGTTTTGTTTACTTTAATTTTGTATGTATTTACAAACAAATTACATGTAACCTTTTATTCAATAGTTGTCTATCCTATCCTATCACTATATGCTCAACCAAGCTGCTCACCTATGCAGCCCTCAGCCACGACCAATTCAAAGTCCAGATCACTCACCATTGTCCTCTTCTGTGGGCTGGACCTTGTACCCCTCAGCCATAGAAGAGCAGATCTGAGCAGAGCAAAGGAAAGCCTGCACTTCATCCAAGTGACGATTTGAATTTCTGCTGGCGCTTTTCATCTTCAAATCTGTTATTGACAGGATATTAAGAATCGAGTGTGCAGAAAAAAAAATCGATTTAGTCTAAAAATGTACTCAAACATTTTTTTCTCCAAAGGATGGTGGCCATCATGGATTTGATAGGAATTGTGGCAGTTGCCACGGGTGGATTTGGGTGGGCTTTAAATTGTGGTTATATAAGGTGCTAAAGAGCACCTTACAGGGAAAGGTATTTTAAATTCACCTATTAACATTATATTTCAATGTATGCAGTCTGCATGTTGAGGAGGGACATTTGAATATTTTGAGAACAAATATAATGGCTAAGAACACCTTGTTAATAACTATTGTCTACTTAAGAGACAAGCCCTTTACCAGTATTGTGGTCATAGTATTGAAGTAATAAATCAAGGTTTAACTATTGCATAATAAGGATAGTGTAGGATTAAATTGAATATATAATTTTCAATTTTCTTCCTAAAAATTGGTTATAAATAGCACTTAACCCAAGGGCTGCGACATTCCTTCCGGGAGGTTATACTGGGTGAATGTTACGCTCCTTCCGGTAGATAGCATATATACAAAAAAAAAAAAAATAATAATAATAACATAGGGCTGGTGAAATATGTGATTAGGTGGTATGTCTCCTTACCACCACCTCCTGTCCTCCCCTTACATGTGTCTTACCCTCCCCCCCCCCCCCACCACTCCTTCTCCTCCACCCCCTTTTTCCCTCCGCTTCCTCCTCCTCATTTATCCAATTTCTCCCCCCCCCCCACTTCCTATAAAGAGTATCTCTTGCCTCCAATATGTTTATTCACCCTCCTGTACCCTTATGTCTTCGACAGAACTCTCGTCATGGTCTGAGGAAATGTTGTTAGTTCACTTATCTTTTATAATATGGTACTTTAATTACTTCCAAAAAAAGGGGGCCGAGTTAAAATGGATGTTTGAAGGGGGAGGAGTCAAACGTGTGTGTGTGTGTGTGTGTATGTACTGTATGTGTGTTCGAGACGAGCACGCAGAATAAGGATATTTATACACAATACACGGCCTATACAAAAAGACTAGCCCATGCTGGAAGCCTAGATCACAAATATCTAACGCAAATCAGGTGTTACGTTATTTATGGAATTAAATATACAAACGATCAAGTTTCTGCTCTTAATAGTTCCCATTCCCCCCTCCCCCCTCTTCCTTTCACCCCAACTCTCCTTCTCCAGTCACTTCCTCTCCCCTCCTTCCCACCTCTCTCTCTCTCTCTCTCTCTCTCTCTCTCTCTCTCTCTCTCTCTCTCTCTCTCTCTCTCTCCAAATTCGTCGACGATACAAAGATAGAAAATGCAGTCCTGACCGAAGAAGATAGAAATGCATTGCAGTCTGATTTAAATAAGATATCAGAGTGGTCTGAAAAATGGCAGATGCCCTTCAATGTCGATAAATGACAGGTACTGCAGGTTGGTAGCAGAAATATGAAATACAAAAACGAAATGAATGCCCAACAAATAACAACCACAACGCTAGTAAAAGACCTAGGGGTACTAATATCTGAAAACCTAAACACTTCCGACCAATGTATAGCAGCTGCAAATAAGGCAAACAGAGCATTGGGCTTTATTAAATGAAAATTTACATATAAACATGAGAACGTAATAGTGCCACTGTTCAACAGTATGGTGAGGCCCCACCTTGAATATGGTGTGCAGTTCTGGTCACCTTATCTGAGCAAGGACATTGTAAGACTCGAATCAGTGCAGCGTAGAGCGATGAAGATGATACCTTCATTAAGAAATAAACCATATGAATAAAGACTTAAACGATTGAACCTGTTCTCATTAAAAAAGAGGAGGTTGAGGGGTCAACTTATTGAGTGCTTTAAGATAATGAAAGGCTTCGACAAAGTCGATATAAATGCGCTATTCAAATTAAACAATAATACTCAAACTCACGGAAATGGAATGAAATTAAAAACCAAAAAGGCAAACCTAGATGTCACAAAGATATTCTTCACCTACAGTGTGGTGACAGAGTGGAATAAACTACCAGCGAGAGTGGTGGAGAGCGACACAATAAACGCTTTCAAGGGAAGGCTTGACCTCTATCTAGAGGGAGCTGGGGTGATATGAAAAAATAAATAAATATATATATATAGTTTGTAAGGCCAGACTGCCTAGTAAGGACCCTGAGGTCTGTGTGGTCTGTGTATCTATGTAGCTCTCTTTCTCTCTCTCTCACGGACGTATATGATGCCCTCTAAATTAACAGATCAATAGTATGCGATTGCATTAAATTGACTTATACATAATAAATGTTAGTGATGACATTATATATATATATATATATCTATATATATATTATATATATATACAGTATATATGGTGACCGGTCAACTCAACCAGTAGACCATTTCAACCAGTAGCTCTCAACCAGTACCAAATCAACCAATACGGTTAGGTTAGGTTAGGTTAGGTTAGTACTATATTTTGGCACTGGTTTGGTTGGTCTGGGTTGATTTGGCACTGGTTGAGAGCTACTGGATGAAATGGTCTACTGGTTGAGATGACATGGAACCAGTAGGCCTATATATATATATATATATATATATATATATATATATATATATATATATATATATTTTCTTTAATACATACGAGGTTGAAAGAAATGGCAATTTCTGCGTTGGAAATTTTATTATTCAAAGTTTCCAGGTCTCTGATGAGTTTTCGCTGGGTGGCAGGAAGTAGATGAAGGAGATGAACAAAATTCATGGTGGTACAGGGTTACATTAAAGTACATGAAGATACAGGATATACGACGCATTTCACTGGACAACCAGCATTATCAAGTAAGGAAGGAATGATATAAAAGGTAAACAGGAAGGGTATATATAGAGGGTGGAGGATCAGAGGAGGCAGAAAACAGGGGGCAAAAGTCTGCGATTGGTGGAAGGCTAAACTAGGAGAGAGAAAGGGGGTAACCGCTTCACGCATGCGCACTGGATGCGGGATGGTGGTCGATAGGTGGGGTCGAAGCTGATTGGCTGCGTGTCGAGGGGCGTGGCCTAAGTTGTGTGGCGCCTGCAGAAGACGAAGCTGAAGGAGGTAGCGCGGGGGGCTGCGTCAAGGGCACCGGGGGGCGAGGAGGGGTGTTAGGTCCTGTAGGGTAGTGCCTTTTGGCAGAAGGAAGGATCTGAAGGTCCAGAGTTTGGTTGTTGATGTTGGGATGTAAGGCTTGGATATATAAAGCTTCGAGTATAGGTAATCTCCTTGGGTCACTTTCTTTATCGAGTATGGTGGTGTGTTTCTCTAACTCGTTGCGTGTGAGGTGAGGGTGGTTAGGGGTGAGATAGTGGTCTTTGATGGCTCCAGCCTGAAGGTGAAGAGTTAACCGACGTGAAAGACGAGTCTGCGTCATACCAATATAGGAATGAGGTCCACAGTCCTCATAATTACAGGTATGTTGGTAAATGACGTGATCGTCGGTCATCGGGCTCTTTATCTTGGTGGAGGCTGGTTTGTTGCGGAGAACGAGGTTGGAGGTCTTGGGGGATTTGTAATAAATAATTAATTTGATTTTGTTTTCCGGGTTGGTTGGGTGGACATGCTTGGAGATTATTTCTTTTAAGACGGCCTCGTCATTTTTGTGTTCAGAGGACATGTAATTGCGGTAGAAGATCTTAATTTCATTGGGGGGGTCAATGTTGGGAGGGCTTTGGGTGTACCATTTTTCAAGATGGTGGTTGATGGTGCTGGAGATGTCGGATTTGGAGTATCCGTTATTTACTAAAACTTGGGATAGTCTTTCTAGTTCCTGGTGGAACTAGCCTCCACCAAGATAAAGAGCCTGATGACCGATGATCACGTCATTTACCAACATACCTGTAATTATGAGGACTGTGGACCTCATTCCTATATTGGTATGACGCAGACTCGTCTTTCACGTCGGTTAACTCTTCACCTTCAGGCTGGAGCCATCAAAGACCACTATCTCACCCCTAACCACCCTCACCTCACACGCAACGAGTTAGAGAAACACACCACCATACTCTATAAAGAAAGTGACCCAAGGAGATTACCTATACTCGAAGCTTTATATATCCAAGCCTTACATCCCAACATCTACAACCAAACTCTGGACCTTCAGATCCTTCCTTCTGCCAAAAGGCACTACCCTACAGGACCTAACACCCCTCCTCGCCCCCCGGTGCCCTTGACGCAGCCCCCCGCGCTACCTCCTTCAGCTTCGTCTTCTGCAGGCGCCACACAACTTAGGCCACGCCCCTCGACACGCAGCCAATCAGCTTCGACCCCACCTATCGACCACCATCCCGCATCCAGTGCGCATGCGTGAAGCGGTTACCCCCTTTCTCTCTCCTAGTTTAGCCTTCCACCAATCGCAGACTTTTGCCCCCTGTTTTCCGCCTCCTCTGATCCTCCAACCTCTATATATACCCTTCCTGTTTACCTTTTATATCATTCCTTCCTTACTTGATAATGCTGGTTGTCCAGTGAAATGCGTCGTATATCCTGTATCTTCATGTACTTTAATGTAACCCTGTACCACCATGAATTTTGCTCATCTCCTTCATCTACTTCCTGCCACCCAGCGAAAACTCATCAGAGACCTGGAAACTTTGAATAATAAAATTTCCAACGCAGAAATTGCCATTTCTTTCAACCTCGTATGTATTAAAGAAAATTTATTACCTGGCTTTACCAACATATATATATATATATATATATATATATATATATTTTCTTTAATACATACGAGGTTGAAAGAAATGGCAATTTCTGCGTTGGAAATTTTATTATTCAAAGTTTCCAGGTCTCTGATGAGTTTTCGCTGGGTGGCAGGAAGTAGATGAAGGAGATGAGCAAAATTCATGGTGGTACAGGGTTACATAAATGTAAATGATGATACAGGATATACGACGCGTTTCACTGGACAACCAGCATTATCAAGTAAGGATGGAATGATAAAAAGTTAAACAGGAAGGGTATATATAGAGGGTGGAGGATCAGAGGAGGCGAAAATCAGGGGGCAAAAGTCTGCTATTGGTGGAGGGGTATTCTAGGAGAGAGAAAGGGAGAACCGCTTCACGCATGCGCACTGGATGCGGGATGGTGGTCGGTTGGTGGGGTCGAAGCTGATTGGCTGCGTGTCGAGGGGCGTGGCCTAAGTTGTGTGGCGTCTGCGGAAGACGAAGCTGAAGGAGGTAGCGCGGGGGGCTGTGTCAAGGGCACCGGGGGGCGAGGGGGGGTGTTAGGTCCTGTAGGAAAGTGCCTTTTGGCAGAAGGAAGGATCTGAAGGTCCAGGGTTTGGTTGTTGATGTTGGGATGTAAGGCTTGGATATATAAAGCTTCGAGTATAGGTAATCTCCTTGGGTCACTTTCTTTATCGAGTATGGTGGTGTGTTTCTCTAACTCGTTGCGTGTGAGGTGAGGGTGGTTAGGGGTGAGATAGTGGTCTTTGATGGCTCCAGCCTGAAGGTGAAGAGTTAACCGACGTGAAAGACGAGTCTGCGTCATACCAATATAGGAATGAGGTCCACAGTCTTCATAATTACAGGTATGTTGGTAAATGACGTGATCGTCGGTCATCGGGCTCTTTATCTTGGTGGAGGCTGGTTTGTTGCGGAGAACGAGGTTGGAGGTCTTGGGGGATTTGTAATAAATTATTAATTTGATTTTGTTTTCCGGGTTGGTTGGGTGGACATGCTTGGAGATTATTTCTTTTAAGACGGCCTCGTCATTTTTGTGTTCAGAGGACATGTAATTGCGGTAGAAGATCTTAATTTCATTGGGGGGGTCAATGTTGGGGGGGCTTTGGGTGTACCATTTTTCAAGATGGTGGTTGATGGTGCTGGAGATGTCGGAGTTGGAGTATCCGTTATTTACTAAAACTTGGGATAGTCTTTCTAGTTCCTGGTGGGTGTCGGCCCAGGTAGAGCAGTACGTGAGGGCTCTCCTAACATAGGCGGAGATGGAGGATAGAAGATAACGGCGGGGGCAATCACTATCGCCGTTGAGGCATTGTCCTGTGTTAGTTGGTTTAATGTAGACGGTGGTTTTGAACCCATGGTCGTTCAGAGCTACGAGGATGTCGAGGAAGGGGAGTTGTCCATTGTTAGATTTTTCAAAGGTGAAGTTAAGTCCGGAGGAAGTCATGAAGCGACGCTGGAGTTCCTGTAGTTCGTGGAGGTCCTTGATTTGCACGAAGGTGTCATCCACGTATCTACAGTAGATTGCGGGTCGTTGGGCAGCTAGGAGCTCTTCCTCGATGGTACCCATGAAAAAGTTCGCAAAAAGAACTCCTAGTGGGCTGCCCATCGCCACACCGTCAATCTGCTTGTACATGTTGCCCCGGGGGCAAAGGAAGGGGGCCTCCTTGGTACATAGCTCCAGTAGTGTGTTCAGGGCCTTCTCCGGGATGTCCAGTGTTGGTGTATCAGGGCAATGATAAACTCGACGTAGAATCATGTCAATGGTCCTATCCACTGGCACGTTGGTGAACAGGCTTTCTACGTCGAGAGAGGCGATTGTGTGGTTGTTGTTACGGGGGGCGTCTCCTAAAATTTCCAAGAAATCGTGGGCTGAGTTAAGGTTGAATTGGCTGGGCACGTAGGGGGTGAGGAGGTTGTTCAGGGCCTTAGGAGTTCGTTTTGCGAACTTTTTCATGGGTACCATCGAGGAAGAGCTCCTAGCTGCCCAACGACCCGCCGTCTACTGTAGATACGTGGATGACATCTTCGTGCAAATCAAGGACCTCCACGAACTACAGGAACTCCAGCGTCGCTTCATGACCTCCTCCGGACTTAACTTCACCTTTGAAAAATCTAACAATGGACAACTCCCCTTCCTCGACATCCTCGTAGCTCTGAACGACCATGGGTTCAAAACCACCGTCTACATTAAACCAACTAACACAGGACAATGCCTCAACGGCGATAGTGAATGCCCCCGCCGTTATCTTCTATCCTCCATCTCCGCCTATGTTAGGAGAGCCCTCACGCACTGCTCTACCTGGGCCGACACCCACCAGGAACTAGAAAGACTATCCCAAGTTTTAGTAAATAATGGATACTCAAACTCCGACATCTCCAGCACCATCAACCATCATCTTGAAAAATGGTACACCCAAAGCCCTCCCAACATTGACCCCCCCAATGAAATTAAGATCTTCTACTGCAATTACATGTCCTCTGAACACAAAAATGACGAGGCCGTCTTAAAAGAAATAATCTCCAAGCATGTCCACACAACCAACCCGGAAAACAAAATCAAATTAATAATTTATTACAAATCCCCCAAGACCTCCAACCTCGTTCTCCGCAACAAACCAGCCTCCACCAAGATAAAGAGCCCGATGACCGACGATCACGTCATTTACCAACATACCTGTAATTATGAAGACTGTGGACCTCATTCCTATATTGGTATGACGCAGACTCGTCTTTCACGTCGGTTAACTCTTCACCTTCAGGCTGGAGCCATCAAAGACCACTATCTCAACCCTAACCACCCTCACCTCACACGCAACGAGTTAGAGAAACACACCACCATACTCGATAAAGAAAGTGACCCAAGGAGATTACCTATACTCGAAGCTTTATATATCCAAGCCTTACATCCCAACATCAACAACCAAACCCTGGACCTTCAGATCCTTCCTTCTGCCAAAAGGCACTTCCTACAGGACCTAACACCCCCCCTCGCCCCCCGGTGCTCTTGACGCAGCCCCCCGCGCTACCTCCTTCAGCTTCGTCTTCCGCAGGCGCCACACAACTTAGGCCACGCCCCTCGACAGGCAGCCAATCAGCTTCGACCCCACCAACCGACCACCATCCCGCATCCAGTGCGCATGCGTGAAGCGGTTCTCCCTTTCTCTCTCCTAGAATACCCCTCCACCAATAGAAGACTTTTGCCCCCTGATTTTCGCCTCCTCTGATCCTCCACCCTCTATATATACCCTTCCTGTTTAACTTTTTATCATTCCATCCTTACTTGATAATGCTGGTTGTCCAGTGAAACGCGTCGTATATCCTGTATCATCATGTACATTTATGTAACCCTGTACCACCATGAATTTTGCTCATCTCCTTCATCTACTTCCTGCCACCCAGCGAAAACTCATCAGAGACCTGGAAACTTTGAATAATAAAATTTCCAACGCAGAAATTGCCATTTCTTTCAACCTCGTATGTATTAAAGAAAATTTATTACCTGGCTTTACTAACATATATATATATATATATATATATATATTCATTTATGCATTTATTTATTAGGAATAGGATAACTAGAAGAGGCAGCAAACAACATATTTTGCTCACTGCCTAGCTGGTCATCCTTTTCCACCCAATTCCGAAGAACACACCTATAGCATTTAATATATATTAAGTGTAACAATAATATGTGTGAGCTATTCACATTGAGACACTGGTTTATGTTAAGCATAATTCACCAAGGATTTTAAGTAATATGTGTTTGTTTTAGGAATAAGTTGGAATAGGAATATAAGTATGACCTCCACTATGTTTAATGTTTGGGGAGACGACACTTCAACCTCTCTCCTCTGCCCATAGGATGCAAGCACCAACCCCCCCACCCACACACACAGGACACAAAACACACACACCACCCGATAACATAAAACGCACACCACACACAAATGCATACACATGATCACATACAATGCACACGGCACACAACACTCACACAATATAACATAAAACGCACACCACACGCACAAATGCATACACAAGATCACAAAAAAAAAAAACACACTCACAAGATCACTTGAAACGTACACCATACAAAACGCTCATATGTAAACACAAAAAATACCGGAAAACTTAGAACACCACAAAAGACACACTGAAAAAACACGTACACAAACGCTGAAGTATAGTATGTGTTTATGTATATACTCAGGCACATACCACATAGCTCGGGGTGGCCGACTCGAGACAGAGCCCGGAAAAAAGCAACAAAACAAAACATGATATAGAAATTCACACACATTTAGATTGTCCAAAAGAAGACCCAGAGACCAAGGCCCATTTGGGGTCCCCACCACGACTCCCAGGTCCCAGACCTCCCGGAGAGGTTCCAGTCTCAGTAGGCAGACACGCAGAGGAGCGCACATCACTTCCAGGCATGGCCCTTCATAATTATATACTGTACACCGGCTCCCCGGGCCAGGCACCTGACAGACTATTATCTAGTCCAATTAGCGCCCGGTCCCCACTCCCTACAACAAAGTTATCACTCATCTATTCACAATCATTCTCCATTCATTCCTATTCATCACCAATTCTCTTACCTGTTCTTCAGTCATCTCTTTATATTCCAACGCTTGTTTCACATCATCTCTCCATCTCTAAGTATAGTATTTTACTACATATGCAAAGAGTACTTTCATGATGAGCGTTTAGGTTATTATCATTATCCGCCTGGAGTGACAATGCTCCAAATGACACTCACTGAGCAACTCATTTGGTAGGGATGTGGCAAGTGGGAATGCACATCTCTAGGATTGTGATGGAAGCAGGGAGGTGTGAGAGGACGGTGCGACAGTGGATGGCATCAGGGTCAGTGGAGATGAGGCTAAGAAGTGGTAGGCCTTGGACTGCGACCATAGAGGACAACGCACAGCTAGTAAACAACACGATGAGGGCGAGGCCGATCAAGTCATCAGTGCAGCTGACCCCAAAGTTATGGTTGTTTATCAATCCTCCCACCATTCAGCCTTGCCTTATCGAAAATGTCTGCTCACAAGCAGACTCTGACCGAGGTCAACAAGGATTTATCTTGCAACACTTGACAATGGGAGAATGGGATGGAAGGAATGAGATCTTTGAAGACGAAAAAGTCTTTTCCTCCATCGAGGTAGGTGCAAGGCAGTCCTGGCATGAGCTCGACTCCTGATATGCTGCTGAACACATCAGCGAACAGCACAGAAGTGGCCGAAGGGCTAGGTGTGGGCACATGGTCCTGGCGAACTAGTAAAGATGGAAAGCAAGCTATGCAGTTATCCATTTACTAGCATTTTAGAAGTGCTGCTGCCCTCAGTGCATGCCATGGATAATTCATGAGCCTTACCCCATCGGGGGTAAGGCTGGCCCACAAGGGGTTGTGTCATGAGTGTGACGTCTACCAGCGTTGGCAGAATCGCCTCTCGTTAGCCACTAGCGCTCGTCAGGGACATCGAAATGGGCTACAGTTATCCGAGAATGTTGTTCTTTCTTTCCTTGTGCTTGCATTGTCACAGACAGTCCAGTGGTGGTCTTTGTTTTCGTCTGTGACAACGGGAAGTATTTTATATCATTAGTAGAATATAAGATGCATTGTGTAGAGTTAAGGAGAGAGAGAGAGAGGCGAGAGCGTGGTGGTAATATGTGCGTGCGTATGTATGTGCTGCCTCGCTCGGAGGAGTTTTCCCGCTCGCGCGGGCTTTCCCTCGCCTTTGATTGGCTGGCGGTTCCTGGCGCGTCCTAGGGGCCTGCTGCCTTGTGACGTATCGGCCCTTGATTGGCCGACCATCGCGCCTTTGTGGGCTCCTGTGTGACTTGCCTCCTGCATCAGGGTCCACAGGAGCTGTTCTCCTCAGGACAGGCTTGGCGCGCATGCTTCTAACATCCCTTTGCATACTCTCTCCCGATCACCCCCTTTACCACTGTCTCTCTCTCTGACCTTTTTTTCCATTGCTTCTCACCTTTATTCAATTACTTGTCCCCTTGGGTTCTGCATACGGTTTCCATAGCCGGCCCATTGTATTGTATGCGCCGTCCTCTGAGATATTTACATGTGCTTAGAATAGGTTTTGAGGGTTCTTAGTTAGTATAGGTTAAGAACTTGTGTGTGTCTCCATTATTGATTTAGTGTTTCTGCTCTTTTATTTAATGCTAGACTGGGATAAGGTAACTGAAGTCGTTGTTTCCGATGTGTGTATGGTTTGCTTATACCTACACGACTTCGACCGGTCCTGTGGTAGCCTGTGTTGTCTTTTCGCTTGCGTCCTTTACGAGTGCACATTGTGTTGACTGAGGGTTTTAGCCTGTTCCAGTTCCACACTTTGCTGCCTCTTTGCTTGTCTTTAGAGGGTCGCCAGGATAGAACCAGACACTTGTGATCTGGATCTATCAAGAGAGCACCCTAGTCAATTAACGTAACTTAAAGGATGCAGTCTTAAGGACATCGCTAGCCTACGAGCCTGTCTTGCTCAACCACAGTTCCTTACCTAGAGTATTCCAGCTAGACATTATTAATCGAGTAGACACTTATTAGTATTTAATATAAGCTCTTTGATATGTATGCATTATTATTCACAGCATTTATTAGTCTAGGTTGTTGTTGAGTTGCACATCCATAGCAGACTGTTTCGTTGATGAGGAAGTACTTCTTATAGTGTCGAGCATTGCTACCGTTGCGCATTTATAGAATTCTCGTGTCAGTTAACATTATACGTCCTATCTTTTAGTGTATTCCATTTACACGTGTGGTGTCCTGCCTCCTGCCTTTATATAGTCCAAGATTAGATACGAGCATCTTATGAGCATCAGACTTTCTTCAGAAGTTTCCAGGTCTATGCTGTAGGACTATACTTCACTTTCTTTCAGATAGGAGTGAAGAGTTTATTGTTATTTAGAGTAACTGTATTGAAGCATCTTTTTATTGTATTAAATCTTGCAGTGATTTAATTGATCTTTCCATAGATTCCTTTTTATGCATTTTAACGTAACTTGCATCTTGTTTGTTATCAGGCTATACCAGTGTGGGTTAGCCTGAAGTAGAGTACATTTATGCCCAGTTAAGGATACCCCGTTATCGCAGATTAACTCTGGAGGGTATAGGTGTTTTTGTTCGCCGGCATATAAGTTCGAGGGTTTGGATCTAGCGTACCGTTGTTGCATAGTGCCCTATTACTAGTCCAATCTTTAAGTGCCTTTGTTTTATTCGTAGCCCCAGTCGTAACATGAGACCTATAGATAATTTGTGGGCCATCATGACTGGAATGTGGGCGAGGTTAGGAGCATTGAAGGGATGGAGAGGAAAGCGCGGGAGGAGTGGGAGGTATCTGTCACCATCCTAATATAAGTTGGAAATTGTTCCAACGAGAATACAGGACGAAGTAGTTAATGCAGCTGGTGGAGTTCATATTGATTTAATAAAAAATATTGTAAATGTTGTGTTTACCTTTAAAACTCCTTTATATACAACAATATATAATGTATGTGTGTTTACACTGCTCACCATTAATATAATAATGGTGAAATGTTAATATGTTTAATAAAATTCAAGGTAACATACACAAAGCTATACTAAACTATTGATTATGTTTGAATGAAAACAAAAAGAACATCATAATATAAGTAAAAGTAGAAAAACCTAAGACATTTATATCAACTTGAAAAGATAACAACCAGATTGCTTGGATTAACGTTAACTGTTCAATACAAAGGCTTACTATATAATAAATTGTTACAATGGGTAACACCGAACTGGTTACTGATCTTAGTGGGAAGCCACAATAATGAATCTAGTAATTAAAAATCCACGGAAAAAGGATAATGCAATAATCATAGCGTATCATTAGGATTCCACCAAGAAATGGATAATGCAATAATCATAGATCGAGCGTCATATTACATAATAAGGTAGATTATGTTTTGGTCAATGATAGTGCCGTGAATAGGCTACTGGAATGGAAACAAATGTATACCCTAATAAAAAAAATTGTTTATCAACTCTGCGAAGCAGAGTGGTATCGCGCACACAGAACCCGCCCGTATACTGTGCACCATAATTCAGCTTGTCTGTCATCGTCATCGTCGTCGTCGTCCGTCTGTCTGTCCGGAAACTCCTCCTAGACCGTTCAATGGATTTTCACAAAATTTCACAGGTATATTCATTTGGTCAATGCGAAGGTCAGTCAAAAAGAAATATTCCATTTAACTTAATGGTTAAGGTCAAAGGTCCAGGTTAAAAATAAGGTAAATATTTCATATTTTTTAGTAATTCTTACTCAAATGTCTTCATTTTCACTATACAAGTTACTGGTAACCTATATATCGTATTGACCAAATTTTAGGTAAATATTCTTAACGGTTAGGTCAAAGGTCAAAGGTCAAAATATTTTTTTCACTAGTATTTCTTATACTAACTGTTAGATTCTTGCTAGGCTTACCATGTATATTCGGAATACCTAGGCCAAGGTCATACAAGAAACTATACAATTCCATATGAAAAGTCAAGGTCACAGGTCAAGGTCAAAGAAAAGGTCAATATGCTATTTTCTTTAATTTTCATGCAAACTTCACAAAATATGGTGAGATAGTTGCACTTTAAATGAAAAGGAAAATAATACATTTGGACACATATCATAAAGGTCAAGATAAAGGTCAAAGGTCAAGGCCAACTATTCTATTAATATTTATGAAATTAACTGATGGGTTTAAATGATATTAGGCAAGCTTATTTGATTTTCCAGGGCAATGTCAATAAAAACAAAATAAATACTCCTACATAAAGGTCCAGGTCACATGTCAAGGTCAAAGGTCAGCTTTTACTATTTATTTTACTTTTTATTCAAATATCTTCATTTTCTCTATACAAGTTACTGCTAACCTTGATATTGTATTGCCCAAATTTTAGATAAACATTCTAAAGGATAAGGTCGAAGATCAAGGTCAAAGGTCAAAATAGGTTTTCTACTAGTATTTCTTATACTAACTGTCAGATTCTCACTAGGCTTACCATGTATATTCGGAATACCTAGGCCAAGGTCATGCAAAAAACTATACAATTCCATATGAAAGGTGAAGGTCACAGGGCAAGGTCAAATAAAAGGTCAATATTCTATTTTCTTTACTTTCCATGCAAACTTCACAACATTTGGTGAGTTAGTTGCACTTTAAGTGAAAAGGAAAACAATAAATGTTGAGACATACAAAGGTCCAGATAAAGTTCAAAGGCCAAGGTCAACTATTCTATTGATATACAGTATATGAAACTAACTGATGGGTTTTAATGAAATTACGCATGCTTATTTGATTTTCATGGGCAATGTCAATGCAAAAAAAAAATGTACTCTTACATAAATGTCAAGGTTACAGGTCAAGTTCAAAGGTCAACTTTTATTATTTATTAAAAAATATTACTCAAAATTTGGAAAACTGGCTGTGTTATGGTTTATTACTTAAATATTATATACCGGTATATCAAATTTCACATACATATTGTAATAGTTAAGGTCAGAGATCAAGGTCAAAACAAGAGTATTTGTCATTTTCACTAAACTCCTCCTAGACTGTTTGATGTATTGTCACCAAATCATACAGGCAAATTCAGTTGGTCAATGCGACGACCCTCCAAATATATGTATTTTATTTTAAGTCAAAAGTCAAAGGTCAAGGTCACAGTATATGATCACTATTTGTAATAAATATTTTTTTATACGAATTACACGTGTACATAGTCATAATGCTAGTTAATACAAAAATTTCTGTTAAGCTAACTAAATCCTCGATAAGAAATGTTAAGGTCGAATGTCAAGGTCAAAGGTCGAAATATGATTTTTACTAGTATTTCCTATTTAATGAAAGATTCTCATTAGGTATATCATGCATATTCGGAATGCCTAGACCAAGGTCATACAAGAAAAAACATAATTCCATTTGATAGGTCAAGGTCACAGGTCAATTGCAAATATAAGGTCAATATGCAAATGTCTTTACTATTCATGTAAATTTCACAAAATTCGTTGAGACAGTTGTGCTGTAAGGGAAAATTAAAATGTTAAATTTTCAGATATCATGAAGGTCAAGATGAAGGTCAAAGGTCAAGGTCAACTATTCTTTTAATACCTCTGAAACTAACTGATACTCTTTAATGAAATTTGACACATGTATTTGATTTTCTAGGGTTACATTAAAGCAAACAAAAATAAAATCCTACTTAACCCTTAATTAGCGGCGAGCAACATAAGTCGAGTTAAATAAAGCTGGACTATGTGGCGGCGCTCGACATAGGTCGAGTGGCAATTTCAGCACGTAATGTGGCTGAGAGAGAGAGACAAGTGGTGGCAGGAGACTAGCGAGCGTATGACTGCTCCAGACCACCGCGGCGAACCTACTGACACAAATCTCAGCTCCCTCCTCCCTCTCTCACTCGCTACATACTCAATTATGTACTGAAAGTACCGAATTACCTGCTTTTTGCACTCGCGTTGCACGGTTATTGCAAGAAAACTATCCATCATACAAGGATCGTTATGGTGTCATTCGAAAGCTCTGTTTATGCCCTTTCAGGGATAGGTACTTGTTTTACGTTCTGGGTCTTATTTAGGCATGAAAATGATCACGTAAACAGCCCTATTTTGGCTAAAAACACCCCGCTGTGCGGTACACATAAATAAACCGCATAGGCCGCTCGTAAGGTGATAAAGGTCAAGGTCACAGGCCAAGGTCAAAAGTTAACCTTCATCATAAAAAATACTAAATTTTTGATAAGCTAACGACTTTTAGTTGCATTTTACTTAGATAACATATATATATATATATATATATATATTATAATACTTAAGGTTAAAGGTCAAGGTCAAAGAACAAAAGAAGAGTGTTAATAATTTTCTTTAAACTCTTCAGAGACTGTTTAACCCTTTGTGTACCGGTGACGTCTTTTTTATTGTATTCTAGCTATAATAAGAAGATTTTGTGGAGCTTACGAAGGATCTGTGGTAGTAAAAAGGGTTAATTAAGATAGTTGAAAGCCTGTTAATATTATAGAGGCCCTTCATAAACTAAATAAAATCATCTTAATATCCAGTATGAAATGAAACCGACAGAACTGTACTGAACGCGTTGGGTTACGTATCGTCACCAAATTTTGCTGGCAAATTCGGTTGGTCAATGCAACGCTTGTCCAAATTTTGTGTTTTTGTTATTCAAAGGTCAAGGTGAATGGTGAAGGTCACAGCTTATGGTCACTATTTCTTTCTTATATATTATATTCTAAATTTGAATTACACCATATTCAAAATGCTACAAAATAGTGTTGCGCTGTCCTTATTATAGATAAATATTCCAATGGTTAAGATTCAATGTGATCATCAATGTAATTATATATATATATATATATATATATATATATACTCCCAGGCGGACGCGAACCACCAACAGTCAGGATGAGCGTCTATGCATAAGAGTTACTTTGGGGTACTATAAGCATGATTAATTTCATTAAAACCCATCAGTTAGTTTCATATATATTTATAGAATAGTTGACCTTGACCTTTGACCTTCATGATATGTGTCTCAAAATGTATTATTTTCCTTTCCATTTAAAGTGCAACTATATTGCCAAATTTTGTGAAGTTTGCATGAAAAGTAATGAAATTAGCATATTGACCTTTTTGTTTTACCTTGACCTGTGAACTTGCCCTTTCATATGGAATTGTATAGTTTCTTGTATGGCCTAGTCCTAAGTAATCCGAATATACATGGTAAGTTTAGTGAGAATCAAACAGTTAATATAAGAAATACTAGTAAAACAAATATTTTGACCTTTGACCTTTGACCTTACCCTTCAGAATATGTATCTAAAATTTTGTCAATAAGATATCAAGGTCACCAGTAACTTGTATAGTGAAAATTAAGAAATTTGGGTAAAAACTAAGACACATGAAATATTGACCTTAATTTTAACCTTGACCTTTGACCTTAACCTTTAAGTTAAATTTAAAAAAAAATTGACTGACCTTCGCATTGACCAAATGAATATACCTGTGAAATTTGGTGAAAATCCATTGAACGGTCTAGGAGTTACCGGACGGACGACGGACGACGGACGATGGATGACGACGACGGACGACGACGACGGACAAGCTGAATTGTGGTGCACAGTATACGGGCGGGACCTGTGTGTGCGATACCAATCTGCTTGGCAGAGTTGATAAAGTAGGTGTGCAGTTTTTGCATTATCAAAAAAAAAAAAAAAAAAAAATGCATACGCAACTCTGCGACTTAGAATTCTGCAAGTAGTATTGAATCTCTTTGGTAAAATCGGTTTATTATATATATATTATATATATATATATATATATATATATATATATATATATATATATATATAATTACATTTATGATCACATTGAATCTTAACCAATGGAATATTTATCAATAATAAGGTCAGCGTAACACTAGTTTGTAGCATTTTGAATATGGTGTAATTCAAATTTAGAATATATATAAGAAAGAAATAGTGATCATAATCTGTGACCTTCACCATTCACCTTGACCTTTGTATAACGAAAACACAACATTTGGACAATCGTTGCATTGACCAACCGAATTGGCCAGCAAAATTTGGTGAAGATGCATAACCCGTTCAGTACAGTTCTGTTGGTTTCATTTCATACTGGATATTAAGATGATTTTATTTAGTTTATGAAGGGCCTCCATAAAATTAGCAGGCTTTCAACTATCTTAATTAACCCTTTTTACTACCACAGATCTTTCGTACACTCCACAAAATCGTCAATTATAGCTAGACTACAATAAAAAAGACGTCACCGGTACACAAAGGGTTAAACAGTCTCTGAAGAGTTTAATGAACATTATTAACACTCTTTTTTTGTCTTTTGTTTTTTGATCTTGACCTTTAATATTAAGTATTATAATATACAAATATATATATACTGTATACTGTATATATATATATATATATATATATATATATATATATATATATATATATATATATATATATATATATATATTGAGTATATATCACAAATACACATGAGCCACTAAATGTTTCTAATCTCTCAGTGGGGTTCGAACCGCCGACCGTCAGGACGATAGCCGACGCTTTAATCAACTACACCACGTCAGTCTGCCGTGGTGTAGTTGATTAAAGCGCCGGCTATCGTCCTGACAGTCGGCGGTTTGAACCCCACTGAGAGATTAGAAAACTATATATATATATACATATACATACTGGTATATATATATATATATATATATATATATATATATATATATATATATATATATATATATATATATATACTGTATATATAATTATATGATTGAAATATATATTTAAGTAAAATGCAACTAACAGTAGTCAGCTTACCGGATATTTAGTATTTTTTTATGATGAAGGTTAACTTTTGACCTTGGCCTGTGACCTTGACCTTTATGTAGGATTGTATTTTTGTTTGCTCTGATGTAACCCTAGAAAATCAAATAAGAGAGCTAAATTTCATTAAAGATCATCAGTTAGTTTCAAAGGTATAAAAGGAATAGTTGACCTTTGACCTTCATATTGACCTTCATGATGTCTGAAAATTTAAAATTTTAATTTTTCCTTAACCCACTGAGCCCCAGCTATAGTTTAAAATAAATGTACCACCAGGGACCGGCAGGTTTTGCTTTTTTTTTTCTTTTCCAGAAAACACAAGGAATGGGTTAGGAATGAAGGAAAACCCACAAAAAAACGATCCCCTAGGTCATTTAGGGGTCCTACGGTGCGCCCGAAAGTCGGATTTACAAGAGGGGAAAATTGAAGGCAAAAACACCCAAAAACAGGTTTTTGCACGCTCACGCACACACGGTTGGACTTTGAGAGTTTTCAACCCTCGGTATGGTTGCGTGGGATACTTACACAGTTCCCATACAAATCTGAGCTCTCTAGGTGCCATAGGACCGGAGTAATTAACAGTGACGCAACGTTGTCATCGCTGGGGTTTAGCGTTACAAAAATTGCCGACGACGTGTCGTTTGCTGGGGTTCAGTGGGTTAAAGCACAACTGTCTCAACGAATGTTGTGAACTTTACATGAATAATAAAGAAATTAGCATATTGACCTTATATTTGACGTTGACCTGTGACCTTTACCTATCAATTAGAATCATGTTTATTCTTGTATGACCTTGGTCTAGGCATTCCGAATATGCATGATATGCCTAATGAGAATCTTACATTAAATATATAATACTAATACAAATCATATTTCGACCTATAACCTTGACCTTTGACTTTGACCTTCGACCTCAGAATTTCTTATCCAGGATTTAGTTAGCTTAATAGCAATGTTCGTATTAACTAGCATTATTTAATATGGAGTAATTTGTATAAAAACATATCGATTAAAAATAGTGATCATATACTGTGACCTTGACCTTTGACCTATGACTTAAAATAAAATACATATATTTGGAAGGTCGTCGCGTTGACCAACTGAATTAGCCTGTATAATTTGGTGATACTACATTAAACTATCTAGGAGGAGTTTAGGGAAAATGACAAATACTCTTATTTTGACCCTGACCTCTGACCTTAACTATTACAATATTTATGTGAAATTTGATATATATGATATTTAAGTAATAAGTCATAACACAGCCAGTTTCCAAAAAGTTGAGTAATCTTTTTAAATAAATAATAACAGTTGTCTTTGACCTTGACCTGTGACCTTGACCTTTATGTACAAGTACATTTTTGTTTGCATTGACATTGCCTATGAAAATCAAATAAACATGCCTAATTTCATTAAAACCCATCCGTTAGTTTCATATATATTAATATAATAGTTGACCTTGACCTTTATCTTGACCTTTATCTGCCTCAACATTTATTATTTTCCTTTTCACTTAAAGTGCAGCTATCTCACCAAATGTTGTGAAGTTTGCATGAAAAGTAAAGAAAATAGCATATTGACCTATTATTTGACCTTGACCTGTGACCTTGACCTTTCATATGCAATTGAATAGTTTCTTGTATGACCTTGGCCTAGGTATTCCGAATATACATTGTAAGCCTAGTGAGAATGTAAAAGTTAGTATAAGAAATACTAGTAAAAACTATTTTGACCTTTGACCTTGACCTTTGACCTTACCCTTATAAATATTTATCTAAGATTTGGGAAATACGAAATCAAGGTTACCAGTAACTTGTATAGTGAAAATGAAGACATTTGATCAAAAATTAAAATTAATAGTAAAAGTTGACCTTTGACCTTGACCTGTGACCTGGACCTTTATGTAATAATACTTTTTTTTTCATTGACATTGCCCTGGAAAATCAAATAAGCATGCCTAATTTCATTAAAACCCATCAGTTAGTTCCATATATATTAATAGAATAGTTGACCTTGACCTTTGACCTTTGTCCTGACCTTTATGATATGTGTCCAATTGTTATTTTCCTTTTCATTTAAAGTGCAACTATCTCACCACATTTTGTGAAGTTTGCATGAAAAGTAAAGAAAATAGCATACTGACCTTTTATTTGACTTTGACCTGTGACCTTGACCTTTCATATGGAATTGTATAGTTTCTTGTATGACCTTGGCCTAGGTATTCCGAATATACATGGTAAGCCTAGTGAGAATCGAACAGATAGTATAAGAAATACTATTGAAAAACATATTTTGACATCTGACCTTGACCTTTGACATTACCCTTCGGAATATTTACCTATAATTTGGTCAATACGATATTAAGGTTATCAGTAACTTGCATAATGAAAATGAAGACATTTGAGTAAAAACTAAAAAATATGAAATATTGACCTTATTTTTTATCTTGACCTTTGACCTTAACCTTTAAGTTAAATGGAAAATTTATTTTTGACTGGCCATCGCATTGACCAAATGGATATACCTGTGAAATTTGGTGAAAATCCATCTAACGGTCTACGAGGAGTTTCCGGACAGACAGACGGACGACGACGACGGACGACGACGACGGACGATGACGACTACGACAGACAGGCTGGCTGGTGGTGCACAGTATACGGGTGGGATCTGTTTGCGCGATACCACTCTGCTTCGCAGAGTTGATAATAATAAAGTAGGTGTGCAGTTTTCGCATAACAAAAAAAAAAAAAAAAAAAAAAAAATGCATACACAACTCTGCGACCTAGAATTCTGCAAGTAGTATTGAATCTCTTAGGTAAATTCGGTTTATATACTATATATATATATATAGATTGTATATACACATATCTATATATGCCGTATATATATTATAATACATATTTTATATATATATATATATATATATATATATATATATATATATATATATATATATACATATAAATATATATATATATATATATATATATATGTTAGTAAAGCCAGGTAATAAATTTTCTTTAATACATACGAGGTTGAAAGAAATGGCAATTTCTGCGTTGGAAATTTTATTATTCAAAGTTTCCAGGTCTCTGATGAGTTTTCGCTGGGTGGCAGGAAGTAGATGAAGGAGATGAGCAAAATTCATGGTGGTACAGGGTTACATAAATGTACATGATGATACAGGATATACGACGCGTTTCACTGGACAACCAGCATTATCAAGTAAGGAAGGAATGATATAAAAGGTAAACAGGAAGGGTATATATAGAGGGTGGAGGATCAGAGGAGGCGGAAAACAGGGGGCAAAAGTCTGCTATTGGTGGAAGCGTAAATTAGGAGAGAGAAAGGGGTTAACCGCTTCACGCATGCGCACTGGATGCCGGATGGTGGTCAGTAGGTGGGGTCGAAGCTGATTGGCTGCGTGTCGAGGGGCGTGGCCTAAGTCTTCTGCAGGCGCCACACAACTTAGGCCACGCCCCTCGACACGCAGCCAATCAGCTTCGACCCCACCTACTGACCACCACTTCACCTATGAAGAGGCCACCAATGGACAGCTTCCCTTCCTCGACCTCCTTGTTTCGTTTAATAATCAAGAATTCAAAACTACCGTCTACACCAAACCCACGAACAATGGCCAATGCCTCAACGGGGAAAGTGAATGCCCCCAACGATACCTGCTGTCCACCATCACAGCCTGCATCAGGAGAGCCCTCACCCATTGCACCGCGTGGAGCGACACCCATAAGGAAATAGAACGCCTTACCCAGGTACTCGTTAACAACAGATACTCTAATACAGATGTCACCAACACCATAAGAAAACACCTTGACAAATGGTACAACCAAGCCCCCCCTACTACCAACCCAACCAACGACATCACTATCTTCTACCGCAACTACATGTCATCTGATCACAATACCGACGAATCCATCATGAAAGAAATCATTACCAAAAACGTCCTCCCCACCAACCCCGACCACAAAATAAAACTTATCATATACTACAAATCCTCCAAAACCTCCAACCTCATCCTCCGTAACAGACCTATCTCTCCCAAGACTCCGAAAATAGACGACCATGTGATATACCAACACAATTGCAATAATGTGGACTGTGGACCTCAAACCTACGTTGGTATGACACAAAATCGTTTATCACGCCGTCTCACCCTCCATCTCCAATCTGGAGCTATCAAAGACCACTATAAAGCCCCCCACCACCAAGCCCTTACTTGCTCTGATCTAGATAAAAACACCTCCGTAATTGATAAAGAGACAGAACCCAGAAGACGTGCGATACTTGAAGGCCTATATATTCAAACTCTTAATCCTGCCATAAATAATCAAACTCTCGACCTCCAAATACTCCCATCAGCTAAACGTTACTCTCAAACATTACTCCCCTTACCACCCCGATTCTGCCCTTACCCCCTCTCTCCTCCCCTTCCCCCCCTTACCGTCCCCCCCCCCCCCCCCACTACTTCATTTAACCAACGCGCGCCGCCCCTAACCCTACGCTTCAAACTGGACCAGAAACCCGAGATACAACTGGCCCGCCGCCCCTCACAATGGCCCAGCCTCCCCCTCGCCCAGCAGACTCCCTATGACAACATCTTGCATCTACGAACCCGCCCAGCCAACCAGGAGGCAGGAAAAGTGCGCGCCTCATTGGTCGCCAACTAGCCAATCATATGCTAGCCAACACCCAATAAACCTTACTGTGATCTTCCTAATATGTATAAATAAGCTGTTATGTTATATCCTATTCACTTACCTTCCATTCCCTGAAGATGATAGTTGTCTATCGAAACGCGTCGGATCACCATGAATTTTGCTCACCTTTTGCACAATCTCCCAGAACACCTGAGAATTGCTGTTCGTTCTATTGAAAGCCTTAATAATAAAATAATTAATGCTGATACCTGTATTTCCTTCAACCTCGCCTGCCTTAAAGAAAAAAAAAAAAATATATATATATCGGAAGTACACATACGCTACTAAATATTTGTATGCTCACAGCCTGACTTGAATCACCGACAGTCAAAACAAGTGCCCATACTTTAATCCACTATACCACAGCATGATAGAGGATACTTGGGTGTAGTGGATTAACCCTCTCACGTTCTTGACGCAATTTTGAGCCTATTAGGGATACTTTAAAGCCTTTATTACCATCAGGGGTATTAAATTGTATAAACCTTTAGTTTAGTTACTTTAACCTCTGCAGTTGTCTTTGAGTTAGCTGTGGGCAGAAAACAAATTTTGGAGAGGTAATTATAAGAGTGAGAGAACTCTATTTCTTATTGCTAATCTGGCAACCTCTGCATCATATGGTCGTGAAAGGGTTAAAGCATGGACACTCGTCCTGATTGTTGGTGGTTCATGTCCGCCTGGGAGTATATCATTATATATAATTACATTTATGATCACATTGAAACTTAACCATTGGAATATTTATCTATAATAAGGTCAGCGTAACACTATGTTGTAGCATTTTGAATATGGTGTAGTTCAAATTCAAAATATATATAAGAAAGAAATAGTGACCATAACCTGCGACCTTCACCATTCACCTTGACCTTTCAATAACAAAAACACAAAATTTGAACAATCATTGCATTGGCCAACCGAATTTGCCAGCAAAATTTGGTGACGATACGTAACCAGTTCAGTACAGTTCCGTCGGTTTCATTTCATACTTGATATTAAGACGATTTGATTTAGTTTATGAAGGGCCTCCATAAAATTAGCAGGCTTTCAACTATCTTAATTAACCCTTTTTTACTACCACAGATCCTTCATAAGCTCCACAATATCGTTTAATAATAGCTAGAATACAATAACAAAATATGTCACCGGTACACAAATAGTTAAACAGTCTAGGAAGAGTTTAAAAGCAAATAATTAACACACTTCTTTTGTTCTTTGACCTTGACCTTTAACCTTAATTATTATAATATATATATATACCGTATATATATATATATATATATATATATATATATATATATATATATATATATATGATTGAAATATATGTTATTTAAGTAAAGTGCAATTAACAGTCGTCAGCTTATCGAAAATTTAGTATTTTTTATGATGGTTAACTTATGACCTTGGCTTGGACCTTGACCTTTATGTAGGATTATATTTTTGATTGCTTTGATGTAACCCTAGTAAATCAAATAAGTGTGTCAAATTTAATTGAAGATCATCATTTAGTTTCAGAGGTATTAAAGGAATAGTTGACCTTGACCTTTAACCTTCATCTTGACCTTTATGTCTGAAAATTTAAATTTAAATTTTCCCTTAAAGCACAACTGTCTCAACAAATGTTGTGAAGTTTACATGAATAGCAAAGAAATTAGCATATTGACCTTATATTTGAGGTTGACCTGTGACCTTGACCTATCAAATGGAATTATGTTTATTCTTGTATGACCTTGGTCTAGGCATTCCGAATATGCATGATATGCTTAATGAGAATCTTACATTAAATAGGAATTACTATTAAAAATCATATTTCAACCTTTAACACTTAAAGAGCGGGGTCCGACTTAAGTCCGTATCTAAAACGCAGCAAGTTAGGAGCATTATTAAGGCTTTTAAAGGGTTAAAATTGAGTGCAAATGGGCGGGAGCGCAGCAGGCAACACGGCCGACACCCAGGGCTTACCGCCGCCCACTGACTCACGCTCCCTCTGTTCTCGAGAGGCCGGGAGTGTAGCCAGTAGTGAGCGTAGCTGGAAAAAATATGCCGCTATACGCTAAACTCCCATGTTAGTGGTAGCACTGCATGAAAACGACAAGTGCTACGTACCTCGTTCTGGTCTCATTTTGAAGCTTGTAGCGCCTAGGTTTTTGCTGAATAAATTTCTTTTCATGCAGATACTTGATTGATCATTCAGGAGGGCCTGAATATGCCCAAAATAGCCCAAAACCCCCCCGCTAGACGAGGGTTAACCAGGACCTTTGACCTTGACCTTCGACCTTAGAATTTCTTATCAAGAATTTAGTTAGCTTAACCCGTTCAGTACCATAGGATACAGTAATAAAAGTCCCCCCAGTCCCAAGCAATGTGGCCAAAATGGCAGGAGAGACCACCTTTCCACCTCAAGAGATGAGGTAAGGCTGGCTCGCTCACCCTTCAGTGGGTCTTATATACTGTAAGCTGAGAGAAAAAAAAAAAAAAAATACAGGGTTGTACAAGCAGTTACAAGGAAAGTACATTACTGACGGCCATAGCTGTTGCTGGGTCAGTGGAGTTAATTATCTACTGACGACTATAATCGTTGCTGGGACTGTATGGCTTAACGGCAATGTTCGTATTAGCTAGCATTATGAATATGGTGTAATTTGTATACAAACTTATTGATTACATATAGTGATCATATACTGTGACCTTGACCTTTGACCTTTGACTAAAAATAAAATACAAATATTTGGATGGTCGTCGCATTGACCAACTGAATTTGCCTGTATAATTTGATGACAATACATTAAACAGTCAAGGAGGAGTTTAGGGAAAATTACAAATACTCTTACTTTGACCTTGACCTCTGACCTTATCTATTACAATATTTGTGTGAAATTTTATATATATGTGATTTAAGTAATAAGTCATAGCAGTCATTTTTTTTTGTATTAATTTTCTTTTAATATATAATAAAGGTTGACCTTTGACCTTTACCTGTGTCCTTGACCTTTATGTAAGAGTACATTTTTGTTTGCATTGCCATTGCCCATGAGAATCAAATAAACATGCCTAATTTAATTAAAACCCATCAGTTAATTTAATATATATTAATAGAATAGTTGACCTTGACCTTTATCTTGACCTTTATATGTCTCAACATTTATTATTTTCCTTTTTACTCAGAGTGCAACTATCTCACCAAATGTTGTGAAGTTTGCATGACAAGTAAAGAAAATAGCATATTGACCTTTTATTTGACCTTGACATGTGACCTTGACCTTTCATATGAAATTGAATAGTTTATTGTATGACCATAGCCTAGGTATTCCGAATATACATGGTAAGCCTAGTGAGAATCTAAGAGTTAGTATAAGAAATACTAGTACAAAACATATGTTGACCATTGACCTTGGACTTTGACCTTACCCTTTAGTATATTTATCTAACATTTGGGCAATACGATATCAAGGTTACCAGTACCTTGTATAGTGAATATGAAGACATTTGAATACAAACTAAAAATATATAGTATAAGTTGTCCTTTCACCTTGACCTGTGACCTTGACCTTTATGTAAGAGTATTTTTTTTTCAATGACATTGCCCAGGAAAATCAAATAAGCATGACTAATTTCATTAAAACCCATCAGTTAGTTTTATATATATTTATAGAATAGTTGACCTTGACCTTTGACCTTGACCTTCATGATATGTTTCTCAAAATGTGTTATTTTCTTTTTTAATTTAAAGTGCAACTATCTCACCATTTTTTGTGAAGTTTGCATGAAAAGTAAAGACACTGGCATATTGACCTTATATTTGACCTTGACTTGTGACCTTGACCTTTCATATGGAATTGAATAGTTTCTTGTATGACCTTGGCCTAGGTATTCCGAATATTCATGGTAAGCCTAGTGAGAATCTAACAGTTATTATAAGAAATAGTAGTACAACACTTATTTTGACCTTTGACCTTGACCTTTGACCTTACCCTTTAGAATATTTATTTCTGATTTGGTCAATAAGATATCGAGGGTACCAGTAACCTGTATTGTGAAAATGGGGAAATTTGAGTAAAAACTAAAACACATGAAACATTGACCTTATTTTTAACCTTGACCTTTGACCTCAACCTTTTAGTTAAATTGAATATTTCTTTTTTACTGACCTTCCCATTGACCAAATGTATATACCCGTGAAGTTTGGTGAAATCCATAGAACGGTCTAGGAGGAGTTACCGGACGGACGACGACGGACGACGACGACAGACAAGCTGAATTATGGTGCACAGTATACGGGTGGGATCTGAGTGCGCGATACCACTCTGCTTCGCAGAGTTGATTAAGGTAAAATGGCCATCCGCCAATCACCGCGCTCCCTTTAACGTTCCCTTTAAGCCAGCTGAGTTTAACATTCCGGGCCCACCAAGTAAACATGCCACGCCCTCCCGGCCGACCAATCAAAAGCCTCCATATTCGGAGCTGACGGCTACGCGTACCTCTTCACATTTAAACTCGCTCTCGCCCTCTTCACAGGCCGTTTCCTCTGGTTGCCATGGGTCTAATGCATCAGTGCCAGCCCTATACTCCCGTAAGCCACTAAAAGACATTCTCAACCAGCTTCCAGGAACGTATTATGAAGAGAGAAGAGTGGAGGCGAAGGGTAGGAATATTCAAAGCGTGCGGACAGAATGTTGCACAACCGAGCGGACCGCTCAGCCAATCATAGCGCCGGAGAGCGGGAGGCGGGACTATATCAAGGAGGTGGGGGAGGTTGCCGGGGTCATTCACCTCTCGGGTGCCACTGGGCTAACTTCTTGCAACCCCCATTCTCTCTCTCGCTTGGGCACTAAAGGGAACTCGGATCCACTTATTCTAGCCTCCCAGCCCTCATCACTTGTTCCAGTATATCCCACCTCAGGTCTAGCATCTCTCTACCCTACTAGGCGGATACACCTTCAGTATCCGGCCACCTGCCGTCACATCACTGGCTTGCATACCTACAGCCAAGCGGTTCAAGAGGGACGGCAGATAGTAGATGGAAGCGAAGATTTCCAGTTGAGCTAGCTCTGAGGTGGTGAAATTGTTCCAGTAAACACCTAGCAGTACTACATAGTTTTTTTAAAAGACCCATATTGGACCCGAACCAGACTTAAGGAAAGAGAGAAAATGCTTGACTAACCCAGTGGTTCCATACAAAATAATTGATGTGTTCTTATAGGACAAACTAAAGAGAAAGATACTAGACTTATGTATGTAAATAAAACGATGATGTGTTAATAGGATATTAGTTATTCTTGATAGAGAAGGCTCCATGCCGATTAGCTATCAATAGTATAGGATCTGATAGGACAGCAACTAGTTATTAACATTAAAGTAAGAGGGGGAAATTCTTAAGTAGATAAGCAACTGTAAGGCTCAGGGAATATATAGAATAGTTGCAATTAGTTTAGCTTTAATTTGATAAATAGATAGGGAGGACACTAGTCCGTATGATCTACGAAATATTTTGTTATCGAGGAAACATTATCAATTATATTGTTTGAAGGAATATTCGGTCAGTTTCGTGGTATGCATTACGAGCATTAAGTCCAGGAGAATAATGTAATCACATAATCTATGTAGAGGATTAAAGTGGTGAATCTTGTACTCGTAGGGGCTTGAGGTACTGATCATATTAAGCCATTTACTGAGTGTTATTATTGAATAGGTGATATAATATTATGTAACATATGATTTATTGGTAACAGGGTTAAGAGAACATATAAGCTAAGAGTGTAGTAACGCCCTGGTCGTTTGAGTAAATATATTGTATAAGGTTAAGAGAGCATATAATCTACGAGTGTAGTAACGCCCTGGTCGTTTGAGTAGATATACTGTATTGTATAGGGTAAGAGAATATAGAATCTAAAAGTGTCAGAGGTAGTAACACCCTGGTCTCTTGGAAGACACAGTAGGGCCCGGTAAAGTTATCTTATTTTGGAGTTTAATTAAGAATAAATCTCTGTTCTACATAGGGACATAAAGGTTAGATTTATTAATGCCCTGGCCTCTGGAGTAGACACAGCAGGGCCCGGTTAAACTATATTACTTTAGAGACTAGTAACGTGACTTTGGATCGAAGTCGAAGTGAGTCAATACCTGAATAGCAGGAATCCAAATAAGTTGTAACGGGAGCTCTAGAGTTCCAATGTACAACCTATAGTGGGTCGACGAAAATATTCAATCTGTGTCTTGAACTCATTTCGACCCGAACTGAGACATAGTTACTAGGGTAGTAGTAAGTTTTGTTAAATAAAGTATACGAACCTCTAAATGACTGTCGAATTATCCCCCACCGTAGTAGTATATTTGGAATAAGAAAATAAGTACTACAATAATAATAATAATAATAATAATAATAATAATAATAATAATAATAATTATTATTCACTTAGCATTTTACAATGTTGGTACAACATAATATGTTACAAATGTGACATGTACCAGCTTTGCATAATTCTAACTAAGGATAGCCCAATAAGGCCGTTAGGCGTATTTCCATTGGGGTCCTTGTGAGATTAAGTTAGCTGGGGAAAAAGAGGAGAACACAAAATTTAAATGAATATGAGTAGTAAACAATTTAGAGAAAGTATTTATAGGGGGCTAAACTAAGATACCTTCCATTCTATAGTTGGACTTGTTAAAATATTTAAGTAATCATTTTTATTTTGTTTTTTTGCCTATCTCTTATGTCTATTTAGTAGTAGACATAAGCTTAGTGCTCCCTTCTCGCAGCTGTTCGGTTCAGGTGCTCCTTCAAGCTACGCCTGAAGGAATACAATGTTCTCTTTTCACGGACTGTCTGTGGTAAGTTGTTCCAGTCTTTGATGGCAGTGAAGAAGACTGTTATGCGTCGCCTATGTATGGTACCCACAGTACCAGCAACGCAATGGTTGCGTCCGCCTTAATTACTCTTGTCCTGTGGCACCTAGAGTTTTCAGCTTTGTTAATTAACTAAAACGGAAGTATCTCAATTATTTCTATACTTCGGGAATATTTATTGTTATCCTTTGTCTTCCGACATTATCTAGGCTATTTGATTAATTCTCTAAAAGCAAACCAGGCAATTGTAGCCCATCCGCTTCAATATGTAAGCAAAAGTCTTTGGTATTCACTTGTGAGATTTAGCTAATAATGACATATCCTAAAATATCCAAATTTTGTAATTAGTTAGTAACATATCACTTTCATAAGGAAGAGCAACAGTTGCTTTCACTCAATTTTACTTTATCATTTATTGTCTTTGACCTTTATTCTTTGATTTCACCTAATATAAATGACATAAAATGTATTTGGTTGGCACAGCTAGGGCTGCCTGTCTTTCTTATTTTTTTGTTGTAATTCTTTGCGGGGCCAATAGGTTCCCTAAATAAATTATATTTGGATACTCTCTTCTTAAAACCTTGGAATAGGGCAGTAAATACTGCTTGAGTCTTCTTCTGTTTCCCTTATCTCCTGCTTCTGGAACTGTCGGGAAATCTTGAGCAGGTAGGCATTGTGGGAACCAGCTCTCAGGTACTTCAGGTGAATTTGCGCAATGGTGATTGCTTAATCTGGATTCTGGAGGCCTGAAACTGCTGCTGCAAATCACCCACAAATTCTCTTTCTGGTCTGCATATTATTCCCTGGTATGTGGTGGGAATAGATACACTGCACCGACCAGGCCGGTGCCGGGTGTTGTTCTGCCTCCTTCCCCCAGACAGATAATATCCTTTTGATCACCCCAATGCCTCGAATAATAGAGTTGGGACAGAGGAAGTAGTAGGGGGTGAGGAAATGAATTGTAGTAGGAGACGAAGGCGTCGGGGCTTGACCCAACCTGCGTGAGTTATGGGTGTTTATTTTGTTGTACGAGGAGGGAAGGACAGAGAGAACGGACGAACACAGATGGACAGGGAATATAGTAAAGGTGAGAGAAGTAATCAAATTTACCCGAGGATACGACCATGCCAAAGCCGATTTTACACTCCAGGTACCCACTTTTACGTCTGGGTGGGACAAGGCTAACACGAGAGAAAGCCAACCCATTGAATTATGAGCAATTCAATTTAATTCAAAGTAGGTAGGTTGGGGAGATGAGAGGTCTCTAAGGATTAGAGAAAAGTAAAGATGTAAATAAAGAGCTAAGTCGAAGAGTAAAAGGTGGAGGGCTGTCCTCCTTGCTATTATTCATGATGGATAAAAAACACCATCTGAGGAAGAGCACTTTATTGACAACGTTTCGCAGATAGCTTCATCAGGTCGTATCTGCGAAACGTCAATAAAGTGCTCTTCCTCAGATGGTGTTTTTTATCCATTCTGTCTACTTTTAAAGTACCACTCAATATTATTCATGAGTTTTTGTTTGACAGGATCATCTCTGGAGCAGCAGTGCACGTGGTGTTGGTGTGGAGAGGCAGCTAATGTTGGTGATGGAAGGCCACTGATGTTGATGGAGGTATTTGGTGTTTTTCTTCATGAGTTGTTCAATTTTTTTCCACTTTTCTTCAAGGTGTTTTGGAAAATCTTGACCTGATTCCTTAGCATGTCTGAGTGTTTGTAGTAATTCTTGTCCGGGTGATGTGCTGGTAGACTGAAGTGGTGTAGAGCTGGTAGACTGAAGTGGTGTAGAAGGGGTCTTGTCTTCTTCTTCTGGATCTTCATCATACGATAGTTCCACATCCACCTCTTCGTCCTCGGACTCTTCCTCTTCATAAGATTCTTCTTGATGAGTGTCGAGGTCCATGGAGTCGTCTTCTGGAGGTGACGATGCTTGTGCTGGTACCCGATCCTCTGTTGGTTGTTGTGGCTCCTTCCGTTGTATGCACAGAGGTCGTGAGAGCAGGAGTTTAGGCCTTATGGTGTTCTTCGGCTTTCCCGGCTTTGGTGTTTTCTTCTTGGATGGTGGTGTTTCGGCTAGGAGATCCGGAGGGATGACGGTGGACCTGGTTGCTAACCAGGTTCTCATTCTCGTGTGTTTGATTGGTTGCAGGAAGCCACCAATCAGGCCCCTGGACTCATTTGAGCCACAACGAATCCAGGTACTCAGTTTTGTCCGAGTGAGACGGAACTACACAGGGATTGGAGTTTGTTCAACACTCCTGGGCTTCTTGGACCCTGATGGCAAGCCAAGGAAATTTCACCCACCCCATGTATGTGTGGCAACATCTGATCTGTGCTGGTACTGGGCGTTCACCCATCCAGCTACTGCTGTGCTGGTACCAGGCCCTACAACCCATCCAGCAACTGCTGTGCTGGTACCAGGCGGTCACCCATCCAGCTACTAACCAGACCCTACGTAGCTTAACCCCGCTGATCGAAACCAGCGTTGCCAACCACACAGGCCAGGGTTGCCACTCCCTCCCCCTCTCTCCGCTCCTTTTATATACCCTGTAGTCATGCCAGCTCGCACGCTGATTGGTCGAACCACCCGGTCCGGATGACAAGTGCCCGGGCAGCTCCTTTGATCTTCTTTATTCTCTTCTTCGGCTTTTATTTCATCAAAATATAATCCTGGCAACAAGTTTCTTCTATCATTTTGCGGCTTGTGTCAGTATGGGGTTGCACTGTGGGAAGAGTCTTCTCTTTGCCGGAATAAAAGAAGCGAAAAGACGATGAATGTGATTGATGTGTCGCCAACCAATCAGCGTGTGGGAAGGGCGTTTGATCAGGCTGCTGCAGTACCTGTACCATATCCCGAAATGCTAGTTGCTGATTGGTTGTTTTTTCGTCACCACATCTTCTCGCACTTGGGTTGTGATTCTGATGAACTTACGGATGCTGTGTTCATGTCAAATGGCAGTCGTTGATAGGCTGCCGGTTTTAGTACCACAACTATTATTGTTATTAGTAGTAGTAGTAGTATTACTACATGCACACACTCACGCGCATACTGGCCGTTATGTAATGTATGTATAAGCAATCCCAGTATCATGTTCTACCAGTTCGACCTGAAAATATAAAGCGAAACTTTGTCACACCCTCTTTTCCTACCCTCTCTAGGTGATTGTCTTGCCGTTTTCTTTAAGAACCAATCCCCTTGGCAGTTGCCAACTTTGCCCTTACTTTTAACATTTACGTTACACAATAACCAGCTGTACTGTACATACGGTACTGTATACATAGAAGAAGAAAAACATACAGGAAGTCATAAGCTAGAGTGGGGATTTACGATTAATTTTAAGTGTACTAAAATGTTAATGCATACAGTACATAATATAAGTTACATTGGAAAGCTGTTAGATTGTCAGTAATTCACTGGGCCCGCCAGATTCTCAATACAAGGTAAATATACCCTTTCAATGCCGAACTCAGCAACACAGCGATTGCTTGGCAATATTATATCATAATCATGTTACATTTGGTATAAGGTATGAAATGTATGGGTTGAAGCAATTGTTTCAAACTGAAAATTTGTTTGTTTGTTGCACGGAATTTCAACCGAACAATCTGTGGTTCTCAAGATTGAAATGTTTACATCTGAACCAATTTTATTTAATTGTAATATACAATACTATGTCTTAATGTTACATGTTTGACTATAAATAACTCACAAAAAACAATCATCCAGTTGGTGTATGATGTATGTAGAAGGAAATACTAGCATGTATATAGTCTAACAATGTTGTTTAATATATTTGTATAGGGAGCGGGCGCATATATATCTCCTCCTTAATGTTGAAATCTTATCATACACAAATGTATTCTCTTAATCTGGTTATCAGATAGTGGGAGATAATATAATACCGATACATGTTGCTTGTATTTGCAACATTGTAAATAGTTAATACTTGGTTTGTGGTGTAGTGGTCGCCTCTCTTAAGCGTTTTCAAATATTGTTAAGTGATATCTATATTTTTTCTTTACAAACACCAGACAAGTAAATATTCCTTTAATTGAGATCAAAAACCTAATTTTAAATCAAATGCAATATTGTTTATACTAATGAACAATGGTATTAAAATAACTTCAATCTTAATAGGTAATTGACATACGAACAGTATTTTGTTCATTGTGCAATAAAGCTATTAATAATTGCATTTGTTTTGACAAGCTGTATTAATACTTAACCCCAACTGTACCGGCGACGTATTTTGTATTTGATTTCAGCTGCTATTAGACGAAAATATTAAGTTCAAAAGGGGTCTCCAGCAATTAACAGGCTTCACACTATCTCAATTAACCATTTTTACTACCACCGATCCTTCTTAGACTGCACAAAATTGTCTAAATGTAGCTATAATATACTTTAAAAGATGTCGCTGGTACAGAAGGGGTTAAAGTGACAGGGGGTAACATGACACATCTTTTCATAGTATTCGGGCTTTGATTAAACAATGTTAATATGGTTAGGAAAGGTTATGTTTCAAAGTGTTATTTGTAATATATAATACCATTTTGAATTATAGACGTGCTACCCTATGATGACTATAATTATATGATGGAACAAATCATAATATTACTGAAAGGGATAGAACTGTTGTGAACTTCACCGGAAATCATTAATATCTGGAGATTCAGGCAACAACGTTCCAACTGCTATTAGCCAGAATCTCATCTTCCTGTCATTCGAAACTTATTCAAAAAACATATTCTATATTTTGTTCTTACCCACGCTGATAATATAGTTACAGCATGGGTAGAAATTATGGCCACATCCATATGTATATATGCGAGTGGTTTTATTTTTTTGGATCAACAAGCGTGATATTGAGAGTGGTGCATCATATCTGCTTGTGGGGCGATCTCCTGAGCGGGATATAACTGAAGATGGAAATATGGTGCTGCTGTTTTGGGGCAATTTTCCTAATTTGATGACAAAGAGAGAAAACAATAGAATGCAACAGAAATGTATCAATATTGAACCACACAATGCATATATCGGCCTCCACTAGTACCTCATCCATGAAAGAATAAAAATAGATAGGAACAAAGAAAATAGACCATTCCCATTAACCCTCTCCGGCACAAGACGCGATTTTGAGCCGGTTAGGGATAATTTAAAGCCTTTGTTACCATCAGGGGTATTTAGAAACCTTTAGTTTAGTTACTTCAACCTCTGCAGTTGTCTTTGAGTTAGTTGTGGGCAGAAAACTAATTTTGGAGAGGTAATTATAAGAGTGAGAGAACTCTATTTCTTATTGCTAATCTGGCGACCTCTGCATCATACGAGTCTGAAGGGGTTAAACCGCCCAGCTTCCCAGGGACAGCTGGAAGGCAGCTCAAAACCTAGACCACCACATTCCATGCCAGACTCATGTATCACACACCATCCTCCTAGCCTGTGTGTCGCTGCTAATATGCTACACACTCACCCTGACAGACCTGAGAAAGTTGCCTCACCATCAGATCTAAACAGTAACATCTACTACAACGCTTGTTTGCGAGCTTCATTTGCAACTAGCCTGAGTGTTCCTGACCCTTCATATGCAAGTGAGGTTATGCCTACTGTATTTGCAACTGGCAGTGTCTGGCATTCCTTCATTTTCAAAGAAGACCTATGTTTGCAACCTGAACCCAAAGAGTTAAATGTGACACAACTTCTCTTAGTCAATAACCCAAGTGTTCCTTGTGCTCAGGCCCCATTTGCAATTTGTAGGTAGTAGGGGTAGGCAGCCCTGCCCAGGGAAGTACTACCGCCAAGGTTTCGGGAGACTCAGGGAATAGCCTGAATTCCATTTTCTTTCCCAGGCCTTGGTAGCTGGATCTTTCTGCCTCACACATCAGGGGTATCAGGAAAACCCTCTTTACATAACATACACATCCAACTTCACGACATTGCCCTACATCGCTATCCTCTATCCATAAAACACTACTCTTCCCACTACATATCATACATGTAACACCATACACCTTTACCAAATTAATATGGCAGTACAATTGTTAAGAGCAAACCTGGTGGTCCCTCGGATATCCACCCCCGGCAGGGTTGGGTCATTGATACAGGGCCCTCCCGGTCGTCATCATGCGACTGTGTCAAGAGCATTGCAACATCCCAAAGCTGCTCGTCGGTGCAGCTTTTTCTTTAGCAATATAAGGGGACTTCACTCTAACATCAATTCTGTACATCAATTTCTTCAAGCAGAATCCCCTACTCTCCTTTTTTTGACAGAGACTCAAGTAACATCCACATCTGACACGTCTAGATTAAATTTTCCAGGTTATCAACTGCTCCAAAATTTCAGACCTAAAGGAGGTGTATGTTGCTTCGCAAAATCTGAAATTGCCCTGGAGGAGGTTACTAGTTTCAATTGTCCCTATTTTGATTATTCTATATACAAAATAATTTCTGCTGGTAAATTTAAATACATATGTTGCATCTACCGTTCCCCAAATACTCCTCCAGAGCAAAGTCTTTTTGATTCTCTGTCCTCACAACTCAGTGTCCTCAACTTGAATGCTTCTTCTGAAATCACTGTGTTGGCTGATTTTAATGTCCATAATGTTGAATGGCTCACTCATTCAGCCAGGACTGATGATGCTGGTCTTGAATGTGAGCAATTTGCAACCTCATTTAATCTCACACAACTAGTCAACCAACCCACCCGTGTACCAGATAATCCTAATCATAATTCCCACCTACTGGACTTATTTTTAACAACCAATTCAGAAAATTATGATGTTACAGTGAGGTCCCCGCTTGGATCTTCTGATCACTGTCTGATACAGGCCACCTGTCTATCACCTACCACACCTTCCCACTCTGAACCTGTTTTGGTGACTAAATGATATTACGATAGGGCAGACTGGGAGGGTCTTCAAGGTTTCTTTATTGATATTCCCTGGACCTCTTTCTTTTCTAATGATGCACACACCACCTTGAGCCACATACAAGATTTTGTAAAAATTGGAATGGAAACTTTTATTCCTCATCAAAAGTACAGTAAAAGAGCTAATTCACCTAAATGGTTTGACCATAATTGTGCTAGAGTAACTGAACAAAAAGCAAAAGCCTACAATGCATACACAAGATCAAAAACACATGAAGCCTTTAATTACTTTAGAAACATCAGAAATCATGCCAAAACTGTATTAAACCTAACTAAATCAAACTTTCTCCACAAGCAGGCAAATAAACTTCTAAATAATCCAAATGATAAGAAAATATGTTGGTCTACTCTTAACTCATTCAAATCCAACTTCACTACTGCTTCATCCATTCCACCATTAAAATCTCCGACTGGCAATCTTGTAAGTGACCCACGAGGTAAAGCTAACCTTCTTGCGGATATTTTCTCCACCAACTCAACCTTCGATGAAATAAATGAAGATGTCCCTGTACTTAATTTTAATTCGCCTGAAATTCCCTCACTTAAGATCCACACCAGGCATGTCAAAACTATTTTGCAGAATCTCTCAGTAGATAAGGCTCCTGGTCCAGATGAAATTCCTTCAATAGTTCTTAAGAATTGCTCCTTGGTGCTCGCTCCTATATTGGCAAAAAAATTCCGTCTCTGTACTCATACCTCATGCTTCCCAGTACCCTGGAAAGAAGCAAACATCCATCCAATTCCTAAAAAAGGTGCCTCTTCAGATCCATCAAACTACAGACCAATAGCTATAACTTCCACTCTTGGTAAAGTCTTTGAAATTATATTAAATAATCACATAATTAAGCATCTTGAGAATAATAAATTAATCAGTGATAGGCAATATGGTTTTAGACGATGTCGATCAACTGCAGACATTCTTTGCCTTCTTACGCATCAAATCAACCAAGCTACAGACCAACATGGTGAAACACATACAATAGCACTGGATATATCAAAGGCATTTGATAGAGTCTGACATCAATCCTTATTGTCGAAGATGTCACACTACGGCCTTGCATCATTAGTTCCACTAATTTCTTCTTATCTTCATAACAGAAAAATATGTGTAATGGTAGATGGCCTTTATTCTCAATTTCACTCAATAAATGCTGGTGTTCCCCAGGGATCAGTTTTGGCCCCAACTCTGTTCCTCATTCATATCAATGATCTCATATCTACCACTCCTAATCCAATACATTCCTACGCAGATGACTCAACACTCCACCGTTCCTTCACATTTACCAATTCTTTCACCCAACCCGATCTTATAAATTCAAAAATAAACACTGCAATTTCTCTGAACCAGGACCTTTCTAGAATTAATGAATGGGGACAAAAGAATCTAGTTTCCTTTAATGCACAGAAAACCAAATCCATTCAATTTTCTAACCGACAGAATCTCGCTGACTCCCATATATTTTTTAATGATGTAAATATTCCCACTTCCCCTAGTATTGACATTCTCGGTGTAACATTAACTACTAACTTGAGGTGGACACATTATGTTAGAAGCATTGCTAAGAATGCCTCTAAAAAACTGGGACTCCTGTACAGAGTTCGAGAATTCTTCACTGACGAGCAGTTGGCCGTAATATATAAAAGTCATGTGCGTTCTCAGATGGATTACTGTTCACCTCTGTGGAGTGGAAGTGGAGTGGTTGCATTGAGGCAGTTGGACAAAATTCAAAATAAAGCTATTAGATTAATCAATAACCCTGCAATCACACAGGACCTTCCTACATTATCCATACGAAGAAACGTTGCATCCCTTGCATTATTCTACAGATATTTTCACAGCAATTGTTCCGAGGAACTTGCTTCAATTGTGCCGCCTCTCCACATCTTTCCCCGTAGAACTAGGGCAGCTGAGAGCGCCCATGAATTTACACTTTCTCCTCCACAATGCAGAACTTCTGCTTATCAAAATTCATTTTTCCCTAGATCTACTACTCTTTGGAATTCACTTCCCTCGAGTTGCTTTCCACAAACTTACAATCTACAAAAGTTTAAATCCAGTTGTTACAAACATTTTATGAATGGAGGATGCCTTTAGGCACATGGACCTTTTTGTTTTATCTGTGTTTTTCCTTCCTCCGTTCATTGTCTCTTTAAAAAAAAAAAAAAAAAAAAAAAAAAAGCAGTAGCCCTCGTCTAGCCATGTGACATAGTTTGCAACTGGTCCTGCTAGTGCTCTTCATGATATTCAGAAACTGAATGTAAAAGTGCCAATAAAGACGGGTTTCTTAGCCATATAAGAGTAGCGGCATGTCAATACTCAAAGGAAACCCATGACACTGTAGCTAGTTTTGTACCTGGGACAACTTCTTTCTTCAGACCCTCGCCACGGCACAGACGAAGGCTAAGTTTATCACCGAGTATGACCCATCTCGGTCTGATTTCTCAAGGTTTTAGAAGACAGATAATATAATTCCAGATGATCTATTGTATTTTAGCCGTATACATATTACAAGCAGCCCCGGTGCAAGGTATTGAAACCATATAATGTTGCCTTAGTTTGGCTTAGCTGAATAATTAACAAACAGTAGCTTTAATAATCAGGAAGCAGTGTCTTTGTTTCATGTAATATTTCTCAGTGTCTATTTGTCTGTATTTTTATTCACTATATCTTTCAAAATAAATGTTGAATTTTGCCTGATTATAGATACAGGCACAAGGAAGGCTATAAGCTCCATATGAACCAGGCTACATGATGCAGGTGATAGGCTAAGCCCTGAACAAGTCCTATTTAAAACTAACATTGAATACTGGATGATCATACAATAGAATTTCACATATAAACGTAATATATGCCAATGAACTTTACGATGTCACAATACAGGGCTGCCTAGAATGCCGCTACTTCGTGTGGAACACTCAGTCTTTAAATATATATATGTATGTATGGATGTGTATGTGATTCAAGATTGGCCGATTGGCTTCCCGAACAATGCATCACCACTCACATCATCTCGGATTCCACACCCCACACACACAACCTAATGAGCTTTTCACTATATATATTGTTACTCATAGCATATTTTAAGTATGGGAATATTTATTCAATGATAATATATTGGAAACGGCAAAGATGTTTTTATGGAGTGGCAGTCGATTTTGTGGTAATGCAGTGAAACCAAGTACGGCACACATTCTATTCCAAAAAAATTCTCTTGGCATGTCGGAATTTGAACTTGAGATCTTTTTCAAACTCAAGTCGGCGTTCCATGAGCCTTCGGAGGGCCAGAATCCGGTCAATTATTGAATTCAAATTGATCAGGTCTCTGCTCCTTAAGCAGGTGGTCTCAGATTTGCATCAGTAGAATATAGGCGAACACCTTGCCTGGTACACTGAGCATTGTAATACTACAATTGTTATTGCAGTTCTGTCATTCCCTTCCGTTTCCAGTCAGGAGGAATGATACTTGTCTACCATACAACACTCAGAACCGCATGCAACCCATGGACTCACCCTTAGCTTTCAGCAGTTCTCCAGAAATGCCACAAACAACAGGACCCTTCCCACCCTTCAGCCTAGCTACAGTCTCCCTTACCTCGGCAAGAGAGGGAGGGTATTCACTAATTGGCAGATCAGGCACTGGTGGTTGAACATCCCCTGGATAAAGCTGTCCAATGGGGGCACTGACCATGTACAACTGGTCAAAATACTCAGCTCAGAGGGTTCTGCACTCATCATTATCTGATGCGAGTTGGCCATCTGCCATCCGAACTGGACGAACCTGAGAGGTAGGCTCATAGCGAAATTTCTTCAAGGTTCGGTAAGCATGCAGAAAGTAATTTGCAGAGAAATATCCCTCAAACTCCCCAGTCATTTCAGGACTTACCGTTCTCTTTGCCTATCTTCAGGGAAGTGATTCATTTCCTTGGCCACACCACCAGCATTGGAGTACCAAGTTTAGTGGTGTAGATCTGGTCTCTGAAACAAAGACTGAACTTCCAGGACTTTGCAATGTTCAAGATGAGAGAATTTTTGACATTCTTGGTGCTACAACCATGTGGACCACCACATACCCTATCCATGCCATTAACTGCATTGGAGTCTCCTAAGACAAGAAGTGTGTCCCGTGGGTGGTACTGGGCAACACAAATGTCAAGCTTGGTGTAGAACAATTCTTTGTCTTCTAAATTACTCATCCCAGTAGGAGCATACAGTGCAACAATATAAATGAAGCCCTTCGAGTGTTTCATTCTCACCAGCAGTATATGCTCATCTACAGGTGTAAACCCCACAACATTTGAAAAAAGGGTAGAAGAGATTGCAAAAGCCTCTGAAACTGGCGAACACCATTGCCACAGTAATACGTATAACCATCACAGCTGATCTTACCATTGCCCAGCTACCTCACCTCAGAGAGGGCCGCTATATTGAACCCCAGCCACCACAGTTCCCCAGATAAAGGAGGTAGACGATCATCACCTGAGAGGGTCAATATGTTCCAGGCTCCAACCCGGAGACCCTTCCGAATGTTAAGCCCTGGAGCGAGTCTTTGGGATAGTAACTCATCTGTAGTACCACGGCCAAGAGTTAGCAGATTATGTGGGGGGTCTGCTGCAATTTAGAGTACAAAGTATAAAGGAAATCAAGCAACAACAGTCCTAGTGACCCTTTTAGGCTGCTTGTCCTCCAAAACACTGAGGATCAAGTGTCCAAACAGTGGTTTAGAGTGGGTAAGGGAACATTCGAAATGGAACTACTGCCCTGGAACTAATGTCCGTAGCAGGATTAGGAAGTTAGTAGGGGACAGATTGGTTAGTAACTGAGGGGGGGATAAAATAAAGTTATTCATTTACAAATGCAGTCAGTCGCGGGTTTGATGCGAGATATTTGTCTAAGCGGAGTTTAAATGAATCAACGGTACTGCAGTCTATAACGTCTCAGGGAAGCCCATTCCACAAGTTGACAACTAGATTGAAGAAGAAATTCTTAGATTCGTGAGAGTTAAAAGATTTACCAATAATTTTGCAACCGTTTCCCCGCGTGTAATTAGGTTGGTCGATAGTGAAGTACTTACTACAGTTCATATTGTCGATGCCTTTGATGATTTTGAACACTTGAATTAAGTCACCTCTTAATCTGTGCTGGGTTAAAGGAAATAGATTTAATTCTCTAAGGCGCTCTTCGTATGGTTTGTTCTTTAGGCTAGGTATCATTTTGGTAACTCTACGTTGAACTCGTTCTAGCTTGTTTATATAATTTTGGTAATAAGGGCACCAGGATTGAACTCAGTATTCCAGAACAGGACGGACTAAGGAATTGTAAAGGGTTAGGATAACTTCTTTGGATTTATGCTCAAATGACCTGCCTATAAAGCCAATTATTTTGTTTGCCTTCTTAACAACTTCTGAACATTGTTGACTCGGTTTTAGGTTACTCGATATTGTTACTCCCAGATCGGTTTCTCTGTTTACATTCTTAAGCTGAGTGCCATTCATCGAATAGTTTGCTTTCTCATTTAGGTATCCGATATGTAGTACTTTACATTTATCCGCATTGAAACTCATTTGCCAAATTTGGGCCCAACATGACAATTTATCTAGATTGTGTTGCATATTGTCAACTTGTTCTTTTGAGAGTACGCTATTTGCAATTTTTGTATCGTCAGCATATTTTGAGATTGTACAGGTGAGACCCTCATCTATGTCGTTGATGTAAATTAGAAAGATAATTGGTCCTAGTACCGATCCCTGGGGTACCCCGCTACTTGCATTGGTCCATTTAGATGCCTTACCGTTTATGACTACTCTTTGCTTTTTGTCGCTGAGCCAATTTTCTATCCATTTCAACACACCGTCTTGTATTCCATGCGCTTTTAGTTTTAGCAGTAAACGTTTGTGGGGAACTTTGTCAAAGGCCTTTTGAAAATCAAGGTATATAATATCTACAGCTTTACTCTCATCGTAGAGGTTGAGGATATCGTGGAAGAAGTCTGAGAGGTTTGTTAAACAGGAACGTTTTTTATGAAAGCTGTGTTGAGTATCTTTAAGTAAGTTATTTGCCTCTAAGTGATTTACGAGTCTGTCTCTTATGACCGTTTCTAGCATTTTACATACAATTGAGGTTAAGCTAATTGGACGATAGTTACTGGGTAGGGATTTTCTGCCTTTTTTGAATATCAGTGTTTCGTTGGCTAGCTTCCACTGATCAGGCATAGTCCCAGACTGCAAGGATTCATTGAATAGCAATGTCAGTGGTTTGGAGAGCTCATCCTTAGCTTCCTTTAGAACTCTAGGCAGGAGTCCCTGTCCTCGTCACAACAGGCACTCCAGATCGACCGGCGGGAGCAGTAGGACTGGTCTCACCAGCCGAGCCGAGTATGTCTTGCATTGGACCCCCCCATTTTGCTAGACCGGGGTCGTGGGCACCGCCCGGTAATGTTTACCACGATCTCCAGTTCCGCTTCCTAAATTGTGTGTGGTCCCTTTTCCTAAATTGTGTGTGGTGGTGGCTTTGGTTTTTGCGGGGTCGGGTCGCAGACCCTACCCAAAAGCAGCTGGCTATGTTGTATGTGAATTGTGTGTAAAAAATAGAAATAGTATTTGGCACTGCAGAGAGTTTGACCAACAAGACATTTGTATTATTGATGAGAGAAATAATTATTAACATCAGATATTACACTGGTTAGCCTCAAATATCTCATAATCACGATTTCGCTCATCTTCCGTTATCAATCTCCCTCTACCTGTCTGAGAGAATATATGGCTGATATGAGGTCTTAATTTAGAATTTTAAAATCGAAAACAATATTGAAATTATATGTAATATTATCATATGTGTTTATATACTATTTGTAGTTTACTACTAAATTCCAATGTTTCCAAATCTATCTATCTATCTATCTATTTATCTATATGCTCAGGCCCCATCCCCATTTTTCCTATTTTTTTATTTATATTTGCTATGTTATTCTATTTTATTATTTGTTGTTTTGTTTTTCCTTTTTTCTTGGGGGTGGCCGTCTCGAGAAAGAGCAAGCAGGGAAAACACAAAAACAACATAAAACAACGAACAAACGCAGAATAAAACACAAATTCACACACATCTAGGTCACCCAGGAGAAGACCCAGAGACCAGGGTCACCAAGGTCACTCCAGCACTCCCCCGGCCCCCAACCACCCGGAGAGGTTCCGATCTCGGCAGGCAGACATGCAGCGGAGCCGAAGCAACAAGCCCGCTCACCACACTTCCAGGCGCACCCTTCATATTAATCGTCTCCCCGGGCCAGGCACCTGATGGACTATTACCTAGTCCAACTTGCGCCCGACCCCTTCCCCCAAATGACCACGTGTTCACTCAACTATTGACAAGCATTCTCCATTCATTCCTGTTTATTACCACTTCCTTTGCCTGATCTATAGTCATTCCTCTATCATCCAAAGCTTGTCTTACACAGTCTCTCCATCTCAATGGGGGTCTTCCTGCCCTTCTATCTCCCCTTGTATCTGACTCATATATTCTCTTTGTAAGCCTTTCATCTCCCATTCGTTCAACATGACCATACCAGCTCAGCACCCTTCTGTCCACTCTGGCTGACAAATGTTCCTGCTGCCCCACTCTCCTACGTATCTCTTCATTCCTCAATCCGTCTCTACGAGTAACTCCACACATACTCCTCAAGCAGCTCATCTCCATCACATCCATCTTTCTTTCCTCCCTTTTCTTCAGAGCCCCTGTCTCAGCCCCATACATCACTGTTGGCACAATTCCTTGATACATTGCACTTTTTACTTTCATTCCGAGATTTCTCGTCTTCCACATACTTCCCATTGTTCCGAAAACCTTTTTTCCTTCACACACTCTCTGTTTTACCTCCAATTCCATAACTTCACTCCTGCTTATCGTTCCTACTAGATATTTAAAACACTCTACTTGTTCCAATATTTCCCCATCCAGCCTCACATCTAGATTCACCTTATGATCTTCCCTATTACACACTATTACTCTACATTTACTGACATTCACCTTCAGTTTCCTCCTTCCACAAACCACACCAAACTCTTTGACTACCCGCTGCAGTTTCTCCTCAGAATCCGCCACCAATGCTGTGTCATCAGCGAACAGCAACTGATTCAACTCCCAATATCTACCATTCTTTCCTACTAAACCCAATCCTCTTTCTATAGTTCTCCTTTTCACCTCCCTCACCACACCATCCATAAGCATATTAAACAGCCATGGTGACATTACACAACCCTGTCTCAAACCTACCTTTACCTCAAACCATTCACTCAACTCACCATTTCCTACTCTAACACATGCTCTGCTCCCTTCATAAAAACTCTTAACTGCTTCTAACAAATTTCCTCCAATATCATAAATCCTTAACACCTTCCACATTGCTTCACGATCCACACGATCATATGCTTTTTCCAAATCCATAAAAGCCCAAAATATCTCCTTATGCTTCTCTAAATACTTCTCACATAACTGTCTTACTGCAAACATCTGATCCACGCACCCTCTTCCCCTCCTAAAACCACACTGTTCTTCTCCTATTGCAACTTCTGTACACTTTATTATCCTCTCTATCAACACCCTGCCATACACCTTTCCAACCACTGACAATAAACTAATACCTCTACAACTTGAACACTCCTGCCGATCTCCCTTCCCCTTGTACAACGGCACAATACATGCACTCTTCCAGACTATTGGTACCATTGACACCGCAAAGCACACATTGAAAAGTCTCACCAACCAATCTATTATCACATCTCCACCCTTCTTTATACACTCCACAGCAATACCATCCAAACCTTTTGCTTTTCCCGCTCTCATTTGTTTCACTGCTTCCTTCACCTCATTTTCCTCAATCCTTTCATTCATTCCCTGCCACAGGGGTGGCCTGGGTAACCTATCTCCATCGACCACTGCTTCAATCACTGCTTCTCTTTCATCTCTTTTATTTAACAAATATTCAAAATACTCAGCATATCTTTTCCTCACTTCAACTGGTTCCACTAGTAATTCTCCATTTGCATCTTTCACTGACTACTCCCTCTTTTGTCCTCCTTTCCTTACTCTATTTACCTCCTTCCACAACATCTTCTTTCGTTCTTCAACATTCTCACTCAACCTTTGACCCCACCTTTCGTTTGCATCTTTTTTCGCTTCTCTAATTTTCCGTTTTGCTTCTCTCCTTTTCTCCTTGTACCTCTCCCATACCTCAACACTACCATCCTGTAAAATATAATATTATAATTTGTTTTCAAATGATTAATATATTATATCACAATTGTGTTGGATATTAGGAGCATAATTATTATATTCTTACAGCATATTTTCAACAAATCTAACTTCCCTCTTTAGTATAATTTATTTATCAGAAATGTTGCATTATTGTTATTCATGTTGGATATCCATTTCAATTACGACTTGCCGGTGTCGTATCAAGATCAGAAGCATTAAACAGTTGATGTCCATTATATATGGTACTTCATTATTACCATTATAATTGTTTTTTATATTACCATTATTATTATTATTATTTTTATTATTATTATATTTCTAAAATAATTTAATGTTTGGGGTATATTAGTAGTAATGATATTTCTTTAACATATTTTTATTATTTATTTAAATTACTATTAATAGTATTATTAATAATAAATAATTATTATAATATTTATTATTTTGAAGGAGTAAATCCTGTGGGCCAATCTGAAGGCGGGATTTACTCAGGTGTGCCAGCAGGATTTGCACCAGATTAGCTATCCTAATTGCTATGCTGGCCCCCAGGTGCTCTCAGCCAATCACAGGCCTCACTCGGCACACCTCGACACTCGCATCTCACCACCTTCCAAACGCCCAGCTCATAACTTGCCCTCCATCCATTCCCTAATTATCTATCCCGGAAAATAGTTTTCTGATGTCGTGGTGCCATCCTCTTACTCCCGTCAGCCATTGAAAAACACCACAAATATGCTGCTGGTAAGTTATTACGGCGAAAGTAGCACGAAGGAGGGCGAGCGTTTACTTAAAAGATCCCGGGTCTGCCCTGACAAGTCCCAGCGTGTGCCTCAGCCAAACAAAGGCCAGCGTTGCGGGGAGGGCGGATATAAGGGGAGGTGGGAGGTGGGAATTATACCAAATATGTTCTTTGACTTGCCAAACATTCTATCATCAATAGTGAATGTAATGACCTCTCCAATTCTAGCTCTTCACAAGCTTTCTGGCACTTAGCCAAAAACCTCTCCAACAACTTTACGGACTCATTTTTCCCTCCTCTTTTCCGGTCAGATGGCATCACCGTCACTTCTTCCTCTGACAAAGCTGAACTCTTTTCTCAAACTTTCACTAACAACTTAACCTGGTAAGATTTGGGTGCTGTTCCTCCCTCTCCACCACCCTCTCACTTACTTATGCCTAATAGCCTAATGTGCTATCTGTCCTCACTGGGCTTAATACTAAGAAGGCATGCATACCAGATGGTGTCCCTCCTGTTTTACTCAAAAGCTGTTCTTCTGTGATGACTCCTGGTCTTGGTAAACTCTTCCACCTCTGTCTTTCATCTAACGCCTTCCCTTTTTGCTGGATGGTTGATCTCTTTCAACCTGTTCCAAACAGGGGTGATCGCTACTAACCCTCTATCATCCAATTGCCTTACATCCTGTATCTATAAGGTTATCAAATCTATTCATAATTCAAAATTTCTTAAGCATCTGACTTCCCATAACCTGGTTCCAGATCGCCAGTGTGGCTTCCTTAAAGGCCACTTTACTGGTGATCTCCTTTTCTACCTTACTAAATATTGGTCATCCTCCTTTCGGAACATCGGTGAGGCTTTTTCTATTGTGCAAGCCATAGGCTATCAAAAGCATTTGATAGACTCTGGGACAAATTACTGATTTGCAAACTACCATCTTCTGGCTTCTATCCCTCTATCTGTGCCTTTATTGTTAATTTCCTTTCTGGCCTATCCATAGCTAGGGTTGTGGATGGCCATTGTTCACTTCCTTAACCTATCAACTTCTGGCCTATTCATAGCTACGGTTGTGGATGGCCATTGTTCACTTCCTTAACCTATTAACTTCGGTATTCCTCAGGGTTCTGTCCTATTCCCAGTCCTATATCTAATTTTCATTAATGATCCTCTCAACTGAAACTTTAGTCCTATCCACTCATATGCTTATGACTCTATACCTTACACTATTCAACTAGTTTTCCACAACCTCCCTCCTCACAGTCACTCCAAAACTCATGTGATGAGGCCATAGTGCGCATATTCTCCGATTTTTCAATAATTTATGATTGGGGCAGAGATAATCTTGTTACTTTCAATGCCTCAAAACCCCAATTTCTCCATCTATCTATCCCTCACAATCATCCACAGAAATATTCCTTACTCTTCAATAACACACATATCCACCCCTCATCTTCCCTCAATATCCTTGGTGTCTCTTTTCATTCGAACCTTTTCTAGAAAGACCATATCACCACTCTTGCTAAAACGGCCTATCAGAGGTTGAGTGTGTTCAACCATCTCCGTGGGTTTTTAAACCCCCAACAGCTCTTGGTCTGTGCTAGGGCACCGTGCACCCATGTATCGAATTATGTTCGCATGTGTGCGGAGGTTCCACCCATACCGCGCTTCTCGGATGGGTAGAGTCCAAAGCATTCCATCTCATCAACTCATCACCTCCTACTAATTCCCTACAATCTCTTTCTACACGTCACAATGTTGCATCTCTCTCCCTCTTCTATTCGCCATTACAACAATCAATGTTTTTCAGCGCTCTCTCCGTGCATATCCCCTCCCTTACGGCGAGTTGGTGGCACCTACCTGCCTCTCAACAGAATCTCACCCCTACTCTATCCAGCTTTCCAACCGAAGAGTAACCAAATTTGTTCAGTCTTTCTTCTACTCAACAAGTAAGCTCTGGAACTTTCTCCTTCAATCAATGTTTCCTTCATCCTATGATTTAGACTGCTTTAAACTTCGTGCGTCCAGGCATTTTGACTCCAAAGTTCCTTGAGGTTGGCTCTCAGCCACTCTTCTGGCTTTGAGGGAGACAGTCGTTTCAGGGAGGTTTGCCTTTTTGTCTCCTTACATAGAAAAAACAGAAGACACATTTATCCTCACATTGTGTCATGGTATCAATTCAGCTTCACAAAATTCGTTTGTACTGTGTATAATTATATAACTGTGTTATAGGAATTTGCTTTGGGGATTGTAAGTTGTCTTACAGTGGGGGAGTTTGTGAGCATGCTAATAATATATCTCTCACAATATTTACTAAATGTTACATGCAGTTGGGCCGTACAGTACATGATTAGATTAATATCCAGTATTCGATAAATGTGCTGTACTTATAACTGTCTTGATGGTGTAATGGTTAGAACGTGTAAGTTCTGTATGTGATATCCTATGTTCCAATCCTGGGAGAGAAACATGTTTTCATTAATTTGATTTGGGGTGTAATTGGTGTTAAGAACTATGATAAAAATAAATAATACATATAAGTGGGGAACGCCTTTCGGTGCATGGATTTGGTTCTTAGTGAAATTGTGCTTCATCTGTTTTCTGTCTGTTAAAACATACAATCGGTGACCGCTATTATATGTACAAAATTGACAAAATATATAATTCTGCTGGCTCGCATAAGTACATTTTTAATGGACTTGCCTACAATGTCTAAGCAGACAACAACAACACATGTATTACAAATATTGTTCATAATACCCGTTCTTTTTCAGTAAGAAGAAACCCTTGACGGACATCAAGGAAGCATAATATCTGAGTACATAGTCAAATAGACTGTAAATGAACGGACATACATCATGGAATGGATTTGGATAACAGGTAAACACGTTAATCTCAAGCAAACCTAACGGATCAGTGAACATTATTTTGTCTATAGTGTGTGTTATATCTTATTAGTCAAATAGGTAGAAATAGTGAAGGCCATACCATTTGTCCTATAGTCTATATACATATATATATATATGCAGTATATATATGGTGACCGGTCAACTCAACTAGTAGACCCTTTCAACCAGTAGCTCCCAACCTGTACCAAATCAACCAATACGGTTAGGTTAGGTTAGTACTATATTGTGGCACTGGTTTGGTTGGTCTGGGTTAATTTGGCACTGGTTGAGAGCTACTGGTTGAAATGGTCCACTGAAAATGGTCCACATCAACATTTGATGAAATGAAAATGTTATAGTTTTAGGGGACCTAAATGCTAGGGTAGGAAATGAGCCTGTTGAGGGAGTCATCGGTAGTTTTGGTGTGGATGGTGTAAACGAGAGTGGAGAAAGACTGAAAAATGTATGTGAAGAGTGTAGATTGAGTGTAGGTAATACGTTCTTCAAAAAAAGGCGTATACACAAGTACACCTGGCATAGACTTGTGAAGGGAGAGATTGTAGAGAGGGCATTGATGGATTATGTGCTGGTGACAAGGGAAAGATTGTGTAGACTGCTGGATGTGAATGTGATGAGAGGTGAGGCGGAGGGTATGTCAGATCATTACCTGGTGGAGGGAAAGCTAAGAGTTAAGAGTTACAGGAGAATAAGAGACAAGCGTGAAGTAAGAGTGGTAATAAAAGTTAGTGAGTTAGAGAAGAGTGAAAAAGAGAGGGAGTACAAGGAAAGACTAAGTGAAAAGTGGATGGAAGTGAGAGAGATGGAAGAGAGAGAAGTAGAGGTTGAATGGCAACAGTTTAAGGAAGGAGTGAAAGCAAGTGCAGAGGTAGTATGCGGCAAAAGGAAAGTAGGAGGCAGAGGTATCAGGAAGGGAAGCGAGTGGTGGAATGATACGGTGAGAAAGGCAGTTGAGGAGAAGAGACAGTGTTTTGAGAGGGTTTTACAGGATGGTAGTGTTGAGGTATGGGAGAGGTACAAGGAGAAAAGGAGAGAGGCAAAACGGAAACTTAGAGAAGCGAAAAAAGATGCAAACGAAAGGTGGGGCCAAAGGCTGAGTGAGAATTTTGAAGAACGAAAGAAGATGTTCTGGAAGGAGGTAAATAAAGCAAGGAAAGGAGGACAAAAGAGGGAAGAGTCAGTGAAAGATGAAAATGGAGAATTACTAGTGGAACCAGTTGAAGTGAGGAAAAGATATGCCGAGTATTTTGAATCTTTGTTAAATACAAGAGATGGAAGAGAAGCAGTGATTGAAGCAGAGGTGGATGGAGATAGGTTACCCAGGCCACCCAGGTGGCAGGGAATGAATGAAAGGATTGAGGAAAATGAGGTGAAAGAAGCAGTGAAACAAATGAGAGCGGGAAAAGCAGAAGGTTTGGATGGTATTGCTGTGGAGTGTATAAAGAAGGGTGGAGATGTGATAATAGATTGGTTGGTGAGACTTTTCAATGTGTGCTTTGTTGTGTCAATGGTACCAATAGACTGGAAGAGTGCATGTATTGTGCCGTTGTACAAGGGGAAGGGAGATCGGCAGGAGTGTTCAAGTTATAGAGGTATTAGTTTATTGTCAGTGGTTGGAAAGCTGTATGGCAGGGTGTTGATAGAGAGGATAATAAAGTGTACGGAAGTTGCAATAGGAGAAGAACAGTGCGGTTTTAGGAGGGGAAGAGGGTGCGTGGATCAGATGTTTGCAGTAAGACAGTTATGCGAGAAGTATTTAGAGAAGCATAAGGAGATATTTTGGGCTTTTATGGACTTGGAAAAAGCGTATGATCGTGTGGACCGTGAAGCAATGTGGAAATTGTTAAGGATTTATGAAATATGAGGACATTTGTTAGAAGCAGTTAAGAGTTTTTATGAAGGGAGCAGAGCATGTGTGAGAGTAGGAAATGGTGAGTTGAGTGAATGGTTTGAGGTAAAGGTAGGTTTGCGACAGGGTTGTGTAATGTCACCATGGCTGTTTAATATGTTTATGGATGGTGTGGTGAGGGAGGTGAAAAGGAGAACTATGGGAAGAGGATTGGGTTTAGTAGGAAAGAATGGTAGAGATTGGGAGTTGAATCAGTTGCTGTTCGCTGATGACACAGCATTGGTGGCGGATTCTGATGAGAAACTACAGCGGGTAGTCAAAGAGTTTGGTGTGGTTTGTGGAAGGAGGAAACTGAAGGTGAACGTCAATAAAAGTAAAGTAATGGTGTGTAATAGGGGACAGCATAGGGTGAATCTAGATGTGAGGCTGGATGGGGAAATATTGGAACAAGTAGAGTGTTTTAAATATCTAGGAGGAACGATAAGCAGGAGTGGAGGTATGGAAGTGGAGGTAAAACAGAGAGTGTGTGAAGGAAGGAAGGTTTTCGGAGCAATGGGAAGTATGTGGAAGACGAGAAATCTCGGAGTGAAAGTAAAAAGTGCACTGTATCAAGGAATTGTTGTGCCAACAGTGATGTATGGGGCTGAGACATGGGCTCTGAAGAAAAAGGAGAAAAGAGGGCTGGATGTGATGGAGATGAGCTGCTTGAGGAGTATGTGTGGAGTTACTCGTAGAGACAGATTGAGGAATGAAGAGATACGTAGGAGAGTGGGGCAGCAGGAACATTTGTCAGCCAGAGTGGACAGAAGGGTGCTGAGCTGGTATGGTCATGTTGAACGAATGGGAGATGAAAGGCTTACAAAGAGAATATGTGAGTCAGGTACAAGGGGAGATAGAAGGGCAGGAAGACCCCCATTGAGATGGAGAGACTGTGTAAGAAAGGCTTTGGATGATAGAGGAATGACTATAGATCAGGCAGGGGAAGTGGTGGTGGACAGGAGTGAATGGAGAATGCTTGTGAATAGTTGAGTGAACACGTGGTCATTTGGAGTAAGGGGTCGGGCGCAAGTTCGACTATATAATAGTCCATCAGGCGCCTGGCCCGGGGGGACGATTAATATGAAGGGTGTGCCTGGAAGTGTGGTGGGAGGGCTTGTGGCTTTGGCTCCGCTGCATGTCAGCCTGCCGAGATCGGAACCTCTCCGGGTGGTCAGGGGCCGGGGGAGTGCTGGAGCGACCTTGGTTACCCTGGTCTCTGGGTCTTCTCCTGGGTGACCTGGATGTGTGTGAGTTTGTGTTTTTTATCTGTGTTTATTTTTTGTTTTATGTTGTTTTGTGTTTTCCCTGTTCTTGCTCTGTCTTGAGTCGGCTACCCCCAAAATGGGGATTGGGCCTGAGCATATAGATAGATAGATAGACATGTACATAGGAAATCAAATAAAATGATAACGCGCATGTGAGTATAACGTCTAGCGTGAAGACTTCTGGCATAAGGCGAATTGACTTGACTTTACGTTTACGAGCGTGGGGCGGTGAGCGCTTATCAAGGGGATTAAGAAAGGGTCACACAGGTAAGATAAATACAAGGTAGTGCATTTGACCCTAGGTCAGAGTGACTGCTTTGGTATGAATTTATAATTCTAAATAGTGCAACTATAAGACACTGGTGAATAGTAAATATAAACTAAGGAGCTTATCAACAGGGTGGTTTAAGTTGGAATTTACTTATCTAAGCGGTTTCTGTGTAAGACTCGACACACGGCTACGAAAAATAGATTTTCACCGGGTAAGGGATCGATACACACAAGTATAGAATTAAAATTAAAATTTAGATCAATGAATCGCTATAACAGGTTTTTGAATGAAAGCAAGTTAATATAAAATGAGGAAAAGCCACTCAATTAAAATGCGACTGGATAATCACAGTAAAATAGAATTCGGAAGAACTCAGAATATAAAAGGGCGTACACGACGAAGTTGTACTAAGTTGAAATACTACGATAATAGTATAAAAGGAAATTTGAATATATTAGCAAATCCCTATCTGGCAATACGTGAATCAAATATATGGCGGATGCGAATTACATGAACATATGATGTAATTAAATATTTACTATAGAAATAGTAAGATCGAAATGGTAATGGTCTCTACGATAATAAGAAGACACAAATAATAAATAACTTGAAGGAGAGTTACTATAAATGTGTGAAAAGAATTATTAATTACCCACACGCGTAGCTCAGATTAATTCACAAGCACTGGTATAAACTAGATAGCTCGAATAATAGAATTAAGGTTTTAACTCAACGGAGGGGTTCTAGACTTTTCGGTAAGGAAAGATAGATAGATTAAAATTTGGGCATAGGTCCTAGGTAAATGGTAGTAAATTAGGGTATATCTTCACGGTATACGTTTACACTTCCACTTGGATGTACAAAGAATGAATAACATATATAGGTGACATCTGAGAGTATTCCGTTGTGAGCCTGGATCGAGAGTGTAGAGAGTGTATATAACGGATGTACAATTGACAAGGAATAATAACACTTAAGAAAGATACTGCAAAGGGATTTTTCGTAGCAATATCTAGTGCGATGAAATCACTTGCACAGATCAAGATTAATGGAAAGACAAATGACTATGTAACGTGTACACAGATCGATAATTGAATAATAAATAGGCACAGATCCTTGGCACAGATCAACTTAATAACACTTCACGGAATACTCGCATAAATTACCTTTCCTTCAACAATAGCCACAAATTGAGTTAAGCAGAAACACTTAGGGTTAGCGTGGAGGAGGAGAAGGGCCAAGTACGAGGGGCGGGGCATCACAGAGGTCCGGCCACGGAAGCTGGACGTAAGAGGGGGCCACACGTCAGGGGTCCAGGGGGCAGGGCCAGGCGTCAGGGTACTGATTCGGCAGGGGTCCAAAGGCAGGGGGGCAGTGGACAGCAGGCTCCTTCTCTCTCTCAGGCAAACGACTCCTGGACAGCAATTATCCGGACGGAGTGTTTAGGTAGTTATACTCCCGACATAATTATATATCCGGACGGAGTAAGCTACTGAGTGTGAACTGACTTCCTGTAGTTTCAGTCAGTACATATTTCGGTTATTTCTCTTTGCAGGTTGCGTGATCTTGTATGAATAGGGGCATAGTAAATACATAAAAGTGGGCTATGTTGAGGTTAATATATACATGAAAAATATATTATGGGGCTTAACCTAAGACGTGCGCATGGGGGGTATGAGACACCACACGCCTGTGCCCACGTATTTGAGCTGTTCCCATCACTAACATCCATATGCGCCTATTTTACGTTGATTATAAAGGTATTAACCTGTTACAGTAAATAAAACAAGTGGAAACAGCGTTTGGATGGTCAAAATCGGCGATACAGGCAGGCCGGGAGTTACATAAGTTATGGCTGAGGCAACCTCCCTCCCCTCCACTCCTCCCCCCATCTGTAGAGAGATTGTTGATCGATACTCTCTCTCTCTCTTGCACTCGCTTGGTAACAGTGATGACAACACCCTGCTTGCAACTCGCTAATGTTAGCACAAAAATAGACCACAGAATCATGGAATAACAGTGAAAATAGGTGATAATTGAAGGAGGGGGGGGGGGAAGTGGGGAAGGAGGGGATGTGGAGGAGTGATATTTGGCATGGCCCAGGGGCAAAAAAAAAAAAAAAAAAAAAAAAAAAAGGGGGGTTTAAGTTTTTTTGGGGTGTTTTAAATGGATTTTTTTAGGCCCAGGATCTTAAGAGTCTTCCCGCAGTCGCCCGGGGAAACTCTTAAGAGTCTTCCAACACTTGCCGGGTTAATGACATCGCAATGAGGTTCTCGTCTGTTTGACCTTTTGTTCTTGCTTATATCATCAAGCTTGATGATGTAATTCGTGATTATTATGGCTATTTGGACTGTTTATGGAATGATTTTCTTCCGTGGCACTTTATATTACCATTTCACTTTTCTTCTCGTCTGGCAGCTTCTTGAGGATGGAGGGCCCCAACGATTTAAATATTCCCAGGGCTCTTTATGTTGAGATTGCATAAACACTTTTTCATCATCGTACTCGGTGGAGTATTCGGGGAGAAGTTCCGCCTTGGCTCTTTGAGTCATGCCCTGTGATTGGTGGGGCCGCGTGAGGTGCTGAATGGAGGGGCTTGACCTGCCCTTTGGGGGTAACTCACCTGTATGGGTAATTAGAGCATGGGTATTGGGGTCAGATTTCCCATTCTCTGGAAAATGGGAACTGATTCTATTTCTAAACCCTTTTCTCTTTGTCTCCCTGGATTCCCTTACGGTGGCTATCTTGTGTGGTTGTCCTTTGGCTCCGTCATTTCATATATATATATATATATATTAAACACAAATTATGTGAATAATAAAATATTACGCAAAGGAGGATGTCAAGTATAAATATAATACAATAAAATAGAATTAAATAAGTTAAAAAATATAATTAATGCTGCAAAAAAATAATTAACTTCAGACTGAAAAATGGAGATATGAGCTGAATTGACTCGCTCATTTGGCAACTTATTCCACAAGTCAACCATGGCCGGCACAAAATACCGTGAAAACTGTGTAGTAGAAAAATTCACACGGCTCATGGCAAGATCAATAAAATTGATTGTGAATCTAGTTGCACGAGTCCAGACATAGGGCCCAGGCAGAACCCCATGTAAGGGATGCTGAGGGTTGTTAAAAACTTTAAATAAAAGACTAAGGGCACCAACTTTAAGTCGATGACACAGATCAAGAGACACATGCAGTAGAATAAAACTGATAGAATTCAGGGACCTGTCAAGCAACTTGAGATGGCAGTCAGCTGCTGACAACCAGACAGGTGAGCAGTACTCGGATTGTGGCAAAATAAAATCATAAACAAACTTGATAACTGTGGCGTCACAAGCAAACGTTCTATAACACTTCTGAAGGAGACCAATTTTTTGGGATATGGAAGAGGAGAAAGAACGAGTATGCTTTTCAAAAGTAAGTTTGGGATCCAGAGTAATTCCTAACCAACGCAGAGTATCCACATTCTCAATGTGCTCGCCAGAAACGTGTAGGTAAGGATGGGGAGGATCCAAGGTACGAGATCTGCTGATGATAATGGAGTGTATGTACTAGCATTAAGTTTCATACCCCAAGGTTCACACCATGATGTAATTTTGGCTAAATCCCTATTCAGAGTAGTAGCAATTTCGTGTCGATCAATTGGTGATGGAATATATAATACACTGTATATATATATATATATATATATATATATATATATATATATATATATATATATATATATATATATATACAGGTGTATTAAAAAAACCGCTTACAGACTTCAAGTACCGAATACAAAAACAAGTTCACTTTATTCTATAACAAAATAACAAATAATTAATAATTAATGATTTAAAGGATATAAAGTAAGATATTCAGTGTCGTACAAGCATGGGTTATAATCCGAACACTGGCATTGGTCTCCCCTTTCATGCCCCCCCCCCCCCACCCCCCGCCCCCCTCATCACCTAGTTTATACCCAGGAATATTAAATTATCAACATAATTAGTTTTCAGGGTGAAGCAATGAAAGTAATATTCCCTTTATACACGGTTTACAACTCAAATTATTTTATGTTAATTCATTTTTGTTTCTTTCAACATAGGAAAGACCAAAGGCATCTTGGATGAAACAAATTACGATCCTCAAGTGGTCTGCTGACTTTACTGGCATATGTTAGTATATTAAAGAGCAATGCTGAATGATACAAATACCCAAACAATGTGGGCATTACAAAGTTATTTCCTAATGTTATTTAATTAATTGTACAGTAGTAAACATTAATCCAAATACAAACTTATTCGAAGCGGTTTCGGGTTGAATTGAATATCCATACTAATTCTTACTGAGCATTTGCATATTAGAGATTCGTGTAATAAGTTCGAGACTTCAAAATCGATCAGAATTAATTACCACTACTGTACATGGCCATTACAGTGTAATAAGAGGAGATTAATTGAAATAATTTTAATTACCACCAACTGATATAATACAAACATCAATCATACCCAATATTTTTAATCTTTGAATCTTTATACCGAGTAGTAAAACATGTTCGGAATTTCATTCAAGATAGGAACGATCAGTCCGCAATGAATCTATGAATCAAGAATTATGCTTGATAAACGATTGCAAAATGTTACAATTTTTGTTATGCTAATCCGTTTCAAATAATTAGTATTTTTCTGCTAACTACTTAATATAATCACCGTATTCTAAGATAATTTAATTTCGTAATTTTTAATGTGTGAATAGGTAAACCTATACTTTCCCTTTACTTAAGTCCATAGTAAACATGTTAATCATGTATCAATTATTTAGTGCCTTATTTGTAACCCTGTTTTGCTAGATTTCTAAATAAGCATATATCTCAGTAATAACACTTTTCTGGGGAAATTGTGATACGACAATATACAGTATGTTCATTTTCCATTTTACAATGTCTTCGTCATAGTCTGTAACAGTTATTTCAAGACACCCATATATATATATATATATATATGTGTGTGTGTGTGTGTGTGTGTGTGTGTGTGCATGTGTGTGTATTTATATATTGTATGAGGTGAAAGCATATGTTCGATCCCTAGGCTATAAGCTAATAATATGTAGTATAATATGTATTGAGCATAAGCAAAGCAGAGTTTATGAATAATATTTATGTAATTTTTTCAGCCTTAGTGATTGGAGCCGTTCTGCTCTTAATTTTGGTATCGTACTGCTGCTGCATCAAGAAAAGGTGAGACCATCATATACTTTATGTCACTATTTTTTTACCCAGAGTCATATTCACATTATAGTTTAAGTTCATGCTTATATAAATAATATTTTTGTTTATAAAGACTGGGATCCGTATATCTCTCCAACGTACATTTTGTCTAAATATATATTGCTACAATAGTGATGCACATTCATACAATAATACTAAGTTAATACAAATGTTTATTGTAAAATTATTTTATATAATAAGCCTTTCTTGTTATTATGTATGTGGGAGTAAAAAAGGAAGAAATAAGGGCACCGAACATTTTGCAAAGTTTTACCAATCAGCAAGCAGCATTTCCGGCAGCTAATCCTGATCTGCGGTGAAGATTTGGGTGTAGCGCGGGTCTGCAAGTGCAACAGTGCCTCGTCCCATCCCGATTGTTCGAAGAGTCTGTGCCAAGCATGCTTCTCCCACCAATTCAGCGGGGAGGTCCAGTATCATATTCACCGCACTTCTGGTTTCAACAGCAGTTATTTTAAAAATGGGCAACTTCCCTCTTGTGATAATACACCCAGAGCTGCCTTGCCTAGTCCTATTTATTATTACAGTAGTAATAGTAGGAACACGGGAAGCAAAAGAAACGAAGGAGATCAGGAAAACTGTCACCCAAGCCTCACCTATAAGCCATTAACTAATCAGCGCGAAGTACCAAAAGCCCGGGCCGAGCAAGCTCCAAGACAGATGGCGCCCAGAGCCATAGTTGAAAATAGCTCCAGGAAAGGACAGGTTGGTATTTCCCCAGCCGTATACTCCAAGGCAGTACAAACAACAGGAAGACATGGCAGTGTAAGCAGAGCAGCGGAGCCTGGTACCAACAACCTGCCTCAAATCTGAGCCTGCCAATTTGAGTCAACCCCCGAGCTTGCAGCCAACTCTCCAGCGGCCTACGAGTACCTGTCGGCAGTGCATGCTTTCTCAGTAGTAATGCACGATAAAAAGGGTGGAAGTACTACTGAAGATACGGAGAAGGAGCTAAATAGTACTACATTTCCATAACCCCAAACTGAAGATACGGAGAAGGAGCTAAATACTACTACATTTCCATAACCCCAAACTGATTGCAATAATGGATGAAGAGATGAGAGTGCTGGTGTAGCAGGAAATTCTTCCCCCTGACTTAAGTTCCCCTCAGGAAAAGTAGTAGCGCATTAACACGAGAATATTATGGGCCTGGGTATACATGGGTGTACCCAGGCCGATCAAGGCCTATCCATTTTTCCCAAGTCCATTCCCAATATCATGGGTATTGTTGGCCTAGGTTAGTATCTGAGTCGACCCCGGCCCAAAGGCTTGTGTGGCTGTTTTCGCAAGCCAGTGACATCATCTGAGTCGGGGTGTAGGTGGGTAAAGTCAGCCCTGGGGACGGAGCAGGGCTGGGTTGGTCTAGGTCAAGCGATGACGGTCTGGGTGTACACAGGTTAGTTGTTTCACTAATCCCCTAGTCTCTCTCTACACGCCGCAATGTTAAATCTCTCACTCTTCTACCGCTTTCACAATTATCAATATTCTTCAGAGCTCTCTCTGTGTATACCACCTTCCGTATGGAGAGTTAGGGGCACCCACCTTTCAACACACACACACACCCCTATTCTGTCCAACACTTAAACCCAAGACTGAACAAATTTTCCCAGTCTTTCTTCTACTCTACAAGCAAGCTTTGGAACTCTGTCCCTCAATCTGTCTTTCCTCCATCTTATAAAATAAACTGCTTCAAGCACCGTGTGTCCATATATTTAGACTCTAAAGTACCTTGATTTTGTCTTTCTGTCATTCTTTCAACTTTGGGGGAGACACTTGCTACAGACAGCTTTGCCGTTTGTCTCCTTCATTCGCAGAGAAAAAAAATATATGCCTAGGCTCAATTTACCCCTAGAAAAAGTGGTCTGGGCTGTTTTCCCCCGGGAGGGGGGGAGGGATTCCCAGCTAGTGTTATAATATATATTTTGTTCCCCAAATGGCCATCCTCCCCTCCAACTCCCTCCAACAAAACAAATAAATAGCCAGAACAAAACTTTAAAACAAGCCAAGTCATAGACAGGAATAAAGGGCAGAAAATTAGGACTGAGATGCGACGGGGCAATGAAATGCCAATCATTCCCTTCCAGCACCAAACCACAACCAACATCAACTCAAGCCCCCCGTTACGCAATGCTTGCATAAACACCCAACACCCAGTGGAACGTCGCCCCCCTACAGCTCGCCATCATCGGGTAAGGAGAAACAAGTGCAAAGTGAAGACGGGTGGCTCACCTAAAACACGGTCGGTCATAGAAAACCAGGGTCCCCTACCATACATAGACAACTTAGAAAGTAGGAGGACTACCCTAACCACATTCAGAAATGTTTAGCCAACACTGAAAATAAACAAAATGCCAATTTTTGTATCCGTGTGTCGGGATCATAAGAAATGATCCAAACATTGATACAGGAAATATCCCTATTCCCCATTACCCCCAAACCCAACATATCCTAAGAAAAAGCATAAATACCCTTAACCAAGACAATGCCATTATCGACCAGGGTCAAGGACTAAATTTAGACAATGAACAAATACCCCTAACCCTCCCAATTCATGATCAAAGGCTTTCCGTTCCCTTCACCCGCAAGGTAGAAAAGTTAGAACAAGTTAGTGCGACCGACTTTCGAGAAACAATAAATAATAGAGACGCACACGTGCTCCTGTTGCCTTAGAGTCCGGTCTCCTTGATGTCGGCCAAATCTAGGTCACTATGCGCATTGGGGATAGAAAAGTCAAGCCTTCAGCCCGTAGTTTCAGATACCAATTTGGGTTTGGAAATCAAAGGTACAAGTAAAGGTGAGGAACTTAATTCCTTAATTACTGAGTCGTATCCGTGCCCTGGGAGCCCAGTAACTAGTTCAATTGCAAGCAGCATTATATGTGCACTTGTAAAAGAAACCCTTGACTTCTCACAGACTAGCCACTCAAGTCTTTCTCAAGACTCTGTGTTTATGCACAGTACGGATACTGACTTATTGGTTGGGACGCCTTTTGATCAGAGCATATTTACCCCCTCAGACAGGATATATTAACTTACTTACGGGGAGGCAGACAGCCTGGTATTTTCCCCAAAACAGTGAAAATCACACTGAGGGACCGTTAGGAGTCGGAGGAATTTTGGGTTGCCATCAATCGACAGATTATGATCTAACTTACCTAACTTACTGAGCTCAAAATGACGCAGAAGCGTCATATAACTTATTATTGAGCTATTTCACTAAGTTCATATGACGCGATAGCGTCATATGAGTCAGAGGGGGTTAAATGACTCTAATACTATTGATGCAAGCATAGATAACCTTTATCAGACTACATTTGCATCATAGTGAAGCAGATAAGTGAAACAATCGTTCAAATGGTGATGCAAGCATGAAATTTGGTACAGGTATTCTTCAAAGCTCACCTTCAAAGCACATACCGCTGGCCACGCAAAAATTCAATATGGCAACCATTTTTCAAGATGGCCGACACATCTGACTGAGCCCTACTGTTATGGGTCAGTTAATTGAAAGAAAAAAGACATGAATACTGTCCAATCCATTTTTTTTTGGCTCTAATGTGGTAAGTGAAGGTAATTTTGTCCAAAGCAGTTGTATATTAGACTTTAACTAAGATGGCGTCCAAGATGGCCGCCATTAACCCGAGGAGGCCGGATTTTTTTGGCGATTTTCGGTAGTGTTTATGGCTTAATAGCTAATCAAAGAATAAAGATAGAGAAATGAGTCATAAACCACGTGAGAGAGGTCACTTTCAGCTTTTGTCTCGTAAACAAATTCAGCTCCATAGGCCCAGTAGTTACTGAGATATTGCTTGTTTTCGTGAGGTAACTTTTCCGTGATTTTCCGTGTTTACGCACCTTTGCTATAGTGAAATTTCCTTAAACCCATTGTGTTGACATCACGGTAGTTTCGGTGATATTGGAACTCGGTGAAAATTACAGCAAAAGTACCGTGACGTCATACAAGTAAATAGCAGCCATCAGCAGGCTATTTAAAGCCGTGCTATTTGAGTAGTGTATCGGCCTTCTGGGGTTAAAGACAAATTTTGTGATATCTTGGCTATTAGTAGAGCTAGACAAATGATTTTGTCATCTAATCCTACATTTTTGAGGTCAGAGAATTAGAAAGACTTGTCACATTATTAACTCATCAGGGTCATAAGTAACTAGACAAAGTGAAGGAAGATTATATCGTAGGAAACGGCCTAATTCACACCATTTATACATATCCATTGAGTACAAATAACATTAGTAAAAATACCATAGAATCAAAGGCTCACACCTCACATTTGCAAGTGCACAGAGCTGTACATGAGAGACCCAGCCTGTAGCACTTGCACCTGCCACGACAGTCTGATTTACAGCCACATTTGGTCAGCTGTTCGCAACTCTTTGCTATGGGGGAGTTGGCTGTCCAGAAGACGTGCCATTCTTCACCAACCTTCTGCCATCCCCAGTCAGCAGGACTCTCTGTTTCTGGTTGACACTGGGTTGCTTGGGCCCAAACACAACCAGCCTGGAAGGCAGATCGTCTAGTGTGCTGAAGCAGAGCTGCTCTTGTTGGTGGAATGGCCTCATAAGGCCTCTGTTTTCTGGCAAACATGTCAAGCCTGGCCTCATCCACAGTGGTAGCAGTGCTGGACCTGTCATACATCAGTATGACAAACCTCTCCAGTATCTCCAGGTCACCATCTTCCACTGTAAGTGGGTACTGGCTCAGCTTGGAGAAGACAGGGGAGGCCTCTGGACAAACATCCCATGTCTGCCAGGCAGTTTTCTTTCCCTTGTTACGGAAGGCTGAAACAGTGTCACACCCTGTGAAGGCATGAAAGAATAACATGCCTTTAGACTTTAGCCTTTTCCTGCCCCATACAGCAATACAGGCCATGCACACTGATCCAGCGCCGGCTTTGACCATGACCAAATGCCACCCATAACTGCTCTAGCCCCAAACTCTGAAGGGCTGGAAAGGCACTCTCTGCAATGACCACAACATCTGTAGCATTTGCCTTGACCATGACGGCTAATGACGTCATGCTTACTTCAAATTCTGGGCCTCTCTTCATTGAAGCATGATGTGCTGACCATGTCAAGTTCACTGCACCATCTACTTCCTCAGTCACTATTACTTTCTCTAGCCACTGGTACTCCATGGCCAGTTGTGGGCCGAAGACATCTGTGGCTGGCTTTGGCAGTGGAAGTTTTGGTGGCAGAGGGTTCTTTGCTTTGAAGGATGCAGGAGTAATGTTTGTGAATGTGTCAGGAAGTTCTGGAACGGCCTTGACTTTCTCAGGTCCAAGCCTGAGTTTTTGACGCTCCTGGCCACCATTTACCTTGGTGGGATGTTGATATACAGAAATGCTAGTCCCATGGAAGGAGGTTGTGGCAGTTGTTGCGGAAGGGTTGTGGTTGATGTTGTCCATCACGGCAGTGGTGAACAACTCTTTACGCAGTACTGGTGGACAGACCACACCCTCCTCGACATACTTGTTGACTGTGGCATCTCCTAATTCAGCTGAGACCTCCAACACCCTGTCATATGAGATGTGGAGGCCATGCTCATGCAGCATTTCGACCAGGTTTCTTTTCCGGGATTTGGCATAGACTGAGAGTCCCATGTAGACTGGGAATGGTGTTTCTCTGTCTTTTGAGTGCCTATGTGTAGCAGCTCCCTCTTTGTATCGGGAGTAGCAGTTAAACTGCATCAATTGGGCAATGGCCTGATCAGACTTTGAAACTCCAAATCTCAGTTGAGACTTGATGTCAGCTCCATGTTCAACCATCCCCACAAACTGAAGCAGAAGGGGAGGTATGGCATTTTGCACACAACCAGCTGGAAATGTGCCATCAAATTTTGATTGATGTTCAAGCATGCATTTTCTTAGAATTTTTGCTGCTTTAGCAGTGATGAGTGCATCTGAAAAATCAGAAATTTAGGTAATTGCTTTGCCCACATCTTTCTGAAATGCAAGAAGTACATCTCTTCCACTTCTATGAGCTTCAAGTTCTGGAATTTCTTCCAGAAGTTTATCCTTCAGTCTGGTGGAATTTACATGTGGTAAATCCACACCAAGTTGTGCCAGACACTGTTGGTAAAGGTGGCATATATCTGCCAGGCGAAATGTGACTGGCTCTTCTGAGCATAGGTTGCTTTCAACAATGTATGTCACCAGCTCTGATAAAATTAATGGATAAACATCTGGCTCCAGATCAGTGGCACTTGAGCTTTTCTCAAGGTTTCTCAGGTGGGAGCTTTCCCTGTTGTAGAGGGCACTGAGACACACTCTGTGGTACTTTAGCTCCTGTGCAATAGCATCTCCACCACTCAATTTAGCAAGAAGCTTGCCATCGTTAAGTGCCTCTGCACACTCTTGTAGCCTCTTGTTAAGGTTCATGGTCATTACCTGCCTGAGATCAGATGCAGGTGCCACTTTCTCACAAAAATACAAGTTTGACCATCATAGCTAGTTCGACGTTGCTTTGCATGATTGTCTTCAGACTCACTACTTTGACGATTAGATCGGCGTTTCCTTGCGCGATTCAGCTTGCTGTTGTTAAACAACAACCGGCAGTTGACATTGTATTTTGCCTGATTTCTTCTCAAAGTGGCATCTATGCCGTCACCTTCATCAAGCCTTGTTGGATCCACGATCAATGGCATTTCCTGGATTTCATGAAACATCGGTATGTTGGTAGCCAGCATGGCATAACCGTCATGTTCAAGGGAATAATGGGTTCTAGGTGATGTTAAATCTTCACCTATTTTGTCTTTCTGGCAAAGACAAATTTTGACCAGTCAGTTTGTCTTATGGGAAAAATGGATTTTGAATCTGACATATTGCTTTCTGATTAAGGCCGAGGGTTTATCCTTTTACCACCTTAACGAAATTACACACACATTACTTTATGGGATACAACTAGGTTCGGGTGACCTACACCTAGCCCGATCATTCATCCAGTGCCATTTAAGTCCCGTGTGATCTGTACACCATCCAGGTAAGTACATGAGCAAGTCATGTATAGCCCCCTTAACCTTGGCTCGGCTCTCCCGCGCTGGCACACCCTGTCAATTCAGGTGCGGCTATCTAACTCTATCTACTAACTACCAACTACTGTCTAGTAGCTAATTGATATGGGGCTGTTAGAAAGCATTTGGGACACTAAATTAAACTACACTACAACTTACAGTATAGTACAGTAAAATAAGCTGACACTGAACCCCATGCTGAGTTGCACAGCAGCGATGTTACCAGTGTGCCCTGGTTGTGTGTTGACATCACTCTATTATATTTGCAAGATCTCATCACTGCCTCAGTCCTTACTAACAAATGTGAAAATGGCTCCATTGGATTATCTGACCCAAAGAATGTATGTGCACACCAAAAATAATTTATATATGTTCAGTAGTTGCTTAGATATGAACATATGAAATTAATGGACGCCATCTTTGATGCCATTCTAAAATTCCAATTATAGACTATGACAAAGATTAAAACAGTGCTTCTCATTAATCTGGTTAGCAAGAAACAGTTTTCTCTTAAAATGTTCACCAGGTAATAATTAAACAAAAATTAAGCAACATATGGTCAGGCACGGCAGCCATCTTGAAAAATGACCGCCATCTTGGATTTTCGCGTGGCCAGCGGTATTTCTGAGAAGAATGGACCTTGAAGGGTACATGTACCAAATTTCATGCTTGCATCACCATTTGAACGATTCTCCTGAAATTTGCAGTTATCTGCCCCACTATCACTGTATTCTTTCGAAGTTCGAAATAGTTTGCCTTTGTCATATCCGCCTATGCCTGTTAATACCTTCAGTATTCCAAGTGGAGGGGATTCTTTATCCTCTATTAGCCTCAGTGCGGATTGTGACCAAGGTTGTGGCGAGTCAGGGAAAGAAATAGAGAGAGACGAGCGTACCCTACAGTTGTTTGGTCCAGAGCCTGTCTGCGGCATGTGAAGCCAGAGGCCCTAAAGCAACTCGTGTTGGGACAACTAAAAGCTACACCAATGCGCCATATTTGTTCTACCAGTGCCTCCTCTCTCTACATAAATCATTTAAGTGTTTCTTATGTTCGTATTAGGTAACAATGATTGTTGTGAGAGTCTAGATCAAGGTATGATAAGCTTCACTCAATATTAACGTAATACACAAAGATTTTCCATTCTTTCCTCTATCCTTTTATTACCCGTTGCTCCAGTTGTGGGAGAACATTTACACTGCTATCAAGCGGAAAAAATTTATATATTTTTTACGAATATAGGATCCTATGTTCATTAATTTAGAAATATACAAACGTTATCCGAGGAATAAATACATACATATTGCACGTCAACTTGAACGCTTACTCAGACCTTCGTTTATACGCTACGTCTCGTCAGGGTACAAGTCCAATAGTGAATAGTTCAAGTCGCGAGTAATCTGCTCCTCAGTCATATATTTTGACTATTATATTTATCACAAGTTTATGAGTTGTTAATTAATTTTTATGACTCATGAGTTTATTGCATTTAATTGCCTGTTTAAGTCGCTTAGACTTATTGTCATTTAGAGATCAAATATTGTACTATTTTCCATACTTATCAGTGCTACGTTAATTACATCGCAGTAAATATTATGTATACTTTTGCCAAGCCATATTTGAGAGCTTGTATATTTAAATCAGGACTTTATTTATTGTGATTTGAGGCTATTCGTCTCCTATGTTATTCATTGTATGTTTAATTGTAACTTTATGATTCTATTTATATGAATTTGGGGAGAAAATTTGATTCAGATTGGGGAGAAAAATTGATTCAGATAGAGATATAGAGTGCCTGCAAAGGGATCTAGATAACTTACACGAATGGTCAGTAAATTGGCAGATGAAGTTTAACATTGACAAATGCAAGGTATTAAAGATAGGGAGGATGCATACAAATGTTAAATATAAACTAGCTAATATGGAATTAGAAAACTCAGACTGTGAGAAAGATCTAGGTATGTTTGTTAGCAATGATTTGAAGCCTAGAAAACAGTGTATAAGCGTTCGAACAAGGCAAACAGGATTCTCGGGTTCATCTCTAGGAGTATGAGTAACAGAACTGCTGATGTTATCTTAAAACTGTACTTGTCATTAGTGAGACCCCATATGGATAATGCTGTTCAATTTTGGTGTCCTTACTACAGAATGGACATTCATTGGAGAGAGTACAACGTAGAATGACAACAATTATCCATAATATTAGAAATCTTCGGTATGAAGAAAGGTTGAAGAAATTAGGCTTACCTTCGTTAGAGATGCAGAGTTAAAGGTGATATGATAGAGGTGTTCAAGAGGGTTAGTGGGATTAATAAAGGGGGCATAACAAATGTACTAAAACTCAGTGATAGCAAAAGAACTCAAACAAATGGTTTCAAATTAGATACATTTCGTTTCAGAAAGGATATAGGCAAATATTGGTTTGGTAAGAGTTGTAGATAGGTGGAATAGGCTACCAAGTGCTATAGTGGGATCAAGAACGATAGGGAGCTTTAAGATAAAATTAGATAGGCATATGGACGAGATGGGTTGGGTGTGAGGGAGATCTGTCAGGTGTGGGCCAATCGGCGCTTTGTAGACCCCCGTTTTCTGACCTCTAACCGTTTCGGTGAGGTCAGTCCTAATGGTGTTAGTGAGCTGGGCTTTATAAGCCCAGATTATAAGGCCTTATGATTAGGGTTAGGTGTGAGAGGGATCTGCCTTGTTTGGGCCAATCGACTTTCTGCAGATTACCATTTTCTTATGTTCGTATGTTATGATTATTGTTCCAGAGATATATTGAGATTGTACCCTAGTTACTAAGGAATAAAAAGTGTAAAACCACTTGCGTGTATTCTGTGTCCATTGCTTATTACTGAAGAATTGTATATAGAGCCAAGGCTAATCTTTGCCCAGCGGAGAGGCATTATTGTTGACGATTAGCGCAGATTCATAAGGTGGAAATCGCAATCAGTCTATATCACGGTTTCTTATAAACGCGGCATAACAATGACATTACTGGAAAGTATTATTCTTCTTGTTCCGAGTCATGGCACAGTCAGTAGAGCGACGGCTGCTGATAAAAGGGTCAACGGATCAACCCCACACTTTCAAAATGTTATTGATAGATGTCAAGCCCGGGCAACTTGACCTAGCGATTCGTGACACCCATTCTCGGGAATTATGGTGTCTGGCAAATAAAAAAAATAGTAAAATAAAATAAAACTAATATTCTTACCAGTAATAGAGGAGGAACAATTGGTCCACAAAGTTGATGGAACCTAAACCCTAAAAAAGCAGGCAGGCCACCTATATTGGTGAGACCATTGGCCACGCTTCACGTCCCGCCACCACACGAAAGATGACACCCAATGGTGGTGGGCTGTTCAATGAATGTTGAATTATCCCTTCCATTCTTGAGGGTGCACCTTTTCCGGATATGAAGAGTTATCAACTCATGTCAATAACTCCTATCCTTCCTAAGGTCTACGAGCATCTGATAATTCCATAAACTAGTCCAGCATTCAGAAGAGAGTTAAAATATCCTACCATCTGGACAGTTTGCATACAGGAAGGATCTTGGTTGTGGTGAGGTTCTACTGTCTTCATTTCATTGCTGTCAGAGAGCATTAGATTCGGGACTGGAGGCTAAGGTTGTTCAATTAGATTTCAGTGCTGCACTTGATTGTGTAAATCACTGTGGGCTGATTCATACATTTATTAAGTCTTTGGGTATTAGTGGCAAAATGTTATCAATTTGTAGAAAATTCCTCACAAACTACAGAGACTAGTACCTGATGGAGAGTTATGCGATGATGCTGGAGTGGTCTGTGGTGTGCATTTTGTAATACAGGAATCTGTTAGACGTAGTTGCAAATATATTTTTTGGGTATGTTAATGACTCCACTCTTGTGACAGGTATTAATAGGCCCTATTGTTCCGGGTCGATGGGACTCGTCAGCTTTGGTCAGCGGGGAGACAACCTTAAATTTATCCTTACTGCTTACCTAAGAGTGAAGCAGGTTGTTGTTGTTGTTGTTGTTGTTCCCCAAGCTGCCTGGCCGAACAACCCCAAGGCCCCGAGCAATTCTAAGGCCATAACCGAGTGCCCCCACAGAACCCTCCCCGCCGACCACAATAAAGCCTGGGTGACCGAAGCCACTCCATGGCGGGGGGGCTGAGGAGGGTGCGGAAATACCCGGGAAACCAAAGCCCCACCCAGGGCCCTGTGCCCCTCAGCAATTATGAAGAGAAAGCAGTGAAGTGAAGCAGGTTGGTGGATGTACTAGACATCCACCACTGTAAAAAATGTGCTAAAAATACATTGAAGGCCTTTCAGTTGGAGGGTCCCCAAGTTGAGTGTTCAGTCTTTTAAGTCCTTCAAAAACTGGCACAGATTGTCCTCGTGGGAAATAGGTCCACTTGGGGTGCTTTCTGTATGGCCATCCTTAACGGGAGTTAGGTTTTGTTTTTTTGTTTTTTTTGTTTTTTTTATGTGAGTGAAGGAGGCAAAAGGCAGAACTGCCTATAGTGAGTGACTCCCCCATAGTTGAAAGAGTGACAGGGCCAAAATCAAGGGACGTTCGAGCCAAAATGCCTGGACACACGGAGTTTGAAGCAATTTAAGTCATAGGAAGAGGGAAAGACTGATTCTGGGAGAGAGTTCCAGAGCTCAGCTGTTGAATAGAAGAAAGTCTGAGAGTAACGTTTCACTCTTGGGTTGGAGAGTTGCACAGAGTAGGGGTGGGATTGTGTTGCAAGATGGGTACCACGTGCCCTACGTAAGGGAGGTGGTATACACTGGGAAAGCTCTGAGGAACACTGATTATTATAGCGATAGAATAGCGAGAGAGATGCAACATTGCGGCGAAGAGAGAGAGATTGCAGAGAGTTGGTGAGTGGACGGGAGTTAATGATACGAAAGGCCTTCCTTTCAATTTTGTCTATGAGAGCGGTGTGAGAGGAACCTCCCCACACATGTGAACAATACTCAATACAAGGACGCACTATGCCCCTGTACAGAGCAAGAAGCTGTGCAGGGGTAAATAACCCCCTAAGGCAGTAGAGCACACCCAGCTTCTGGGAGGCTGCCTTAGCAAGACTGGTAGTATGGTCCTTCCAACTGAGAGCAGAAGAAAAAGAGACACCAAGAATATTGAGAGAAGATGAAGGATTGATTTTTGTATTGTTGAAGAATAAGGGATAGTCCGCAGGGATATCCTGACGGGTAGATAGATGGAGTAATTGGGTTTTGGATGCATTAAAGGTAACAAGGTTTTTTATTGTTCTGGCATCTCTTAATACAAATCTTGAGCATTTTAGGTTTTGGCATTTCTTTTGGATTATGTTGCTAAATACTAGTAAAACAAGACACACGACCATCACTAGGTCTAGAACTCTTGAACCACATCATGGTAATCTTATCCTTAATGATGTGTTTTTGAGTCTTATCATAACCTTTTTGGTGTGAGGTTGAATCTTTAGCAAACATTTGAGCAACACATCAGAACTATGTTGTCTACAGTCTCTCAGAAGATAGGTAGACAAGAAAGGTCTTAAACCTGGCCGCTGCACAACCCCCCTAGGACCCACCCTCCCCTGGTGCGAGGACATGACCGAAAAATCAAGTATTACAGAATTGGACGAAAGTCACATCAACGTGTATGAAAACACTATTCCGCATATGACAATATATCCTTTTCCACTAAAAAACCTGTGGTTGTGATCGGGAGCTCAATTATCTGGCGCGAACGCCGAACGGCACTACACCCAGCTGCGACTGAGGGAGTTAGGAGCGGCCTAGGTGGGAGTAGGAGGTGGAGGAAGAGAGGGGTGATTACTAACAAAGAACGCTCTATATCTCGCTATATGAGCACTTTTAACCCCTCGAGTATCAGTGACGCACGTTATGTGTTGGCAATATATGTAACGCTAAACCCCAGCGCCTCAATTAAGTACACCGATCCTATGGCACCTAGAGGGCTCAGATTTGTATGGGAACTGCGTAAGTATCCCACGCAACAATGACGATGGTTGAAAACCCTCAAAGTCCAGCCGCGTACACGTGAGCGCGCAAAACGTGGTTTTGCATGTTTTTGCCTAAACATTTCCCCATGTTAACACTCAAAGAGCGGCTAGTTTGGTAACATCTACTACCTGCCAAGCGGGCAGATTTACCCTAAACGAGCTTCATTCCATGCTCTTTTTCATGCATAAACAAGAGCCAGAGCGTAATACAAATATGTATCCGTGAAAGGGCGATAATTGAGCTTTCCAATGACACCTGAACCATCCATGCACGACCACGGGTTGTCTTGCAACGATGTTGCAACGCGAGTGTAAAAACCCTAAAATACGGTAATTTCCTTAAATAATTCCCTGTCTAGGGAGGCAGTGGATGTGGATGTAATAATAATATTAATAATAATAATAATAATAATAATATTTATTCAGTTAGCAATTTACAGAGTTGGTACCACATAGTATGTTACAAATATGACATATACCAGCTTTGCATAATTCCAACTAAGAAGAGCCCAATAAGGCCGTTTGGCGTATTTCCATTAGGGTCCTTGTGGGATTAGGTTTGCTGGGGAAAAGGGGAGGATAAAAGAAAGAGATACTTTAGAGAAAGTATTTCTAGGGGGTTATTTTGAGATACCTTACATCCTATAGTAAATATTAGTAATCCGTAATCAGTTATTATTTCAGTTTGGTTTGCCTATCTCTTATGTCGTATTTAGTAGTAGACATAAACTTGGTGCTCCCTTCTCGCAGCTGTCCGGTTCAGGTGTTCCTTCAGGCTACGTCTGAAGGAATACAGTGTTCTCTTTTCACGGACTGACTGGGGTAGGTCGTTCCAGTCTTTGATGGCAGTGAAGAAGAATGTTTGCTTACCTTGTCCTTGGATTCTCGGGACCTTAAAATTAAACATCCTGTTTCTTGTATTATGTCCACTCCTCTCATTTGCTTTAACAAAATCACTCTTTAGATACTCTGGAGCTCTGTCATAGAATATTTTGAAGGCACCAGTGAGCCTCATTTGGTTGGCCCTGTCAGAGACATTGAGCATACCTAGTGACTGAAGTTGTTTCTGGCCAACATGTGATCTGGGTCCTAGGTTCAGCAAGAACCTAACCATTTTATTTTGAGTGACCTGAAGTTTGTGCTGTGCTGATTTAGATGATGCAGAGTACCAGGATGACACAGAATAGTCAAAATGACATTGAACAAGCGCTTGGCAAAGGGTCTTTTTGGTCGCCACTGGCAAGCATCCCACCTGTCTATACAAGTATTTTATACGTGCTCTACACTTACTCAGGATAGATTCCAAATTTTTTTCACCTGACAAGCTCAAGTCCAGTTTTAGTCCGAGATATTTAACTTGTGACACTGTTGTTATAGGAATATCATTACAGTTGACCGAGAAGCCCACAATGTCTTTCAGTTTGCGTTTTGTTCCATATAAGATGGCTTCCGTTTTGCCCAGGTGAAGAGATAGTGTGTGGAAGAGGGACCAGTCGCGGTACGGGTGCCGTGCCGAACGGTCAGAGCCCACCCGCGCTGCTCCCACCGCTCGGACTCTCTCTCAGAGCCAATTATGTGCTCAACATCGCATAGGACTTAAGTCGGGCCCCGCCAATTAGGTCTTGGTTCTCTTGACCGCCTTAAGTCGGACCCCGATAGACAAGAGTTAATTCCGACTTTCGGGCGTCCCGTAGGACCCCTTAAACTCTGGACTGCGGCCAGACTCTTAACAGGATCTACTGGGCGAATGCGGCCAGACTCTTAACCCGGTGAGACCCAGCGTCGCACGTGTTGCGTCGGCAGTGTTTGATCACCAACTCCCAGCGACGCATCACGTGCGTCCGACATATAAAAAACACTTACGTGGCTCGTAAGGTAGGAAATGGCGGGAGAATAGGAGGGGGAGGTACCGTAGTGTGTGTGGGAGCCGGGCCAGTAGGTGTGAGCGGGCCGACACAGCCGCGCGGCTGGTGGTGGTGGGCTTAGTGGGGATAGTTTACACCCTTAGTTCACCGCCACTTTGAACCTTCATTACTCCGGTCGTATGGGAGCTAGAGGCTTGAGATTTATGTGAGACACTCCTTAGGATGTATGCCATACAATGCCATACTCAGTTTTTACCCTAGTGCTCCCGGGCGGGTGGTCATGCGGGGGAGACGAACTATTGAAAACCCCCCCCCCCCCAAATGACCGAAATGAGTTTTTTTTAATTTTTGTCTTCATTTCTCACCATTCTCTTCCATTTTGGCTCAACACATTTTGTTGAGGCTCCCCGCCCCCCAAAAAAAAATTTCCGAGGTGATTTTTTTTTTTTTTTTTTTTTTCATTTCTCATCCTTGTCTTCCATTTTAGCAAACAAAAAAAAGAAGTGAAAATGGCTAGGGACTGGGGTGAACAAAATATTATAACTAGCCGGGGCTCAACGGGTTAAGATCCAAGGCCTAAAAAAATAACTTTTAAAACACTCCAGTGGCACTTAAAACAAAGCAATTTGTGTTTTGGTGAGATAATTACCCTCCATTACTTTCTACCACTCCTACACATGTATCCCAATCCCCCCTTTCCCCTCCTCCCCCCCCCCCTTTTTCCCCCCTCCTCAATTATCAGGTATTTTGTCTATTATTCCTGATAATTACTCGCTTTGTTATGTATTCTTTAACCTCTCCGCTGCGTAGGTGGGGTATTGGCCACCCCTCCCTGTGCGGAGGTATTTAGACTGTTTCCTAAACTCAAATCGTCATCGTACCATAAATATCATTAATACTTATCCATATGCGCATATTCTACGTTGATTATAAAGGTATTAACCTGTTACAACAATAAAACAAGTGGAAACAGCGTTTGGATGGTCAAAATCGGCGATAGAGGACGGGAGTTACATAACTTATGGCTGAGGCAGCCTGCCAGCCAGCCAGCCGTCACGATGGCTGGAGAGTCACTGTTGCGTGGTAGTCACTCTCTCGCTCTTTCCCACACTTGGTAACACAGATGACCACACCCTGCTAGCAACTCGCTAATGTTAGCACGAAAACATACCTAAGAATAAGGGAATAACAGGGAGAATAGGTGATAATTGAAGTGGGGTGGGGGGGGTGGGGGGTGGAAGGAGGGGATGTGGAGGAGTGATATTTGGCATGGCCAAGGGGCAATTAAAAAAAAAAAAAAAAAAAAAAAAATATACTGGGCTGATTTAAAAAAAAAAAAAAATAGGCCTTGGATTATATGAGGAGATCCGCAGCGCACCGGTAAAACTCTTATGATGAGATCCGCACTTGCCGGGTTAATAATTCGGGTTTCGGATATTCAGAATTAGATAATGCTCAACAGGAACATATCTCGCTTGATCAATGTTACTTTTAGATTACTCAATCACTCTCCCAAAACACAATAAACACACAGAATAATTACACTCGTATTTATTATGTAAACATAAGGGGGCGCCTGCAAAGCGTCAAAACTATTCCAAGGGTGTCAGCCCTATCAATACATAAAAAACCCAATCTTTTCAGAGCATCAAAAAAGTTGGACCTTTTCAATTTGACAAAAGGCTGAAACTGACTGGATGATATCATATCATCAAAAATAGTTAGGGGTTAACATTAGCCTAACCTAACAACCTTACCTAACCTAACCTAGTAAGAATGGGGTTAACATTAGCCTAACCTAACAACCTTACCTAACCTAACCTAGTAAGAATGGGGTTAACATTAGCCTAACCTAACAACCTTACCTAACCTAACCTAGTAAGAATGGGGTTAACATTTTTGATACATCGATGACTTCCAACTTTTGATGCATTGAAGTGATATACACTTTTTTACACATTGATATGATCTGGGGAAAAACTGGTTTTTGACAAAATGAACACATCTGGAAAATTTGATGTACTGATAGCTTTTTGCAGATTTGATGAAATGACAGGATCAGTTTTTGACGCTTTGATGCTCCCCCAACATACAGTAGGTACAGGCATAGACTACAGTAGATCTGGACTGGACACGAAAATGGAACTTTGCAGTAAGGGACCCAAAATCGGAGAACGAACCCCCAAGTTCGAACCTTATTACCACGAAAATATCAAATTTTCGCGGTTTCGAGGTTCGAACTTGGGGGTTCGTTCTCCGATTGTGGGTCCCTTACTGCAAAGTTCCATTTTCGTGTCCAGTCCAGATCTACTGTAGTCTATGGTACAGGAAATGGGGTATCAAAACCTCTACTATAATTGGAAGGATTCCAATATAAACACAATGTGACTTATAAAGAGTTGAATAAGTTTTACTCTTTAGTGAAATAATGTCTTCACTTACAAAGCAGCAAATAAGAAATACACAATTACCTAAAATAAATACACAAATACAAATACTGATGACAATATCTATACGGGTCAAGTGTATAACTCGGGGTATAATAATTGCTAGGTATGGCAACTGAGGTCAACTACTCAGCTGCACATAAGTCTGCGCGGCGTGAAAAACAAATAATGCCGTGTTCAGGTGTACGCTCAAAAGTACCGCTCACAGGGGTACAGGTCAGTCGGACTGAGGTCAGGTTAAGTATAGTTTCGATTTAGTGCAACGTTAAATCGAGTTTAGAAGATATTAACTTCGCTTTATTCTACAGGGAATGATAATTTAAATCTGAATTTAACTATCAAAGGATTATTGTGAGTAATATCTTACACGATACACAAAAAATAAACTCAATCGTAAATGAGTTCAAATTACACAGAGTAAGGAAATCAGATTCACAGTAAATATAGTGAATAAATTATAGCGGCACAATAGCTATAGACAAGTAAGTTTGAATGAATTAACAAACTACTGAATGTAACGCAGAATGAAGTAGCGCTTTATTATAGATTTAATAAGAGCTATAATGACTTAGATACAGAACAAAGTAGTAACTTAATAAATAGCCAAAATGATGGCATCAGAAGGAGTTTGAATAAATTAACAAACTGCTGAATGGAGCGCAGAACTAAGTAGCGCTTTACTATAACTTTAATAATCATTATAATTATTTAATTACAGAACAAAGTAGTAACATATCAATAACCAGAAATACAGGCTTGATGAATATAGGAATGTATAGTATGAATTCCTAAATCGGTGGTGAAAGAGTTACATAGCCCGGGTAACGTATATGATTAGATTATTCACAAGAAATAATATAACTTAGATATCTTGATACACATTAATTCTAACTTAACAGACGGGTTCTTTACTTTCAGTGGTGGCGACTTTATGCACTAAGTATTCTCTTGTTATAATTGGACGTAATACGGTCCCGAGTTTAGGATTTAAGTTTTAAGAAGGAAAATAGCCCTCGTTATGCACTTCACTTCAACTTGGACACACAATGAATAATAACACAAAAGAATAAAATCTGAGAGCATTCACTCAGTATCACGTATAATATCAGCTATGTAACGTAGGTAAAAATAATTGAACAAATGCTTGATCACGAATTACATAGACAATACACCGTACTTATATAAAATCACTGCATGGATCGAAGTTTGATAAATCTCACACGTGTACTAAATTGACAAGGGAAGTTCTAGATCTCTATGAAAAAGTAAAATTGAACACTCGCATATCTTATATTACCTTCACGATAATTCCCAATACTTATAAACACAGAGACACTTAGGGTATAGGTGTAGAGCAGAAGTAATTTCCATGAGGGAGAATCTGGACGACATAGGACTCGTAGTTCTTCCTCCGGCTGGACGTCAAAGGGAGCTGCCTCTCTCACGGACACTAGAGAAGGTTGCTCCTGGCTCCTCTAACACACTCTCATTCGCCACCCTAGTTGAACTTTACTATAGGGACAGGCTTGTCCTATAGAAAAGCATAGCAAACACTGTTCTCTACCCACTAAAAGCTGAATCAGTGGAAGGTATTACCCGTGTTTGCATACCTTCCCTCATTTCAGTCAGGCTATATTTGGATGATAATTTGAACTCAATTTGACACATCTCAGAATAGTAAGGACATGGGAATTTCCTTATTTTCCTTATTGAGAAGGCAATGATTATTCTAAAAATACACTTACCCTAATAATACATGTACAAGGTTATTCTCTATATCTAAAGATTATACTCTTTATATTTTAAAATGTAAAACTTGCAAACTAAACAAACCAAAATTGGGACAAGGACAATATAAAGTCAAATTAAATTATCAAAATCGCTATGTGGAAACAACGTTTACTAAAATGAAAATTATTAAATAAAAGAACACAATCCACCACATAGGGTGTACATTACTACATGAGCAAGTTAATCTGTTTCCCAAGCAAACTAATCGCACATATAACAACGCACTATCGTCACGTTAAAGGAAGTAGTCAAGTTTGGGAAGTCCGGGACGTTCTGGCAAATTTTACTAAACTCTGCATGAATAAAGAAACTACATGTTAAATGTCAAAATATTATTTAAAATCAAATTTGCAACATGACAAGACATTAACAATAGTACAAAATACAAATATTGATAAGATATCTATACTATTACAAAATAATATATAAAATACAGTACAGCACTCACTAACGATAGTGCTATCGGGTTGGTACCTGTAAGCATAGCATGCCTCAAGTGACCCCTATCAATAACTACCCTACAAATAACCTACATTTATAGCACAAATAAACTAAGGAAATCGCAAAAGTAAGCAATTGATACTATCGACAATGAATACATATAATATAAAGACAAATAATTGCAAAATATGAAGTAACAACAGATTTAAACAAAGAGTACTCTTTTAACAAGAACAATAAATTTAAAAAATATCATCAATATTAATATTAATAATAGAAAAAGAAAAAGAAAAAGATAAACAATAAATACAGACAAAAAACAATATATACAGACAAAAAGTAAGCAGAGGTTATACAAGAAACTTCAAGTTAAAAATGCTTGATTAAAATTATTGATGTCAAATTTTAGAATACAGTCACAATAATTGACCCTAAAAAGATTAAATTTATGGAACAATTTACTTGCCTCAAAACCTCTGTCCACTAAGAGTCTGTATAGTAACCTAGCTCTAGCCCAAAAGTCATCTACTTTAGTGCAGATTTTATAAAATCTTATTAACTGGGAATAAAAACAATTATAAGTTATTTTACTATCGATATTACTACTAGGGAAAGGAAAATTTATTACGTTAAAATTAAAAGGTTGCATGGCTGCATGATAATTTGTTTTCTTTAATTCACTCTCCCTGACTTTTTCTATATTGCAGGCCATTCTTTTGTTCCTCCTAATTCCTGTTCTATTATTTCCACTCCTCAAGTGAGGTACTGTAAAGGTGATTCTCTTGGTGCCATCTGTAGAAGTATTGTACTGGATCTTTATGTGGAAAAAAATCTTCTTCGTTGTATTCCAAATCCGGCTGCTGTTGAGTGCCTGCCTTTTGTGTTTGTCTCAGGCTCTGCAATTGGCTGGACAGGGAACTCTGTGATTGGTCCGGGGCCGAACTTCTGGTAGGTCCCGGATGTGATGACCTTTGGCGGGTAGACTGTCCTATACCTGCAGGGATTAGAGCATGGGTATGTCTTCCTTGTTGGGTAGACTGTATTATATCTGCAGGTATTAGAGCACGGGAAACTCGGGGAAACTGTTTGGTTTCTCTTTCCACCCTCTGCTGTGCCTTCTTCCTTGTCCTTTTGTTCTCCTTCACTGCAGCTATTTTGACTCCTGTAGGATGTTCATTTCCCTGCATTGTTAGGACCTCTGCGGGGGTGCTTTGCCCCTGGTTTGCAACCCCGTCATCTCAATGTGTATGAAGGGGACAAAAGCTGCCTTCAACAAGTGTATCTCCCAAAGTTGAAAGACTGATAATCGCTACTTTAATTAATTTATTTATTTTATATTTTGTTGTGTATTTGAAAGAAGTGTGGTGTGCATGTTTAGTGCAGTAAAATGAATAGGAGGAGGAGGTGTTTATGAGAGCTACCTGGATTACTCTGTATAGGTGAGACACACACAGAAATAGTGAGGGAAGAAAGACAAATGAAACAGGAGTTCCAGCAACTACTATTACATACCTATGAAACCTCCCCTTGGTATTGCCCTGCTAGATTGGTGTCTACAATCTCTCCGAAATAGAGGAACCGGGGAAGTGCCAACTGTAGCTCCTCCTTTGTTGTGTTCAGGGTGGGTCGTGGGGATCGAATGTGTCTCCTCTGGTCCTCCCGATAATTTAGAGCCGGCACCCAAAGTGGCACTGTATGGTGACTGGTTTGTTGCAGCCAAGTGTCTCAGGATCTCTAATGTTCTGTCAACCACTCCTGTCCTAAATGTTTGCTCGTTATCACAATAATTTCCCAATAATAGTAACCAGGTAATCCTTTCGCTAGGGGTTGAGACAGTGAGGCATGAACTCCACGAAGGCAAGGCAGCTCCAGAGATGGAGCTGCTGAATATTAGAGCCTAAGTTTATGAGCAATGATGTCATAGATATCAAATATGAATAGCAAGAGCAGATCCATATAATAGGAAAATATACTTACAGTAACTGACATGTATGTTCCGTATTAAATACTATTAAATTATATTTGTATGTACTTTTCTAACTTAAAAAAAACACATAATGTGATTGGATTAGTCTAAACATAAAATAAAAATAAATTAAGACATTATTACAACATATCAGCGAATACTTTATGCTTTATTATGCTTAATATTCAAATAGGGTCATTAGTATTGTAATAACGTGTGTGGTTAATTAGTTAAAATAAGATTTCATCGGCTATCAACCCTAGTCAACACACATAAAGTCAACAATAACGTCAGGATTGGAACCTCCTTTTCGAGATTTTCAGTCCCTTGAACGTGTGGTGGATGGTGTAGTAAAAATACGATATTGTATTTACTTTGTGTTATACCATGGCAAAATGAAGCCGCCCACGGTAACCAGCCACCCGCAGACCTCGGGAAATACCATGGCGCCCCCAGCCGACCTCCACACCAGAACTGGACACATACCTACAGCCAGGAGCACCGACGACAGGCTCAACCCAAATCCAACCCCGTACGGCACCAGAATCACCAGAGGCATCGTCGACCAATAGGGCTGCATAATAACGAAGCCCGTCCTTCAACCGTTCTCTCTCAAGCGGAACGGGGTAAATATAGAAAAGTCCCCCCGAAGACAGGTGTACCAATCCCCCACCAACACCTAGCGAGAACTATTTCTTGGAGTACCAGGGGGCAGTCACACGGCACCATATCTACAGAAGTGACGTCACCACCACCAGCCGACCCAGGGTTGGCCAACGGCCAGGTCAACCCCGCCAATCAGGAAGGAGCATCACCTGTAGAGTGGACATGGAAGGGGATACCTAAAGAAATACTGAAGGCCCTACCATTGTTACCCCCCCTCCCCCCATCACCGAAACGACAAGGACCTATGTCAATGCTAGGAAGGGCCAAGGGCGCCCTTTTTCCATGTAGCTAACCCAGGAAGACCTAAGGAGTGACCATGTACTCTGACCAGTTTAGGAAAGGCATCTCACCCTTCCTCCTGAACTGAGTGTCAATGACCTCTCTAGGTGCTCCAAAGCCCAAAGTCTTTATGTGGTAGAAATTAAGGAGTATTAAATATCTCCTGGTTCCTCGGTCAGTTTCACTGCTGAAGCCATTCGTTCTATTTATCTATTTATTGCCTGATGCCATGATCCCCGAAGGGGTGGCCACGAACGAACCATCCCCATGCACCTCTGTCCCCAGTCAGTCGACACCCCTCCTCCCAACCAGTACTGCATTCATCCATATACTTCCTCACTCAATCCTTCCACCTCTCCTTCGGTCTACCTCTCCCTCTCTGTCCTTCCACCTCGCTCTCGTACATCCTCTTAGTCATTCTCTCGCTTTCCATACGTTCCATATGGCCGAACCATCTCAAGTTGTTCCCTTTCACACTTTCCAGCACATCTACCTCCACACCACACTTCCTTCTTACTTCCTCATTCGTCTATCTATCCTTCCATGTAACTCCGCACGCACTTCTTAAGTAACTCATTTCCACTGCTTTCACTCTTGGTCCGAGTCTCTCAACCAATGTCCATGCTTCGCTTCCGTAAGTCAGTATCGGGATTACCACACTGTCATGCAAGGACTTCTTCACTTCCATACTGACCACCCTATTTCTTGTTACTGCTTTCAGCGTTCCTACAACCCTCTTCCCCTGTTGTACCCTCTCCCGCACTTCTTCATCCATAGTCCCATCTTTACTCAACACACTGCCCAGATACTTAAAAGAGTTGACGATCTCCATAGCCTGACCGTTCAACTTTACCTCACACTCTGTGACTTCACCCTTTTCGAAGACCATAGCCTTGCTCTTCCCCGCATTTACCTTCAAATTCCGTTTTTCGCACACTGTTACCAGATCCTGCAACTCCCATTCATTATCGCTCAGCAGAACTGTATCATCCGCAAACAGCAGTATAGGCAGCTTCCACTCATTTCCCTCCCTTTTCACCGATACACAAACATGCACTGCTCTTCCTAGTATTTCTTTCATGACTCCATCCATATATACAGTATACAACCACAGGGACATCACACACCCATGTTTCAACCCAACATTCAGGTCAAAGAACTCGCTCTGCTCATTCTCCACACGTACTGCCGCCTTTGCTTTCAGCAACTTGCCATCTACTCCGTATATTCTAAGTACTTTCCACATACCTTCTCTATCCACTCTGTCATAGGCCTTCTCCAAGTTCATAAAGGCAACATACACCTCCTTTTGTTGCTTCTCCAGATATTTCTCCACAACACAATTTTTGGTAAAAATCTGATCTACACATCCTCTTCCCTTCCTAAAACCTCCCTGCTCGTCGCCTATCCATTTCTCCATTCTCACTCTCACTCTCTCAATCACTATCCTACTGTACACCTTCCCTACCACGCTTAGAAGACATATTCCTCGGTGGTTACTACACACTCCTCTTTCTCCTTTGCCCTTATATATGGGAACTATTATGCCAGTCTTCCAGTCATCGGATGCACTCCCCTTCTCCCATGCTAGTTTGCACATTTTCCATACCCATTCTCACCAACATACCTCAACATTTCCCAACACACTCCATCTGTTCCTGGTGCTTTCCCCAACTTCACTCTTTTCATGGCTTACCACACTTCTGACCTCCATTCGTTGATGGACGTAAAAGTACTTTCTTATCTCGGTCAGCCTCACTGCTGAGATTATCCGTGGTCTGTCTATCAGGACCTCTCTTAACGTAACTTGTATTCAATTAGTCGTAATTCTAAGTCAAACCTTCAGTACGCTATCAAAATGAATATCCCCATCTTATGAGTATATTGTCACATGCTGGAATGACCACTCAGTCATCTAGCCACTGCCTACTCATAGATAGCTAAACTTTGGCCTTAGCTTGTATCTTCTTCGAGTCCAGCTAAAAAAAAAACGTCATTCTAACCACACACTAGCATCATTCTTGATTATTTAACATATATCTTCTTTGTCTAATTCTGTGTATGTTGTGTATATATTATTGTCCTAGTTCTGATTTGTACGGGTATATAAAATAAAGTGAATACCTAATTGCTACCATTTGACCTTGCTACGGGTAACCTCCTTAAGGCGAACCCCAGGTAAATAAACTGCCTGATAATTATTGTTATGTCATGTTGGGACTCTTATGCCCTATATCTTTAATCATCGTAATTACAATAAATGGGTGACAACCTAATTCGACTACTCACTCCAATACCTCTCCCTTTAGCAGTTTAAGACACCCATACATACAGTATAGCTTACGCAGCCCTCACTCCTCCACATCTAATAACGAGGGCTGGTATCTTACTTTGTAAATTTCATTAATCGATTTTAGGAGTATGGTTGGTTGTTGGAAGGAACATAATAAATGATTGAGCCTTTGTCCCAAATTTGTTTTCTATGCACATACCTGTTGCCTATTTACCATTGAAAAAGGTTTCATGACCATGATGGCGTATTCAATATTTAATTAGCAAACAATTTAATGTTATAGATGCTTTATTGGGAAATTCCCTTGACCACCATTTTCCGGTTCAATATGTAGGTTATTATTGCTATCACTTTAACCATAAATTTATTTATGACAAGTCCGCAATATTATGTTAACCTTTCTTGATTGCTTTCCAGATCACAAAAATCAATTCTTCCAACTTGCCATGATTCTTCAGTCTCTCCAATTCCCCTGCACGGATCATCAACTCTCCGAGAGCCTTCTGTGCCTACAATCTCGGCGCTTGCATCTTCCACGGCTATAATCCCAACGCAACCTTCAGTCCCTCCACCACCTAGCATCCCCACACCTCTAACTGCCCGTTCTTCTATTTCCTCTGACTCGATTTCGATTCAGCCTGCACGTAGATCAACCCTGCGTAAAGGATTCATTACTAGGCAGTATATTCTCTCCCCAACTGGCAGCCCAAACCTTCACCTCAGATATGCAGAACTGAGAGTGTCGAAAGTGATAAGCAGAGAGCGAGGTTTCCCCAAGCTGGACCTTCATAATATGACAGTGAAAGAGGCTATCGAGGTAACGGAAAGATTCTTGGATCAAAGTGAAGGAAAGGTTCACAAAGTTCGAATAGTGACGGGTAGAGGGCTCCATAGTCAAGGAGGTGTGCCCAAGTTAAAACCCGCTATTGAAAGACTCTTATTTGACACAGGGTACCATTTTTGGGAGGAGAACCGTGGAGGATGTATTGTAGTTAAATTCTGAAAATTTCTTAATTTCCAACGAGACTTGAGAATCCGTAGGTAATTATGGTTTAATATTATATAAATATATATATATAGAAACACTCACTTCCAATTATTGTGGACACATTGAGTTGATTGTGTTACTAATTCCACAAAATACAAACAAATGATTTATTATATATAATGCTTGACGCCCTGATCCCCTAGGGTGTAACCTCGAATGAATCATCTGCATATTCCGAGGAAATTTTGTTCTCTTCTCCACCTTGTGTTTTAGGATTACTATTCCAACCATCCATTGTTATGTATAGAGTGTGAGGTGCATTGGAAATATTATCGTACCGTTAAAATGGATTTGGATATATATATAGTCTATAACCAGTGTAATCAGCTAGCTCATGCTAGTCAAATGTTAGCATATATATATGAACAGTTTACCACACATATTTCATTCCTCAAATCATCCCGGTGGAGTCATGATTAGGCAGCGCTGCACCCACCTCCCCAACCCGCACCCTTGCTCCTCCCACATTTTGTCCCTCCCTTCCACTGTTGGTAGAAGGGGGATGGGGAGGAGGGTGCAGCGCTGCCAAATCACGTTCTCACCGGGAATATTGAGGAATGTAATATGTGCGGTAAACTGTACATGTGCCACTGGCCTACCGCACCTCTAGTGCCACCATTGCAACTATGCGTATGGACCATGCGGAAGGCCATGCCTGGTACGCTTGAACCGTGCAAGCTTCAAACATAAGACACATCATTATTCTTTCTGGACTTTGTTATAAACTCATAGGGAGAGTTCTTAAATATTTCCTTATCCATTAATTTGGTGGCACATTTTTAACACTCCACGAGCGGCTAGGTCGGTAACTTCTACTACCTGACAAGCGGGTGGTTTTACCCTAAACGACCTTGTTTCTGTGCTCTTTTTCATGCATAAACAAGAGCCAGAGCGTAATACAATTATGTATCCCTGAAAGGGCGACAATTGAGCTTTCCAATGACACCAGAACCATCCTTCTACGACCACGCATTCTCTTGCAATGATCGTGCAAGACGAGCGCAAAATCCCTAAAATACGGTAATATCCTTACATAATTCCCTGTGTAGCGAGGCAGTGAGTGTGGATGTGTGTGGAGGGAACGTCAGTAGTCGCGCAGGACCCATGCCGAGCGGTCATGAGCCGACCTACGCTCCTCCCATCGCTCGTCTCTCTCTCAGAGCCATTATTGCTCAAAAATTGCACACAGACTTAAGTCGGGCCCCGCCACTTAGTCCTTGGTTCTCTAGGCCGACTTAAGTCGGGTCCCGCTAAACAAGGGTTAAACTACCATCCTTCGGTTTCAAATCCCCTTATAATTATGTACCTTTATCTCCAATTTATTTGTTGACACTTCTACAGCTACGGTTATGGACGGCCTTCACTTACTTCCTAAATATAGCAATTCTGATGTTTCTCAGGGTATTCTCTTATCTCCAGTTTTATATATAATATTCATTAATGATCTTGTCAACAGTACAGTACCTTTAGTGCTATCTACTCTTATGCCTATCACGCTACCCTACTCTATTCAACTGACTTTCCACAGCAAACCTCCATGCAATCACAATACAAATTATGTGATGAGGCGTTAACACACCTGTCTTCTGATCTATAAACTATTTCCATTTTGTTCAGTGATAACCTTATTGCTTTCAATGCCTCCAAAATACAATTTCTCCATCTATCGACTTTCACAATCTTCCACACGACTCTCCCTAATTCTACTTCAACACACAATTCAACCAGTTCCTTTTTCTTCTGACATTTCTTGGAAAAACATTATTTCCACTTTTGCCAAATAGGCTTCCTAGAAGTTAGTTGTACTCACTGTTTCAGTGGGCTCTTTACCTCCGCACTTTACATAGTTCCACAGCTTTGTCAGTGTAGACATTCTGCCTTACGGAGATTAGGTGGCACTTGCCCCACCCCTATTCTGTCCAACTCTAACCCAGGAGTGAACCAATATTCCCAGTCTTTTACTCAACAAGTAAACTATTGAAATTTCCATCAATCTATCTCTCCCTCATCCTACGACTTTAACTCCTTCAAACTCTGTGTGTTCAGACATTTTTGACTGTAACATACCTTGAGTTTGGCTCTATCATTCTTTGAATTTGCAGGGACATTTGTTACAGGCAGCTTTGCCTTTCTATCCATCCATAATACACAATGAAAGAATGTATACTATTTGAAAGTTGAAAATTTAAATAATTAGTTAGGACAATTACTTACGAGTAAAGTACAATTATATTGCCATATGAATAATTTTAATTATGCATCCAATTGTTCATTCATAATATATACAATTATCATTAAATATGATTAATATGAAACCCACAGCAATATATATATATATATATTGTAACAGCTGGAGAGACCAAGCTCTTGAATGTGACTGTACATCTACACCTACAACTGCAAAAAACGATCCCTCTTTCTTTCCTACGTGACGAGAGAGAGAGAGAGAAAGCAGCCTGGCTGGTGTGGACGTGACATTCCACACATTCTTGGCATTCCTCGCTTTCCGCCAAAACTGCGTGTGAAGGGCGGGGCCACTGTGACGTAGTGAGCAGCCCCCTTCCCCCCACCTACTGCACACCTCTGATTGGACAACCACACCTGCCTTTCACCTGTAATTGGTCCACGTGAGCTGCCTGGCCCCTATTGGATTAGGCACCTGTTTCATGACTTCTGATTGGATTAGCGTGGACAGGGAAGGGTATAAATAGCCTGATATTGATAATTCAAACCAGTACATTCTTGGCTGGGGAGACGAGCAGTGTGTTGGGGAGACGAGACAGACTTCACAGGCTTGTATAATTATTGTATAGGGTTCATCTTTATTGTAGGGCGTAACTTGTCACCTCTATCCGGTAGGAAACCCGTGACTATTAATTAACCCGAGGTATGTCGGAAACATACACTCCTTTAATTTAGGATATTGTGATTGGAGAATCATATATGTTGGATTGGAGAGATATATATTTTGAAATACTGTTTACTTTTGGTGATTTGAACTAAGGTTTGATTCAGAGATAATTTGTGATTGAATATTTAATACTTACCTGTTAATACTTAACTGACTTGATGTAAAAGCTATTGTCATTCATAATTAATAATTAAGCATAGTAGAAGTTTAATACCTACCTGACTTTATGTAAAGCTATTTGTTATTTGTAATAGGCATTGTAAAAGTCCTATACATTGTATTGTCTACTTAAGCCTACTAAGCTTTCATTTTTACTTTAGTGATATCAGAACGTATGCAAAACGATCCTGATATCTACATCTTTCATTAATTATTATTTTGATTAATTGCAAAATACCTTATTTACGTTTATAAATATAATTCCATTTTATATGTGACTTTGTAATATTTCCTTACCATCTTTTATTAAGTCAATGTCTTTCAGTAAAAATAATATATAAGATAAAATATTAAAGAGAGAATAATAATAACATAAGAGAATAAAGAGATAATAGAAAGAGTAAAACAATTTTTAAAGGGTTAACACACTTAAATTAATTATATAAAAAGATCTTAATACTTTGCTGATAATCAAGATTAATTTATATATTCTAGTGACTGAAAAACCCTTGCTTACATACCAAACTTTTTGTATTCGTAATTAATAGTCTATTTCATATTAAACATTCAATGTAACTTTAAATAGTTTCCTGATTAAATATAATTGAATTGTATCAGAGTATAAAGGATAACTGTCCCAACAACTAAAGGAAAACAAGTAACAACAGTTAAAATTTAATATTTTACGTTCTATTGTCCTTCAGCTGTTTGCTACACTTTCATATTAACTGTTCTATCTTCATTTATTTAGTGAACCACTTCTACGTCAAGATACGTAACAATATATATATATATACATATATATATATATATATAGTCGCGAGACGAGTGTAAAGCCAAGGAGGGAGGATATGAGCCACTCCTCCACCTGCCTCACACGGGCGAGCCCATTACCAGTAGAGGGGAGTCTGGGTGATAGCAGACACAATATGAACTCTCTTAACACAATCACTGCGGAAATTGTCATATGACAATTGCCTGGTTTGTATTGTACCAAACGGGGGTCTTGTACTAAGGTGTCCTTCATTCCCTGCACATTTTCATGTATAAAGAAGAGCTAGAACGTAATTCAATTATATATCCTTGAAAGTAGAGAATATACCTTATGAATGACACCTGAATCATGTCGGTACGACCACTGGTTGTTGTGCAAAGATATTGCAAACATGGGCCAAAATCGATAAAAATTAGCGGTTTATGGCAGTTTTTGCTATTTCCAAATCTGCAGGGAAGCATGAGATGCTGTGCGTGTGAGATTACCTCAGTATTCGCCCTGGCATGCTGGGCGGTATATATAGGGGTCTCACGCTGCCTAGACTCGCTTGCCTGCCTGTCAGGCCACGTACGACGCAGATTTTCGGCGATTGATTGTCATATGACATTTGCCGCAGTGATGTCCGTATTTTGTATATAGTATGCCCGCAGTCATTGAGTTAATAATTATTTTTTTACATTTTACCATAGAATATTTTATGCTTAGAGCTGCTTAATTTAATATATCCTGAAGTTTGGCATGTCTATTTTTGGACACACTATATAATAATTGAAATGTCGGGTTGGTATTTCAACTCGACTTGGTATAATCTCGATAACAATCTTATAATAAGATATCTTGAGATAGAATATGCTCGGCAGGGTCACGTCTAGCTTTATATATCTTGCTTCAACTCTTTATCCCAAGGCAGCATTCACACAATAAGAACACAATATTACTTCACACTTTAGTTTATTCAATTGGCATAGGTTATGGAATAAATTATATTGTTCTGTCATATAGGGCAGACAATAAAAGGTACACAAGTGACGTAACAAATATAGAATGGTCTATAATGATAACTTAATTATATTTGGTCACGTTATATTTACACCCAGTATCAGTAATATAAATATGCAGGAATAAAGATGTTACACATGTACATAGGAAATCAGTCAGATGATAACACGTATGCGAGCGTAGCGTCTAACGTGAAGATTTCTGGCACAGGGCGAATTGACTTGAAACAGCGTTTGCTAATGCGGGGCGGTGAGCGCTTATCAAGGGGATTAACAGGAGGGTCACACAGGTAATATCTAGATACCTTACACGAATGGTCAGTAAAATGGCAGATGAAGTTTAACATTGACAAATGCAAGGTATTAAAGATAGGGAAGATGCATACAAATTTTAAATATAAACTAGCTAATATGGAATTAGGAAACTCAGACTGTGAGAAAGATCTAGGTGTGTTTGTTAGCAATTATTTGAAGCCTAGAAAACAATGTATAAGCGTTCGTAACAAGGCAAACAGGATTCTCGGGTTCATATCTAGGAGTGTGAGTAACAGAACTGCTGATGTTATCTTAAAACTTGACTTGTCATTAGTGAGACCCCATATGGATTATGCTGTTCAATTTTGGTGTCCTTATTACAGAATGGACATAGATTCATTGGAGAGAGTACAACGTAGAATGACAAAAAAATTATCCATAATATTAGAAATCTTCCGTATGAAGAAAGGTTGAAGAAATTAGGCTTACATTCGTTAGAGAGACGCAGAGTTAGAGGTGACATGATAGAGGTATTCAAGTGGGTTAGTGGAATTAATAAAGGAGACATGACAAATGTACTAAAGCTCAGTGATAGCGAAATAACTCGTACAAATGGTTTCAAATTAGATAAATTTCGTTTCAGAAAAGATATAGGCAAATATTGGTTTGGTAACATAGTTGTAGATGGGTGGAATAGGCTACCAAGTGATATAGTGGGATCAAGAACGATAGGGAGCTTTAAGATAAAATTAGATAGGCATATGGACGAGATGGGTTGGGTGTGAGGGGGATCTACCAGGTGTGGGCCAATCGGCGCTCAGCAGACCCCCGTAATCTTGTGTTAATCTCTGACCGTTTTGGTGTAGTCAGTACTCAAGGTATTAGTGAGATGGGTCTATAATTGGGCCTTGTAATTGGGGTTGGGTGTGACAGGGATCTGCCTTGTATGGGCCGATCGGCTTTTTGAAGACTCCCATTTTCTTATGTTCTTATGTAAGGTAAATACAAGGTAGTGCGTTCGACCCTAGGTCAGAGAGAGTGCTTTTGTATGAATTTATAATTCAAAACAGTGCGACTATAAGACACTAGTGAATGTTAACGATATACTAAGGAGCTTATCGGCAAGGTAGTTTAATTTGGAACTAACTTATCTAAGTGGTTTTTGTGAAAGACTCAACCTACGGATACGAAAATAGATTTAGACCGGGTAAGAGATTGATACACACAAGTATAGAATTCAAATTCAAATTTAGATCAATGAATCACTATAACAGGGTTTTGGAATGAATGCAAGTTAACCCTCTCCGACATATGACGCGATTTTGAGCCTATTGGAGATACTTTAAAGCCTTTGTTACCATCAGGGGTATTTAGAAACCTTTACTTTAGTTACTTCAACCTCTGCAGTTGTCTTTGAGTTAGCTGTGGGCAGAACACTAATTTTGGAGAGGTAATTATAAGAGTGAGAGAACTCTATTTCTTATTGCTAATCTGGCAACCTCTGTATCATAAATGCGTGAAAGGGTAAATATAAAATGAGGAACATACACTCAATTAAAATGCGACTGGAAATCACAGTAAATTAGAATTCAAATGAACTCAGAATAAAAGGGGCATACACGACGAAGATGTACTCGGTTAAAATACTACGATAATAGTATTACCACAATAAGAGCGGGTGGTGGAGTATATTTCACCAGTTGTCTTGCAACGATCGTGCAACCGAAGGGCAAAATCGCTAAAATACGGTCATTTCGTTACATAATTACGTGTGTAGCGAGGGAGGGAGGGTGGAGTTGTTGTTGTTGTTGTTGTTCCCTAAGCTGCCTGGCCGAACAGCCCCGAGTCCCTGAGAAAGGCCATGGCCACGATCGGGCTTTCCCACAGAGCTCTCATTGAGTGTAGATTGTGTTGTTGGCGTAAGTGGTTGTGTGAAATGCAGTCTTCTATGATGTGTTTAATGGTATGGGGTGCTGTGTTACATCCCGGGCAGGTGTCGACAACGGAGTCATCCAGTCTCTTCTGATAGCTCAGGAGAGCTGGATGGTGTCCGCATCTCAGCCTGGCCAGGTGGACTCTGTCCTCGCGAGGAAGGGAGGATTCGGAAGGATGGATTTCGGGAGGTCGTGCATGCAGCTGCGTGTTGTCTGTGAGTGAGTGGATGGATCGGTGAGAGATATGAGTATGGATGTGCTTCTGGAAGTTGGTTCGGGGTGGGCAGGGAGGGAGAGAGGACAATAATTGTGTGTGATACCGTGTGCTGGGTGTTGTTTTGATATTTCTTGGTGTCTGTTGGTGTGTTGCCATGTAGTTTAGTGGGTGGTCTTGGTTCGTGGGAGGGTGGGTGGAGTAGTGTGGAGTACATGTCAGTAGGCCCACGACGGCCGTGGCGAGCGGTCATGAGGTAACCTACGCTCCTCCCGTCGCTCGTCTCTCTCTCAGAGCCAATATTGCGCCAAAATTGCACACAGACTTAAGTGCGCCGCCGCCACATAGTCCAGATTTTTAGAGGCGGACTTAAGTCCGCCCCCGCTAAACAAGGGTTAAAGGAAATTTGAATACATTAACAAATCCCTATCTGGCAATATGTGGATCAAAGATGTGACGTAACGCGAATTACATAAACATACGATGTAATTAAAGATTTTCTATTGAAATAGTAAAGTAAAAGTAGAAACGGTCTCTACGATAATATGGAGACACGAATATAAAATAACTGGAATAAGAGTTACTATAAATGTGTGAACAAAATTATTAATTACCCACACACGTAGATCAGATTAATTCACAAGCACTGGTATAAAATAGATAGCTCAAATAATAGAATTAAGGTTAACTCAATGGGGGTTCTTGACTTTTCGGTAAGGAAAGTTAGATAGATTAAAATTTGGGCATAGGTCCTAGGTAAATGGTAGTAAATTAGGGAATATCTTCACGGTATACGCTTTCGCCTCAACTTGGATACATAAGAGAATAAATAACATATATAAGTGACATCTGAGAGTATTCCGTCTTGAGCCTGGATCGAGATAATTTATATAACGGGTGCACAATTGATAATTGTAAATAACACCACAGGAAATATACTTCAAAGGGTAATTCACGTAGCAATATCTGGTGCTATGAACTCACTTGCACAGATCAAGATTTATGGGAGGACAAATTACTATGTAACATGTACACAGATCGATAATTGAACAATTAAAAGGCACAAATCCTTGGCACAGATCAACTTAATAACACTTCCGGAATACTCGCATATATTACCTTACCTTCAACAGTAGCCACAAATTTAGATACGCAGAAACACTTAGGGTAGCGTGGGGGAGGAGAATCGCCAAGTACGAGGGTCGGGGCGTCACAGAGGTCCGGGCACGGTGGCTGGACGTAATGGGGCCACCTTCGTCAGGAGTCCAAGGGGCAGGGCCAGACGCCAGGGGACCACTTCGTCAGGAGTTCAAGGGCAGGGTGGCAGTGGACAGCAGGCTCCTTCTCTCTCAGGGGGAAACGAATACCGGACAATAATCCAGACGGTGTGTTTAAGTAGTTAATACTCCCGGACAATAATCCGGACGGAGCAACCTACTGAGTTTGAACTGACTTCCTGTAGTTTCAGTCAGTATATATTTGGGTTATTTCTCTTGGTCAGGTCGCATGATCTCGCATGAATAGGGGTATAGTAAATACATAAAAATTGGCTATGTTGAGGTTAGTAATTACATGAAAAATATATTATGGTGCTTAATGACATCGCACTGAGGTTCTCGTCTGTTTTACCTTTGTTTGTTACATATCTCATCAAGCCTGATGATGTAATTCGTGATTTTCTGTTCATTAATTGTTTTGGCTATTTGGATTGTTTATGTAATGATTTTCTTCTGTGGCACTTCCTATCATCATTTCACATTCCTTTTCTTCTGGCAGCTTCTTGAGGATGGAGGGCCCCAACGATTTAAATACTCCCAGGGCTCTTTATGCTTAGATTGCATAAACACTTTTTCATCATAGTATTCGGGGGAAAGTTCTGACTTGGCTGTTTGAGCCCCGCACTGTGATTGGCGGGGCCGTGTGAGGTGATGATTGGTGGGGCTTGACCTGCCCTTCGGGGGTAACTCACCTGTTCGTCCGGGAATTAGAGAATGAGTCCAGGGGTCAGATTTCCCGTTCTCTGGAGAATGGGAAATGAATCTGTTTTTAAATCCTTTTCTTCTATTCTACCTGGATTCTCTAATGGTGGCTATTCTGTGTGGTTGTCCTTTAGGCTCCGTTATTTCAATAATACTACAGAGACCACCAGCGTCCTTTAACCCTTAACACCTTACGAGCGGCCTATGCGGTTTATTATATGTACCGCACAGCGGGGTGTTTTTAGCCAAAATAGGGCTGTTTACGTGATCATTTTCATGCCTAAATAAGACCCAGAACGTAAAACAAGTACCTATCCCTGAAAGGGCATAAACAGAGCTTTCGAATGACACCATAACGATCCTTGTATGATGGATAGTTTTCTTGCAATAACCGTGCAACGCGAGTGCAAAAAGCAGGTAATTCGGTAGTTTCGGTACATAATTGAGTATGTAGCGAGTGAGAGAGGGAGGAGGGAGCTGAGATTTGTGTCAGTAGGTTCGCCGCGGTGGTCTGGAGCAGTCATACGCTCGCTAGTCTCCTGCCACCACTTGTCTCTCTCTCTCAGCCACATTACGTGCTGAAATTGCCACTCGACCTATGTCGAGCGCCGCCACATAGTCCAGCTTTTTTTAACTCGACTTATGTTGCTCGCCGCTAATTAAGGGTTAATTAGCGGCGAGCAACATAAGTCGAGTTAAATAAAGCTGGACTATGTGGCGGCGCTCGACATAGGTCGAGTGGCAATTTCAGCACGTAATGTGGCTGAGAGAGAGAGACAAGTGGTGGCAGGAGACTAGCGAGCGTATGACTGCTCCAGACCACCGCGGCGAACCTACTGACACAAATCTCAGCTCCCTCCTCCCTCTCTCACTCGCTACATACTCAATTATGTACCGAAAGTACCGAATTACCTGCTTTTTGCACTCGCGTTGCACGGTTATTGCAAGAAAACTATCCATCATACAAGGATCGTTATGGTGTCATTCGAAAGCTCTGTTTATGCCCTTTCAGGGATAGGTACTTGTTTTATGTTCTGGGTCTTATTTAGGCATGAAAATGATCACGTAAACAGCCCTATTTTGGCTAAAAACACCCCGCTGTGCGGTACATATAAATAAACCGCATAGGCCGCTCGTAAGGTGTTAAAGCTTTAATTATTAGTTTTGCCTAAATTGTATTATTACTATAAAAATGTTTGTGTTCATATGTCACTGACATTCACATGACTGTTTTTGTCTTTAATAACATAATTTTTATAGTTGTCAAAAATGATTATGACAATACCGTTACGCACTACTTACCTAAAGCTCGGTTCACGCATACCCGTCCTGAGCTCCCGTCCTTCCCCGACCACTGAATTCGTATGCAAACGTGCAAGGACGCCGACATAAACGGGTATGGTCAGTTCATGAACGTACAGTAACGCCACAACATGGGCCGCGGCAGCAAAGGCGGCGAACATTTTTGGTATGCCAAAAACAAACCCCTCAGGACGGACCAACCGCCAAAAAACGGGATAGGGCGGGACACCCACGTGACACCCACGTGACTGGTCGGCGCATAGACGCCGTCTGTTGGCATCTATGCGCCGCCTAGACGCCACCAGACTGCGTCTATGCGCCGACCAAAACATTTGAAAGGTTAGACGGCGATGTGGCAACATCGCATCACGTGACTACGCCAGGTGCACCCCGCCTGCACTCGCCACTCGGCGTCCATAAAAGGGCGAGCGGCGTGTGGTCCGGTCTCAGTTCCCAAGCCGCCGTCACCCCAGCAACACCTCACCACCTCGCACAAGCTCCTGCCTCCAAGCTCCAACCTTCGTCATGCTACCAAAGTCTGAGTCAAAGAAACGGCGAACCCCCACCAACAAATGCAAGACGCCCATGGACACGCAGGACACCACCGACAGCCAGCAGGTGATGGACGAGACACAGGTAGAGGAGACACAGGAGCGCCCTGATGCTGCCGAGCAGCAGGGTGCCCCTCAGTCACCCACGCCTGTCCTAAGCCTGGTGGACGACAAAGCAGTGGTTACAATAGCCTTCCACTCCTCTGGTGTCGTGGGGAAGTGGAACACCTCGTCAGAAAAGGCTTCAACGATGGCCTCACACGTCTCAGGAACAAGTAGGGAGATGGTGCTCTTGGCTACACGGAAAGCGAATCTGAGACTGGCGTAGGTGTTGCCACTTGCGAGAAATCGCAAGGTTATGGCCATTCTCAGCCCTACCTCCAGGGGCCTCCTCCAGAAGGTGATCTTCTTCTCCAGCCGAGGCCGCACACGCTCGCATATCTCGTCGAAGAGACCCTCGTCGAGCCACAGGAAGCTCCGGTACAGTTCTGGATCCTCTGCTGACAATTCCCTCATGAGGGTGTGGTAGTGGCCATAGGTCTCCCTCCTCATTAGGTAAGGCTTCACCCACACACTTAGCTTTTTCCTTCTCTTCACTTTGGACATAACTTGGGTGAGATTTAGTAGCGTGGAGCACAGTTGTTCGTTGCACTCCATGTACAGCTGCACTTGATTCAACAGATTGGCGTGGACGTCCATGTTGAGGGACAATCGGTAGGAGAAGTTACGTCTGCGAACCCTGTTTAATGACTGAGGTGTGTCTGTGCCACGCCCTTATATATTCATGGTGGTGGCCATCGCCGACGACACTGCATCCATCGTATTGTGGTCGCAGTGCCGTCACAGTGCCGTTGCAGTGCGTTGCAGACAGGTCATAAACAGACTTCTTAGGTCACCGTCCAACGGGACTGGACGTGGCACCAAGTCGCCGTCCATGCGCCGTCCATGCGCCGTCTGCCGGGGCGGTGACGTGTTGAGGTCGCCGTCCACTCCTCGTCCATGCGCCGTCTGCCGGGGCAGTGACGTGTTGAGGTCGGGCATCGTGGCCACATGTGGCCACTCGGGACGCAAGGTCTGCGTCCGTCTGTTTGATGCCGTCCAACAAATTTTGGTGGTCGGGGAAGGACGGGAGTGCAGGACGGGTATGTGTGAACCGAGCTTAAGCAAAATAGTTTTTAACAAAATTATTGTTTGTATGGGGAAAGATGTCTAGTTTTATATTATCAGAAAAAAATATATATAAAGCAATAACATTTTCTTGGAGAAGAGGGGAATTTAAATTACTCTGGCTAGTACATTGTATAAATTGGAACACGAAATTGTAACAAAAATGTTACACATAAACTATTAAAACACTATTTATACCGACCATTTTTGCTACAATTAAATGCATATTTTTAAGGTGTAGTTGTGCGTAACTAATCCAAAATAATTCAAACAAACGCACTTTTGTAGCAGTTTCATATTCTCTATTATAGATTCATGTTTTTTTCTGTTTCCTATACATTGATAGGCCTATGCTTTTCTAACCACTTGTCAGTACTTTCACAACATAATATAAATCAATTAGTACTGGTATGGCCCGAATATTCTCATCCTCCAGTCGCAATATTATTGAAGAAATCATTGTCAAGGTAGATATTAATACAATAGCATTAACCCATACTGTACCAGAGGGTATTACCATAAAAGTACCCTCCAGTACCAGGCAATGAGGCCAAAATGGCCTTAGAGTCGAGAGAATACCCTTCCACCTCAAAAGTTGGAGAAATACTGAGCCAGCTAGGTTGTGAGACCTTGGATATAAGCTGAGAAGTGTTGCCAAGGTCTCTAAACAGTGCGTATAACTCACGGTACCTCGTACCGCTCGATACGGGCAGTTACAACTACCGCATAGTACTGACGGCGATCCTCCGTCACTGGTACTGATGAGTAACTTTATTACTGATGGCAATTCGCCTTCGCTGGAACACTAAGGTTTAAACAAGCTTGTAAATGTTCTAGAACTGTACCCAAGCAGTCACTCACAATGAAGTTACATGTTCTTGATTTTGAGAATTATAATAGACGTAATTCAGCAACCTGTCTCTTGTCTAACCTATAAGTACATACAGTAGTGTATTATGTCTTGAGCATGAATAACTTTGATTTAGGCCTCTTTAACCCTTTTCCTGTGGCCGACATACATTTACGTCCTATGCAAAAAAGGGATATACTGCGGCCGATGTACATATACATGCTAGTCGTACTGGCTGAGTTGGTTGCAATAACCCGCCCCTCTTGAAGCCAGACACTTTCAGGAGGTTGAAAGCTTGTCACCCATACTTATATCAGTGAGCTTAGTACAATGGTTGAGGGAGGGTGTGTGTACAATGAAGGAGTGTTTTAGAATCTGAAAATCAACACAAACAGGACCACTTCTCCATGCAATTGTGACAGCTATTTAGTACAAATAGAGGTTAATTTCATCTTCATATTATTGCTTGCGAGAGTATAATATGGGGTCGGCTTTCAACAACGAAACAAGTAAAGTATTGATCGATTTTCCTGGGTGGTATGAGAAGGCAGGTAGGGTATAGGGAGAATTAAACACAATATTTTCATTGGAGCTCGTTCCAATTTCTTCAGGGCTACGGTTATTGCGCGAGGCTGATGTATATTTAACGGAATTAGCGAGAAATTAGCCACCTGGGCATATACTTCCCTGTAGAAGCCACCGCCACAAAAGGGCTAAGGCTGTAATATTCAATAATATCCTAATATGCATATATGCACTTGGGATAAAGAGAGGAAATGTTGAAAAGACCTGAACTGAGTGTAGATAATTTAACTTAGGTAAAATGATTAGATCAAAGTCCTGAACCTGACATTCGCACTATAACTCTTTCATCTAGTTACACAAAACACAGCAAAATATTTGGTCGCCATTCGGTATCGTTACAAATACGGTATATGCTGTAATACTGTATAATTATACAGTATACTTGATATTGAAACGTGAAAGGTAGAAAATCTGTAGTAGATGAGAGAGTCAGAGTGAAAGAGGGTGTGGCTATTATTGTGAAGGAGCTGAGAAGGTAAATAAAAGAGTGAAGAGAGGTGTCATTCAGCCTCACCAGCGACCAAAGAGACACATCAGGTCAGGAGCCAACAACCAAGCCAGGCTAACTATGAGTGCATGACAGTGTGGCATAAGGTATAGGGTGCCCAGAGGAAAACCGGATGAAACATAATAAGAACAGAAGGGGAAAACATAGAGTAAGGAGATAAAAGCTAACCAAATTTGTTCAAGCCGACAACGAAAGTTCGAGGAGAGCCCCAGTCACTGGCCTCGAAGCCCCTCCCTTCCCCCTCCCTACACACACACACACACACACACACGGCGACAACGATGGTAGTAATAGGGGGGGATTGATATACAGTATATGTCGAAAGTGAAGAATGAGTGTAGGTATTACATACTTCAAAAAGGGACGTATACGTAAATAAACATGGCATAGACTTGCAAGGAGAGAGATTGTAAAGAGGGCGTTAGGTGAGGCTCAGGGTATGTCTGATCATTATCTTGTGGAGGGAAAGCTGAGGGTGAGCAGTCACAGGAGAATGGGAGGCAAGCGAGAAGTAAGAGAGGTTGTTGTTGTTGTTCCCTAAGCTGCCTGGCCGAACAGCCCCGAGTCCCTGAGAAAGGCCATGGCCACGATCGGGCTTTCCCACAGAGCTCTCATTGAGTGTAGATTGTGTTGTTGGCGTAAGTGGTTGTGTGAAATGCAGTCTTCTATGATGTGTTTAATGGTATGGGGTGCTGTGTTACATCCCGGGCAGGCGTCGACAACGGAGTCATCCAGTCTCTTCTGATAGCTCAGGAGAGCTGGATGGTGTCCGCATCTCAGCCTGGCCAGGTGGACTCTGTCCTCGCGAGGAAGGGAGGATTCGGAAGGATGGATTTCGGGAGGTCGTGCATGCAGCTGCGTGATGTCTGTGAGTGAGTGGATGGATCGGTGAGAGATATGAGTATGGATGTGCTTCTGGAAGTTGGTTCGGGGTGGGCAGGGAGGGAGAGAGGACAATAATTGTGTGTGATACCGTGTGCTGGGTGTTGTTTTGATATTTCTTGGTGTCTGTGGGTGTGTTGCCATGTAGTTTAGTGGGTGGTCTTGGTTCGTGGAGGCTGCTGCCAGGAATTGAGTGCCTCTCATGTCCAGATGGTCTTTGACTTTGAGGATTTTGGTTTCTTGATGTAGGTGATCTGTGGGTGCAGTAGCTGTGCAGCCTGTAATGATCTTCAGGGCTTTGTTTTGAATAGTCTGTAAGGTCTTATGATGTGTTTCAGCTAGGTTAGAAGCCCAGGCTGGGCTTGCGTATTCCATCACTGATCTTATGTATTGTTTATATACTGTGGTGGTAGTTTCTTTGTTGTGTCCAAATTTTGTGTGAGCAAGTGACCTGAGGGCGTTAAGTCTGGGTGTCAGTTTCTTTTTAATGTTTGTGGTGTGCTGTTTGAATATCATATGAGTATCATATGTTACTCCTAGGATTTTGGGTGTGTGTGTATGTGTTAGGGGTGTGTTGTTTATGGTGAGTTGAGGGATGTATTCGTGTTCTCCTGTCCAACTTGTGAGCAGGGTTGCGGTGGATTTGGCTGGGGCTAGATTAAGTCTGTTTGTAGTGCACCAGCCATGTAGTGTGTTGAGATAGGGTTGAAGGAGATCTGTTGCTCTTTTTGGGTCATGGTGTGTGAATGTGAGTGTTATGTCATCTGCATAGGAGGCTAAGTTTATTTGGGGCATATTGGGTGTAGTTATATCGTGCATGTACAGATTGAAGAGTGCGGGCGATAGGACGGATCCTTGTGGGACTCCGTTTGGAAAGTTTCTGATTTTAGATGACTGACCGGCAAAAGATACATGTGCACATCTGCCTGCTAGGAAGTTGGCCAGCCACCGTTTTGTGTTGTTGTGCATGTTTGTGTTGTAGATTTTGTTTGTTAGGTTGTGGCGGGGGATGGCATCGAAGGCTTTACTAATGTCGAGTGTGGCTAATAGTGATCTGTGTTGTGGTCTAGCTGAATTGATGCCGTCGAAAGCTCTTTGTGTAAGGTCTGTGAGAAGAGTATTTGTGGAGTGCAGTGGCCTAAAGCCATGTTGTGTTGGAGCTAGGGGTAGGTCAGGTGTAATTAGTTGTAATACTAGGCGTTCCATGACTTTGGAGGGGGAGCAAAGGAGTGTGATGGGGCGGTGCGAGGAGGGTAGCGTGGGGTCTTTGTTGGGTTTGGGGAATGTGATGATGATACCATGCTTCCAAATGTCTGGTATTGTGTTGTGTGAATAGCTGTAGTTTGATATGTTAGTGAGTGTTTGTATGCCTTGTGGTCCCAGGTGTCTGAGGTGTATGTTGCTTATGTTGTCTAGGCCACAGGCGGGTGAGTGCTTGAGATTGTTGATGATATGCTTTGTCTGGTGATTGGTGAAGGGTGTATAGTCAGGGTCTGTGGGGAATTGTCTCTTACGTCGGATGACACGTCGGTCGTCTTTGTGAGGTTTTAGGTGGCTGACATGTGAGAAGTGATTGATGAGAGTGTTTGCTTGTTGTTTACATGAAGGAGTAGAGTCTGTTGTTGTGATTGCAGCATGTGATTGTGTTGTGTTGCTGTTGGAAAGTGTGATGCTGTTTAGTGGTTTGTAGAGTTTTTTGGGGTTTGTTTTGTGATCAAGTGTTTGTAGGAAGTTATTCCAATTTAGTTGTTGTTGTTCTTGTATTTTGTTGTTAGTTTGGGTGTTGAGTGCTTGAATTTGTTGTGTGATGTCTTGTGTTTGTGCTGGTTGTCTGGGTGTTGTGTTTTTTGGTTTTTTTGTGAAAGGTGGGATTGTTTGTTTGTTTCTGTTACTCTTGTACCAGTTGTCTTCTGGGTGTGGTTTAGAGTTTTTTGGGGTGTTGATTTGTGGTCAGAGCCTAAGTCTGACTGGTGAGGTGTGTGTGGGGCGAGTTCTGGGGATTGTAGGTTCTGATGTGATCAGAAGGTGATGTCTGGAGATGATGGGTTATAGAGGGCTTGGTGAGGAATATGGGTATGTTGATGGAGATAGAGAGGTACTAAAATATAGTGATTTAGAGAAATGTAAAAAAGAGAGGGAGTACCAGGAGAGGCTAAATGAGAAATGGATGGAATAGAGAAATATCGGATTAATGGCAACAGTTTAAGGAAGGATCAGTCAAGAGTATTTATGTAGAGAGAAGAGTGTTTTTTAGAGTAGAGAATTATATGAGTGAATGGTTTGAGGTAAATGTAGGTCTGCAACAGGGTTGAGTAATGTCACTGTGGGTGTATAGTGTGGTGTGGTGAACAAGGTAAAAATAAGATCTATGGGTAGAGGATTGGGTTTAGTAGGAAAGAATGGTGGTGATTGGGAGTTGAATCAGCTGCTGTTTGCTGATGACACAGCACTGGTGGCGGATTCTGAGGAGAAGATACGGCGAATAATAAAAGATTTTGGTGTGGCATGTGGGAGGAGGAAGCTGAGGGTGATTGTCAATGAAAGTAAAATGATGGTGTGTAATAGAGATAGTAGGGTAAATCTAAGTGTACGACATATGGACAAATGCTGGAACAACTAGAGTGTTTTAAATATCTAGGAGGAGCGATAAGCAGGGACGCAGGCATGGGAAAGGAGGTAAGACAGAGAGTGGATGATGGAAAAAAAGTGTTCGTAGCAATGAGAAGTATGTGGAAGGTGAGAAATCTCGGAATGAAAGCAAAAAGTGCAATGTATCAAGGATAGTTGTACCAACAGTGATGCATTGGGCAGAGACATGGGGTCTGAATGTGCAAGAGAAAAGAAGGTTGGATGGCATTGGGAAGAGCTGCTTCAGGAGTATGTGGGGAGTGATGCGTAGTGGCAGATTGAGGAATGAAGAGGTATATAGAAGAATGGAACAACAGGAACCATTATCGGCCATAGTGGCTCTATGCTGGTATAGATAATTATGTTGAACAAATGAGTGATGAAAGTCTTACAAAGAGAATAAATAAGTTAGAAACAAGGGGAAATAGATTGAGAGGAAGACCTCAGAGGAGATGGAGAGATGGAGTGAAAACAAACATTGGCAGATAGGGAGATTACTGAAGAACATGACAGAAAAGTGGTGATGAATTGGAATGAGAGGAGAATTGTAGGGAGGAGGGGTCGGGCGCCAGTTAGACTAAATAGTCCGCCAGGCGCCCGGCCTGAGAAGCCAGTTTATATTATGAAAGACCCTGCCAGGAGGTGTGTGGCCAGGCATTGTGGTGTAGTTCCACTGGGTGTCTGTCTGCTGTGACCAGAACCTCTCCGGGAGATCGAGGCCCTGAAAGTCTTTGGCTGAGGTGCCTTTGGCTCATAGTCATTGGTCTATGGGTCTTTTCCTGGGCGACCTAGTTGTGTGTGAATTTTATATTTTATATTATATTTTGTTGTTTATGTTAGGGCTCTGTCATGAGTCTGCCACACCCAGCTATGGGGCATGTGCCTGAGTATATACAGTACATACATACATACACACCATGCTTGTTGAATTCTATTATGGAAGTTCCATTTCAAATAAATATATAAATATATATTTATATATATATATATATATATATATATAATTATATATACATATATATATATATATATATATATATATATATATATATATATATAATTATATATATATATATATACTGTATATACAGTATATCTTTGCGTTTTACACATTTTCAAGTTTGGGCAGTGATTTTTTTCCGTATTTCGTCCACAATGTCTTTCCTCCAACATATGAAATGCAGGAAGGGCGGTATTAAGAGTGTTCTTTCCCAGATCACACAAATTTTGGATATGTTTCTCACCTCTGCAGCCAGTGAAGCGGTTGAAGCAAAACTATCCTCGGTTTTACGTCAACTGGACACATTTAATTACTGTCGCCGCAGTATGGAGGACCTCCACGAAGCAGACGAGAACTACAATGCTGACACTGAAGAGGATGGCATATATTTGGAACACATCGATAATATGGTAGCTCGTCTCAACAAGAAGATAAGAGAACTCTCTTCGACCGGATATACCACAACCACCTCCAACAGAAATACCGGGATTCGATTACTAAAGATCAGTATACCAACCTTTAATAATGATCCTACCCTTTGGTTGAGATTCTGAGATTTTTTTTTTTTTTAATCAGCCCAGTATCATTTTTTGTTGTTTTGTTCTTGTTTTTTTTTGTTTTAATTGCCCCTTGGCCATGCCAAATATCACTCCTCCACATCCCCTCCTTCCACCCCCCCCCACTTCAATTATCACCTATTCTCCCTGTTATTCCCTTATTCTTAGGTATTCTTGAGACTCTGCTGTGACTTTAATTATCCACAGAAGTCTGTATTTGAAAATTCGGGGGAGTTGCACGCCTTTTGCGATGCTAGTGGTGCCACTTACGGTACTGCCATTTAATTTGTGAGCCCGGAGCATAGTCATCTGGTAATCGCTAAGGCCAAGGTCGCCCCTATTCAGTCTGTGACTATACCCAGACTGGAATTAACGGCAGCTATACTAGCCGCCAGACTCGTGTAATTTGTTTAAGAAGCCTATAATTACATTCTGAATTTCAACAAGATTCTTCTCTGGAGCAATAGTCAAGTAACGGTACATTGGCTATATAGCACAAAGAAGCTGCCAGTATATGTCGTCAAACGGGTGGATGAAATAAAGTCTCTTGTCCCGACTGCACAATTCCGGTAAGTGTCCATCAAAGAAAATCCTAGCGATCTGTTGTCTAAGGGTTTTCAAGCTAAACATATGGGTTGTTTTGCATTCTGGTGGAGTGGTCCTGCGTTGCTGCGTAATCAGGATGAATGGCCAGAAGACGTTATACTATATGAACAGACACCACAAATTACTAGCCAGGTCATTGGAGCTACAGATATAGAAAACACGCAGTTATGGGACTGGGATAAATACGGCAGTTATGAAATATTAGTGCAGACCGTAGCATGGATGATCCGATAACAAAATATTCTAAAGGTAAAAATAATGGACACGTCACCAATAGACCAATGTTCAACTCAACATTATGGAGCTGAAAGCTGCAGAGATTCTGCTAATTCAACTTTGCCAGCGGGAAGGCATCCCTGAAGAACACATTACTATCTGGAGCCACGGGTATTCGCACCAACCCAATGAACCAGTTGGGGCTTGTCATGAATGGAGATATAATAATTTGTAAGAGTAGACTAAAGTTAACGGCTCTACCAAGTTCTACAAACAATCCGGTCCTACTACCCTCCAAATATCCCTTCAAGAACCTGTTCATTGATCAATGCCACCGTATCTGTTGCCATTACGGAGTAAATCGGCTGTACTTCTTTGATTTCCCATGGAATTACTTTTGCTTCCGTGGCAGGGGATTCTTGGAGAGTGCTAAATGCATTATCGAGGTAATCCTCTCAGGCATGGAAGCATACATTCCATCTTCTTTCCCTCAGTCTAATGCAAAAAAGTCTTGGCTTACTCACCTTGTTCTACTGCTGTCCGCAACAAGGAGAAAGCATTCAAATGGTACGGACGCCTTAAGACTCAAGAATCTCATTCTTCCTATGTTTCTGCCCGGAATCAAGCCAAATCTCTTCTTCGACTTGCCAAACACTCTTTCATCAATAATAAATGCACTGAACTATCCAACTCTAGCTCTTCCCAAGCTTTCTGGCATCTAGCCAAAAATCTCTCCAACAATTTTTCTTCCTCGTCTTTCCCTCCCCTTTTCCACTCTGATGGCACAACCATCACTTCTTCCTCTGACAAACGTGAACTCTTCACTCAAGCTTTTGCTAGAAACTCCACCTTGGATGATTCCGGTGCTATTCCTCCCTCTCCACACCCCTCTCTCCTACTTATGCCTAATATCCTAATCTCTTCTAAAGATATATTTTCTATCCTCTCTGGGCTTAACACACTGAGCACCAGGCAATATAATATGAATGTGCACTCCAGGCCTGGCAGGTTGTCAATTTTGTTTTTTTATTCCAGAAAACACCTGGAATGGGTTAGAAATGAAGGAAAAGCCACAAAAAAACCGATCCCGTAGGTGACTAAGGGGTGCTATGGGGCGCCCAAAAGTCGGAATTTACATGGGTAAATGGGTGGGCAAAAACATGCAAAAAAAGCTTTTGCGTGTTCATGCGCACGTGGCTGGACTTTGAGGGTTTTCAACCATCGGCATTGTTGCGTGGGATACTTACGCAGTTCCCATACAAATCTGAGCCCTCTAGGTGCCATAGGACTGGAATAATTAACCGTGACGCACCCTATTCGGCTCTGGGGTTTAGTGTAATATACATTGCCGACGCATAACGTGCGTCTATGATACTCGAGGGGTTAATACTAAGAAGGCATACGGTCCAGACGGTGTTCCTCCTGTTGTAAATAAAAAACTGTGCTTCCGTGTTAACTCCCTGCCTAGGCAAACTCTTGTGTCTCTGTCTCACCTATAACGTCTTCCCTTCTTGCTGGAAGTTTGCTCTCATTAAACCTGTCCCAAAGAACGGTGACCGCTCTCAACCTTCCAACTATCGTCCAATTGCTCTCATGTCTTGTATCTCTAAAGTTTTTGAAACTATTCTTGCTTCCAAATTTCTTAAGCATTTCTCTTCTCATAATTTACTCTCAGATCACCAGTATGGGTTCCTTAACCTCTCCGCGGCGCACAGGGGGTTTTCTACAGGGTAAGACTGTGCGCACCTATGATGATTTTGGGACCTATTGCCAATTTCGATAAAAAGTACATCATGGTGTAGGGAATGTTTGCGTGCATCGGCCCATATATATTTGACCCCCCAAAAAATGTCTGGGGGGGGGTAGGGGAACGGTCCGTAGTTGAAAAATGTAGAGCGAATGGCACCGCGCGGCTAGATTGTCATCGAGCGGCGAGATTTCCCTGCCGAATATTTACGCGCGCAGAGGATAGAAGGAGAGGGAGGAGGGGGTGGGTTACCGCGTATTATCACGTATATGTCCTTTTTTGAGCCCTTTTAGGCTATGTAGAGTATGTATACGTGTGTAGGGCACCCATATAACAATGAATATGCCTCATAGTGACCAAAAATTGCAATATATAAGGGAATTATAAGAGAATTTTTAGGCGGGAATGAAGATGTGTTGGAGGTTTGGCGGCAATTTATGAGCTGAGAGTGTGGTTTACGCCATACATATCACGTATATCTTGTACGTAGAGCACTGTCATGCTATAATACAGACTTGTACATATGTATACGTGCCATATATCAAAATATATACCGCATATAAACCAATGCATGCGATATTTACGCACATTATCAATGAGTTTCTATGCGTGAACCAAGGTGTGAGTGAGTTGTGGTGGGAATGAAAGGGGGAGAGGGTGTGTTACGCCATAAATATCACATCAATCTTGTATTTAGAGCACTCTCATGCTATAATAAAGATGTGTACATATGTAGGCGTCCCATATAACAAGGAATATACCGCATATAGCCCAATTGATGCGATATTTACGCAAATTGTGAATGTGTTTCTAGCAGACGGAAGCCTGAAAGGGTGGGTTGGGGTTGTGTGGGTGGGTGGGAGGGAGGCATGCAGGGGTGCAGTGAGTGAGTGAGTGAGTCGTGGAGAGATGGAAGTCAGGCAGATCTCTAGATAGATAACCAGCTTTGTGATAATTGTGGAGGCGCCCCAGGCGTATTGATGTTTGGTATTTTGACCCTTATGTCTACCAGATGGCTGGTGTTCGTTGCCATCAACAGGTCTACAATAACATGAGTCAGGAATGGAGAGAGAGAGAGAGAGAGAGAGAAACTGAGACATGCGTATGTCGTACGTATAAATGGACTTCAGAATTGCATTTTTATGCAAGCAGACATTGCATTTTAGACACATGTGAAGTACCACAGAAACATGTAGGCCATTGACTGTAAATAAAGTACTATATTTATAGACCACCAGCGGCGGTGCTGAGTCAACACAGGCAGATTGCCTTTTGTGATAGAGGGCTAAATATAGACTGGTGTCTCCTTACACCTGCGAAAGGGTAGATTGCCACCAGAGAAACGTTTACTTATTTATTTCGAAGTAATATGCAATCTAAATGTATATTCGAGACCTACTGCAATTATTTGTATGACAGTCAAGACTATGTATAATCCAATATACGCGCGTAGGCGAGACATAAGAAAGCTGGTTGAGCAATTTTCGACACCCACACAGTTATTATTCATTTTTATTTACAATATTATACAATACAAATGTATTTGTGAAGAGTATTTTATCCATTATTGTATTTATACCAATTTTGTTCCCAGACAGAGCTGCTGTAGCTGGAGCATCAAGGAGCGGCAAGGGTCACCTCGTGACCGCGTGACAATGAGTGGAGTCACACTGAGAGGGGCAATTTTGCTGAGTGTTTGGGCAATTTTTGACAGAATAAAGTTATATAATTACTAATTCTTGACAGAGACAAACTATTATAAACCTTGGCATGATATAATTGATAATCCCATCAATTTACAAACGTAAATTGGTGGGATAATTCATTTTTTTTTGTATATTGTCATTTCGATTGTAGACACGAAGTTTTGAGTGATATTTGGTATGAGCTCCTGTGGCATGGTTGGTAAGGTCGCGGGCTGGTTAATTCAAAGTGTCGTAGGGTAGTGGGATCGAATCCAGGAGGGGGTTATGGGGAAGGTTTTATATTGTCTAGAAAAAAATTTATAAATTTTTTTTTTTACAAGATCATGCCATTGTATTCAAACAATATGAAATATTCATAGAATATATCATATTGTAAGAATACAATGACATGACCTTTTTTTTTTTTTTTTTTTTTATTGTTTTTTTTTATTATCATAGTAGGTTTGACAGGATTTATTGAAACATATTTATTTTTGTACAATTCATTTGAGGTAAGAAAATAATTATATACACATTACTTTGGCTAATAACAAACATATATATTGATATACTAAAAAAATAAGGCATATTACATGTAAATCTTTGAAACTTATAAACTAAATAATGAAACATACAATTATATAATGTAAAAGCTATATCACAGGGACATCTTTGGAACTTATACATTATATAATATATATGTTACATTATGAGGTAGCGTGATCAATTAGGTCAGGTCAGGTAAGGTAGGGCGCGAGTCCAGGGCAGGGCAGGGCAGGAGGCGAGTCCAGGGCAGGGCACGGGGCGAGTCCAGGGCAGGGCACGGGGCGAGTCCAGGGCAGGGCAGGGCAGGGCAGGGGCCGACACTCAGTAGTTCTTGAAGGTGTGGTAGTCCCTGAAGCAGTCACCCAGGCAGAGTGGAACTTTGCACTCGGCGCACATTGAGGTGACTCTTTTGGTGACATGGGGTTTCCTCACACTGGAGCTGCAGACGGTGCACTGCACCTGCCTGTGACGAGTGCCAATCAGCTCGGTGTTGGTTGGGTAGTGTCTTTCGACACCCAGCTGGATGCGGTCAGGAACGTGATCCCCACGCCATGCCGTACGTCTGTGAGTGGTGGTGCCATACTTCTCCAGGAGTTGGTAGGAGACGTTGTACACGAACTCCCGGAATTTCAGCTTCTGGTTTGGGGCCATATCCTTTTTCACCAACCACAAGTTGTAGGCGTTCAGCATCGTTATGTCAACTAGGTGGAGGAAGAGCTTGTGATACCACTTCACAGTCTTCCTCAGACACTCAACGCCTGACAGCTGACAGTCAGACTTGTCCACCAGGCGCATGTTTTTTGTGTAGTCCACTACCATGTCGGGCTTGTAGATTGTCTTCCTGGTTCTGTAGTGGATTTTGCCAGAATCCACCTGGGCACCTGTGTGGACGGTGGAAAGCAGGTAGACGTCTCGCTTATCCTTCCACTTCAGGGCTATCAGTTTCCCACACTTCTCGAGCTGCTTGTATTTCTGCCCCTTTCGTCGCCTTCTTCGCACATGCCTCTCGCGGTGTTCCTGGGCCAGGTCGTCTTCTGAAGGTGTGTCACTGGAGGAGGCATCTGTGAGAGGAATGACATCACCTGTGAACTTTGGCATAAACTTTCTTGTCTTTCTGACAGTCCCACATGACCCCGTTTGGTTGTCATAAAGAAACTGGCAGAGAGCAGGAGAAGTATACCAGTTGTCAGTGTAGATGATGTGGCCTTTGCCCAGGTAAGGTGCCAACATTTTCCTGACGATGGCACCTGACATGCCCATGGGGTCATTGCCAGCGGCTTTCGGTACGTCAATGTCAGTTCCTGTATACACGATCATGTCAAGCACTATTCCAGTTTCACAGTCGCACAACACGAAGAGCTTGATTCCGAACCTATGCCTCTTCAAGGGGATATACTGCTTGAAAACAAGACGTCCTTTGAAGAGCACGAGCGACTCATCAATCACCAAATTGAGGAAGGGGTAAAAGTATTTCCTATACCTCTCCAACAACATGGTGAACACATCCCGAACTTTCCATATCCTGTCAATCCTGTTAGGATTTTCGTTGTCTGCAAAGTGCATAAATCTTAGCAGCAACAAAAATCTGTCACGAGTCATGAACTTATTGAAAGTTGGGGTGGCGATGAGAGGGTCGTGCTTCCAATAGTGTTGCAACACATGCTTCTTGATCAGAGGCATGAGGAACAACAAGGCAAAGAACGTCAGAAATTCTTCCACAGTCGTATCCACCCAGCCTCGTATTCTCGCTTTTGGAGAAAGGACGTCCAATCTGCCAAACACCCACCTGTAGTAGGCGTTTGTTTGGACAACGATGTACGTCATTACCTCCATGTCGAAAAAAGCGAGGAAGAAGTCGCTTTCGTTCGCTTGATCATCACAGGGCCAGTCGTCAGTTGTTCCTGACGTCCCAGGATTGAACTGGGGCACGTCAGGTACAAAATTGACCCCATCAGACCAATCGAACGAAGGCAGCTCAGGGATCGGAATGTCGTCTGCGTCTGCTTCATCGTCTGAAATATCGCTTCCATGGTCGCGATACAGCAATTCATCATCATTACCCTCCTCTTCACTTGACATACGATGCCCTTCCTCATTTTCGTCACCGACGTCGGACTCACTCCCACTGTCCACTCCCAAATCCCCCCACCCTTGGTCCCGTGCTAGGGCTTCGTCGTCGAAACCCGGGCTGCCAATGTCCTGCGAATCACCATCAAACAGCAGGGCGGCATACTTAGATGGTGTCAGAGTTTTCCGGGTCACTTTGGCACGTGCGGGAGTCTTATGGACAGGGACAGCAGAGGTGGTGGCAGGGGCGGCGGCAGCGGCGGCGGCAGGGGCAGCAGTGGTGCGTGGCCTTGATGGCAAGATGATGGTGGTGCCTGTCGCCCTTCTCTCTGTTCCTTGGGCAGGGGCGGCATGGGCGGCAGGGGCAACAGGGGCAGCAGGGCCGGCAGGGACACCAGGGCCAGCAGTCGCTTTCCCAGTCGCTTTCCCCTTCCCCTTCCCTGTTCCTTGGGCAGGGGCGGCAGGGGCGGCAGGGGCGGCAGGGACAGCAGGGCCGGCAGGGACACCAGGGCCAGCAGTCGCTTTCCCCTTCCCCTTCCCTTCCCTGTTCCTTGGGCAGGGGCGGCAGGGGCGGCAGGGGCGGCAGGGGCAGCAGGGCCGGCAGGGACACCAGGGCCAGCAGTCGCTTTCCCAGTCGCTTTCCCTCTCCCTTTCCCCTTCCCCTTCCCTGTTCCTTGGGCAGGGGCGGCAGGGGCGGCAGGGGCAGCAGGGGCGGCAGGCGCGGCACGGGCGGCAGGGGCAGCCGGGCCAGGGGCGGCTGGTGGTGTTGGTGGTGGTAGGGGCACTGTGGCTGGCGTACGGGTTCTTTTCCCTACGCCCGTGCCTTTCATTTTTCCTGCCCCCGCAGGTAATGCAGCCCTAGGGCGGCCTCCTGCGTCGCTGGTACCGGTGGCAGGGGTGGCAGGGGTGGCAGTGGTGGCAGTGGTGGTGGTAGTGGTTGTTGCAGTGGCCTGGGTCGTGGTGGCAGTGTCCCGAAAGACCAATGACCTCTGTGCCATTGCCCTGCTTGCACATGTTTTTCGTGCTTTGGGTGCTGGTGATTCGTCCTCTGAGCTGTAGGGCGTGTCGTACTGGTAGCTAGGGTCTTTGGCAGCCACCCTCTGCCTTCCACGGCGGCTAACACCACCAGAAGGAGGGCTGGTTGTGTCATCAGGGAGCGAGCGTGAGGGACGTGTAGGCTCCATGACTAGTGCGTGGTTACTGGCGCGGTGGTGCTTGCACGAGTGCGGGGCGAGCGTTTGGCGGGGTGGTATCGAGAGTTGACATGTAGTACTATACCCACACCAATTTTCAGCCGCCTGGCTATAAACGCGCGGTTTTGGTACGTGTTCAAAGTCTCTGCTCTTAAGAGTCTCCCCGCAGTGCGCCGGGGGAACTCTTAAGAGTCTCCCCGCAGCTCCCGGGTTAAGGGTCGCTCTACTGGTGATCTTCTTTCATATAATAATAACTCTTGGTCATCCTATTTTCGCCAAACAAAAAACAGAGGCAACCGAGGACCGCCAGCTATGAGGATGGAGGACAGCGAGGACCGAGGACAGCCATAAACATAAATGTAGATCCGACCAGAACCAATTTTTTTATTAAAAAGCGTTCCGTGAGCTCTAAAATCACAAATTTAAAGGTTTTCTATGCACATGGTCGTAGCATATGAAATAAAATTTTCAGATTTAGAGGAACTAGTGTTTACAGAAAATTATGACGTGATTGGCATAACAGAATCTCTGCTCAATATAGAAGACAGAGACTTTTTTAGCAGAGTATTCACTTCCCGGTTATGTAATGTTTGAGAAAAGCCGAATAAATAAAAATGGAGGTGGCATTTTACTTTTTATCAAAGAAAGTCTTAACCTGACCCTCTTGTCAAAACCTCAAATTGTGAATGTCGACACATCCATTGTGCTAATAAAGAATAATAAAGGTACAAAAAAATACTTGCATTAATATACAGACCTCCATCTCAATCAGCGCAAACTGACCGAGAAATTTATGATCAAATTGCAGATGTAAGTAACTCACAAGATACCGTCATTTTTGGCGACTTTAATTTAACTGTGACCAAGTGGGGCGATACTCTTACTTCACACTCTGGACATGACTTGTATGCGAACTTGCAAGAGAGTTTGCTCTATCAATTTGTTCGATCGCCGACCCGTGGAAATAACATTCTTGATCTTGTACTTGCAACAAAAGAAGAATTAATAGAGAATTTGAATGTTGGTGATGAATTCAGTAACAGCGACCATCGTACGATAACTTTCAGTTTAAAGTTTACTAGTAACGAACCAAATAGCAGCATCGAGAAAGTCCCTAATTTCAAGAAAGCAAAATTTTGCAAACTTAGAGCTATGTTTCAAGAAACTGACTGGAGCTTTCTAAGTAACAATAACGACATAAATATATCTTGGGAATTATTCGCAACCACTTACCTAAAAAGCAGTGCAAGACTGCATACCATCGAAAATACGGCGTACAGGCCATAATGATAAGCCCAAATGGTTGAATAAAGATATTTCAGAATGTTTGCTTGCTAAAAAGATTGCTAATGATAGATTAAAATCCTCACAAAATGACGAAGAACGGGTGAAATTTGTAGAACTACGATGCAAAGTCAAAAAGTTAATTAAGCAAAGTAAATAGACCCTGGAGTTACATGTTGCTAATCAAAGTAAAACAAACCCGAAATAATTCAATAGTTATATCAGAATGAAACAAGTAGTTACTTCAACTGTTGGACTGTTAGTCAATGAAAATGGAGAATATATCAAAGACGAAGTTCAAATGAGTAATGCCCTCAATACCTTCTTTGCATCTGTTTTTACAACAGAAGACCTCAGTGATATCCCTACAGCATCGCCGATTCAGATTGATAATTCTGATGTTCTAAGCAAGAGAAGTATTGAAATGTTTAGATAAACTCAAGGTAAATAAAACGCCTGGACCGGATACAATCTCACCTAGAGTCCTAAAGGAAGCTAGGGATGAGCTCTCCAAACCACTGACATTGCTATTCAATAAATCCTTGCAGTCTGGAACTATGCCTAATCAGTGGAAGCTAGCCAACGTAACACCGATATTCAAATAAGGCAGCAAATCCTTACCCAGTAACTGTCGTCCATTAGCTTAACCTCAGTTGAATGTAAAATGCTAGAAACACTCATAAGAGACAGACTCGTAAATAACTTAGAAGAAAATAACATACTTAAAGATACTCAACACGGCTTTCGTAACAAACGTTCCTGCTTAACAAACCTCTTAGACTTCTTCCACGATATCCTCAACCTCTATGATGAAAGTGAAGCTGTAGATATTATATACTTTGATTTTCAAAAGGCCTTTGACAAAGTTCCCCACAAACGTTTAATGCTTAAACTAAAAGCGCATGGAATACAAGACGGTGTATTGAAATGGATAGAAAATTGGCTCAGCGACAGAAAGCAAAGAGGAGTCATAAATGGTAAGGCATCTAAATGGACCAATGTAAGTAGTGGGGTACCCCTGGGATCGGTACTAGGACCAATTATCTTTCTAATTTACATCAACGACATAGATGAGGGTCTCACCTGTACAATCTCAAAGTTTGCTGACGATACAAAAATTGCAAATAGCGTACTCCCAAAAGAACAAGTTGACAATATGCAACACAATATACAGTAGATAAGTTGTCATGTTGGGCCCAAATTTGGCAAATGAGTTTCAATGCGGATAAATGTAAAGTACTACATATCGGATACCGAAAAGAGAAAGCAAACTATTCGATGAATGGCACTCGACTTAAGAGTGTAGACAGAGAAACCAATCTGGGAGTAACAATATCGAGTAACCTAAAACCGAGTCAACAATGTTCAGAAGTTGTTAAGAAGGCAGACAAAATAATTGGCTTTATAGGCAGGTCATTTGAGCATAAATCCAAAGAAGTTATCCTAACTCTTTACAATTCCTAAGTCCGCCCTCTTCTGGAATACTGTGTTCAATCCTGGTGCCCTTATTAACAAAAAGATATAGACAAGCTAGAACGAGTTCAACATAAAGTTACCAAAATGATACCTAGCCTAAAGAAAAAACCATACGAGGAGCGTCTTAGAGAATTAAATATATTTCCTTTAACCCAGCGCAGATTAAGAGGCGACTTAATTCAAGTGTTCAAAATCATCAAAGGCATCGACAATATGAACTGTAGTAAGTACTTCACTATCAACCAATCTAATTGCACGCGGGAAAACGGTTGCAAAATTATTGGTAAATCTTTTAACTCACACGAGTCTAAGAATTTCTTCTTCAATCGAGTTGTCAACTTGTGGAATGGGCTTCCCCAAGACGTTATAGACTGCAGCACCGTTGATTCTTTTAAACTTCGCCAAGACAAATATCTTGCATCAAACCCACGACTGACTGCATTTGTAAATGAATAACTTTATTATATTCCCCCCTCAAATTCATCAAAGATTATTGCGTATAAATACTACTAAGACGTTACTCTCCTTTTTCACAGATATACGAAAGATCACTTATAACTGTGTTATGTTACTAACCCATCTGTTCCCTACTAACTTCCTAATCCTGCCACGGACATTAGTTCCAGGGCAGTAGTCCATTTTTTATTTTCCCTTACCCACTCTAAGCCACTGTTTGGACACTTGATCCTCAGTGTTTTGGAGGACAAGCAGCCTAGAGGGGTCACTAGATCTGTTGTTGCTTGATTTCCTTTGTACTCCTTTGTACTTCGATGAGACCTTTTCTATTGCACTAGACATATCAAAGTCCTTCGATCGAGTCTGGCACAAATCTTTCATTTCTAAACTACCCTCCTTCGGTTTCTATCCCTCCATCTGTGCCTTTGTCTCTAATTTCCTTTCCGGCCGTTCCATGGCTGCGGTTGTGGACGGCCATCGTTCACTTCCTAATCCTATCAGCTCCGGTGTTCCTCAGGGCTCTGTCTTATCTCTCATTCTCTTTCTAATTTTCGAAAATGATCTTCTCAACTGTACCTCCAGTCCCATCCATTCATACGCTAGACAACTCTACCTTACACTACTCAATTAGTTTTCCTGAACGCCTCAGCCAGCAATCCCTCAATAACAAATGTAATGAAGCCCTGCAACACTTATCTTCTGATCTAACTACTATTTCCAATTGGGCAGAGAAAACCTTGTTGCCTTAAATACTTCCAAAACCCAATTTATCCATCTTACTACCCGTCCGGAACTCCCAGAGGACTATCCCTTACACTTCAACATTACAAAAATTAATCCCTCATCTTCTCTCAATATTCTCGGTGTCTCTTTTTCTTCTGCTGTCACTTGGAAGGATCATATCACCAGTCTTGCTAAGGCAGCCTCCTAGAAGCTGGGTGTGCTCAACTGCCTCAAGGGGTTCTTTACCTCTGCACAGCTTCTTTCTCTGTACAGGGGCACAGTGCATTCTTGTAGTGAGCATAGGTGTGGGGAGGATTCTCTCACACTACACTCCTAGACAAAGTAGACAGGAAAGCCTTTCGTATCATTAACTCCCATCAACTCTCCAACTTCGCAATCTCTCTCTCTTTGCCGCAATGTTGCATATCTCTCGCTATTCTATCGCTACTACAATAATCAATGTTCCTCATAGCTTTCCCAGTGTATACCACCTCCTCTACGTTGGGTACGTAGTACCCGTCTTGCAACACAATCCCACCCCTACTCTGTGCAAATCTTCAACCCAGGAGTGAAACATTATTCTCAGTCTTTCTCCTATTCAACTGCTGAACTCTGGAAATCTCTCCCAGAATCAGTCTTTCCCTCGTCCTATGACTTAAATTGCTTCAAACTCTGTGTGTCCAGGCATTTTGTCTCGAACATCCCTTGATATTGGCCCTGTTACTCTTTCAACTCTATGGGAGGCACTCGATACAGGCAGTTCGGCCATTTGTCTTCCTCGCTCACAGAGAGAAAAAAAAAAAAAGCATAGTAGGGAAGGTGATCGAGAGAGAGAGCAAAAACGGAGAAATGGGTAGGTGACGAGCATGGAGGGTTTAGGAAGGGAGGAGGATGTGTAGATCAGATTTTTGCCCTGAAATGTGTTGTGGAGAAATTTCTGGAGAAGCGACAGAAGCTGTTTGCTGCCTGTATGCACTTGGAGAAGGCCTACGTCAGGGTCGATAGAGAAGGTATGTGGAAGGTACTGAGAATATATGGAGTAGATGGCAAGTTGCTGAAAGCAGTGCAGATCATGTATGAGGGCGCAGGGGCGTGGTTGCGTGTGGTGAATGAACGGAGCGAGTTCTTTGATCTTAATGTTGGGTTAAAGCAGGGGTGACTGGTGTACCCATGGTTGTTCAGTGTATGGATGGATGGAGTCATGACAGATATACAAGACAGAGCAGTGCATGTTGGTGCGCCTCTGTTAAGAGAAGGAAACGAGTAGAAATTGCCTGTACTGCTGTTTGCTCATGATACAGTTCTGATGAGCAATATTGAATGGGAGATGCAGGGTCTGGTTTATATGTTTGGAGCAGTGCGTGAAGAGTGGAATCTGAAGGTAAATGCGGGGAAGAGCAGGGTTGTGGTCTTTGAAAGGGGTGCAGCCACGGAGTGTGAGGTGAGGTTGAACGGTCAGGCTATGAAGAACGTCAGCTCATTTAAGTATTTGGGTAGTGTGTTTAGTAGGGATGGGAGTATGTATGAAGAAGTGGGGGAGAGGGTGCAACAGGGGAGGAGGGTTGTGGGATCCCTGAGGGCAGTGACAAGAGATGGGGTGGTCAGCGTGGAAGTGAAGAAGTCCTTGCATGACTATGTGCTAATCCCGACATTAACTTATGGGAGCGAATCATGGACGTTGTTGAATAGACTCAAACCGTGATTGAGAGGGGTGCAAATAAGTTACTTGAGAAGTGCGTGCAGAGTTACATAGAGGGATAGACAGACAAATAAGGAAGTAAGAGAGAGGTGTGGTGTGGATGTCCTGGAAAGTGTGAAAAGGAACACCTTCAGATGGTTCAGCCATTTGGAACATATGGGAAGCGAGAGAATGACTAAGTGAGTGTACGAGAGTGAGGTGGAAGGACAGAGAGGGAGAGGTAGACCGAGTGAGAGGTGGAAGGATGGAGTGAGGAAGCATATGTGTGAAAGCGGTGCTGGATTTGAGGAGGGAAGTCGACTGACTGGGGACACAGGTGCATGGGGTCATTTCGTTTGTGGACACCCCTTCGGGGATCACAGCGTCTGGCAATAGATAGATAGATAGATATATCTGGCGAGGTGTTCAGCAATTTACTACATGTTTTCAGAGTACAGTTAAGTTGAGGTCCAAATTCTATTTCAACAAACTTTTCGACTATTAATATTGATTAATTTTGAGATTAGCTTATACGATCATAGCTGAAGTGGCAGGTATAATTAGCTAAGGAGTCAGTCTGTTACACATCGCCGAAGAGGTTAATAGAGTGTGTTTACTAAAGTGCTATTTAGATATTTGTTATAGTGACAGTTTCTTGGAAAAACCAAAACAAACCCCCGCAACATCGCCCCACACCAAAGAAAAGAGGCAGCGTCTAAACGAAGACCAGGAGGTAACGTCACCCACACAGCCCGGCCTGGGATTGGCCGATCAGAGCAGTGCCTCCACCAACCGTGACACCGTGACGTCACAACCCAACCGACCTGCTGATTGGTCCCTGGAAGGCATCCTGAAGCGATTCAGGAGGGCCCTTCCATTGCTCTCCCCCCTACCCCAATCGCCAAGACCAGAGCCACTTACACCTCACATAAAACCAGTAAATCTATGTACCCTTTTTCCCTGTGCCCCTTCTGGACAAGGAACACCTAGGGAGTCGATAGGTATCCAGGCCAGGTAAGGGAAGTTATCTCAATTTCCCCTCCTGAGATCTGGATGCTTCCCGGCTCCAAAGGTGCTCCCTGGCCCGACCTAGGTGCTTCCCGGCTCTAGAACCTAGAAAGCTTTCCGGCTTCTTGGTAGCTTGATATAATAAGCTATTACTGCGATACTAGAGATGCTTGAACTAGTTGAGACATGGCTTTCAGGCCCCGTTTACAGTAATATATTTATTAATACAGTTGCCAATTAAAACCCTCACACGCTATCCATAACTTTAATTATTCATCTATAGATATATTTTTCTAGGTCTAGGTGGCTAAAGTAAAGAGTAGAAATTTTAAGTGTAGAAATTGTTGGAGGGTGGGTTGAGGATTGGGAAGGCTTTTGGAGGGATTAGTGGAGGGAATAATGGGTTGGGTAAGAGTCCGGATAAAGTTAGAAATCGAAGAACAGATGAAGGCTAATAGATTCTGGTATTGACCAGAACATTCCATTGTATTTTATTTAACATTTTCTAATGATTTTTCCATTTGCGTCTCTCTCTGGTAAGATCAGCTAGTGCGTCCTCCCGATCATATCGTCGGGACGCACCGACACTGCGAGCTGTTGTGGTACCGAAGCACCGCACCAACCCCAGCGCTAGGCGCACCCTTACTGATACTGATCAGAAATTCTGCTCTTGTTTCATGTTTATCTAACCTTTAAGTTACCAAACCGCTGCATACCTATATGTGGAGAGCTCTGCCACACCTACACTTATACTAAACTCCAGCTAGGTCATTATTGAGTCATTATTCATTTATTATATCTCTCAGAGTATGTGCTGATATTGTATATATATATATATATATATATATATATATATATATATATACAGTATATATATAATTATATGTATCCTTGTGTATCCTATTGAGATTTATGCTGTACTATACCTTAAGACTTATGGTGATGTGTATTCATGCATTGTACCTGTAACTATAAACTATAAATGCATATCAACCTACTTATTAAATAATCAAACTTGTAAACCTAGCCCTTGTGTCCTCTTAACACCTCCCCCTCGGCATATCATGACACGTGACAGACACTTTAGAGAGTGAAACTATCTCTAGCAGAAGTTGGCATCTTAAAAAGGTTTGCAGTAGTACATCTTGAAAAAAATTGAGGTTTCCTGTTGTCAAGGGATTATGATATAGTTATTCTTTTGAAATTGTTCTCCTTTCTCAGGACTCGGGAAAAGGACTCGGACCCTACCTATGTCAAGGGCTGGGCTGGGAGGCGTCCTAACAACGACTGAGGGAGTGTGTCACCGCAAGACTGTCATCACCGGATTTCAAGTGGTACTAGAGAGGGGCGACTTATTCGGTGGTACTCAGGCTTCCTTGTTGTTGTACCAGAGTGGGGATTTGGTGGCTCCATCTATTGCCATCGCGCCAGAGGTAGAAAAGAGGAAAGGTATCCTGTTATCCACCCCAATGCTGGCATATATTATTATGTACAGTCTACGACAGAACTTGTTGTCATGGCCTGAGGCAATGTGTTAGTAACTTATCTTTTAATAGATGGCCCTATAATCGCTTCTAATAAAAGGGGGCGGGGTTAATATAGAGGTTGGAAGGAGGAGGAGTCAAACGTGTGTGTGTTCTAGAACAGCACGCGGAATAAGTTTATTTTAACATAACACACAGGCTATATTATAAGATTAGCCCATGCTGGATCACAAATAAATAACACACATCAGGTGTTGCGTTATTTATGGAATTTAATATACAGACAATCAAGTGTCTATCCTTCGAACTTCCCATTCCCTCCTCCTCCCGGCTGCCTTCTCTTATCTCCCCCTTTCTCTCGTTTTCTCTCCCCCTTCTCTCTCCTAACCGAATATATAATTTTCCTCATTATCGTGTTCAAAGCTGTCCATAAAAATTACTTTGGTGTTTTAATAATACTGTTCTGTTTACCTTTACTGATTCTCAATTATTAACTCGTATTCTAATCAATGTGTTATAGAACATAAATAGATATGCTCCGTTGCGAAACACTCAAAGTTGCCAACCTTGGCGTCCTGGTTAGTGTGAACAATCGTATAAATATATAAGTAATTGAAACGGGATGTTACAATCCACGCATCAAGACAAGTTGGATCACATTGTAATCTAGCTTGGACCAAATTATAACCAAATATATATATCATAAAGACAAGATAATATCGGCTCAGTTAGAGAAAACACTTTAGATGAGCCAAAACGTGTTTCTTTGTAATAAAAACAAATTTTGATATTAGAGTAAATCTGTTTTTCTTCCACACCCCTGTTCACAGCACTGTGGTAGACCATTTCATAATCTACCTTAACATGTAATATGACACGCTATGATGATTGTATTATACTTTTCTCAGTGGATTCTTAATTACTAGCTTAATTACTGTGGCGTCCCATTATCAGTAAACAGTTCGGCGCTACCCATTGTAGTGATTTACTATAAAGTAAGTCATCGAATTGAACAAATCACGATTATCCAAGCAATCTGGTTATGTTGTTTTAAAGTTGATAGCAATTCTTTAGGCTTTTACATTTTTACTTCGAGTTGTTTAAATTATCCTCCAAACATAATTAAAAGTATACTATAGCTCTGTGTATGTTACCTTGAATTTAATTTAATATGTATTATTTCACCATCATTATGTTACAGTGAACATTGGAAACACATACACATTATATACTATATATAAAGGGTTCTTAAATGTAAACATTTACAATTTATATTTATTCAATCAATATGATCTCCACCAACAAGTTGCATCAACTACCTCCTGTATTCTCTTTGGAGCCGATTTAAACATTTTCCAACTTATATTAGGGCGGCGACGGTTCCCCCCCCCCCCATGCCCCCCGATCCCACTCCTCCCGCCCTTTCCAATTCTAACCTGAACCACATTCCACTCCATGACATGATGGCCCACAAATTCTCTATTGGGTTCATGTCACACACCCTTGTGGACCAGCTAATTCCCGGATGGGGTCAGGTCAGGTGAAGGTATTGAAAGATAAGCCTTTATAAAGGCACCTCGTAGCTACTTTCTACTTTTCCTATTTTATGAAGAGTGTAGAGGGGGGAGAAGGGGTGCTGGAGCGAGACGAAGTTGTTGTAGTGGCATTGTTATGTGTGTTATTAGTCTGTATACGTCGTAAGGCTCAGGATGGCCATGGCACGCACTGAAGACAGCAGCATTTCCTGCTGTCCATTTGCCATGACCAGTGTGTGTGTGTGTGTGTGTGTGTGTGCGTGTGCATTTTATGTTATCATGTGTGAGTGTTTTGTGCCCATTGCGTTGTATGTGATCATGTGATGTGCGTTTTATGTTATCGGGTGTGAGTGTGTGTGTGTGTTTTGTATCCTGTGTGAGTGTGGGTGTGGGTGGGTTGGTGTTTGCATGTGATGGACAGAGGAGAGAGGTTGAAGCTCCGTCTCCCCAAACATTACAAATTGTGGAGGTCATAGGTATATGTATTATTAAACTTATTCCTTATGCCAACACAAATAACTTGAATCTTAAGTGTTATTGTTACACTAACTTGATATATATACAAACAAATATAGACGTGTTCTTCGGGAATCGTAGCTTAAATAGGAATAGGATAACTAGCGAGGCAGCGAGCAATAGGTGTTGTTCGCTGCCTCGCTAGTTATCCTATTCCTAATCAATATAGGCCCCTATGTTTGTTATTTTCGTCATCCCTAACATTTATTATGTATATGTAAATTCAAAACAATCGCATAGTATTAATCTGCGTATTTTAGAGGGTATCATTTACGTCCTTGAGAAAGAGAGAGAGAGAGAGAGAGAGAGAGAGAGAGAGAGAGAGAGAGAGAGAGAGAGAGAGAGAGAGAGAGAGAGAGAGAGAGAGAGAGGTGGGAGGGAGGGAGGGGAGAGAAAGCGGGTGAAGAAGGAGAGTTGGGGTGAAAGGGAGAGGGGGAGGAGGGGGAATGGGAAGTGCGAAGGATATAAACTTTATTGCCTGTATATTAAATTCCATAAATAACGCAACACCTGATGTGTGTTACTTATTTGTGATCCAGCATGAGCTAATCTCATAATATAGCCTGTGTGTTATGTTAAAATAAACTTATTCTGCGTGCTGTTCTAGAACACACACACACACACGTTTGACTCCTCCTCCTTCCAACCTCTATATTAACCCCGCCCCCTTTTATTAGAAGCGATTAAAGGGCCATCTATTAAAAGATAAGTGAACTAATACATTGCCTCAGGCCATGACAGTAGTTCTGTCGTAGACTGTACTGAATTATATATATAGGACCACTCCTTACATAACTCTTAACTTATTCTTAATTCTTAATTAATTATTAATTAATTATCATCATTTATCTATTAATCTTGCTTTACTTTAATAAATTGTTAACTATACATAATGTTTGCTTTCACACTTCCTGTATGTGTTTAGGTATTCTGGGAGACTTTACATTGACCATGATTCCCCTTTGTCACCTGGAGCTGCCTGGAAGAGTGTGGAGCTTAACCATTTCTCCCGTCCTCCCATTGATCAAGCAAAGGCGATCCAGAAAATGCTGGAACAGATTCCTGAGTCTCCCATTGGCTAAGATGTCCGACCAGCCCCCTCCTGATTAGCCGAGATGGACAGGTAGCAGAACACCAAAGTTTCATTCCATCACAAGGATTAAGGTGCCCACTGAAAGAGCCTAGAAGCCAAGATTGGCTACCTGAAAACCACTCGATCCGCCAAAGGGGAATAATTATAAAGCCCCAAAGCTCACCTAATGTCAGACAGTAACAGTGCCCCTTGGACTCAACTTCTCCTCCCCTGCAGCCCAAGCAGCAACCCTTCCTCCTTCTGCATCACTCAAGGTATGCGTTGGTGAATTCACTTCAGTGGACGAGAGCACAAACGGAGGTTATTCGAAAAAGGACTATTTGACAGCCCTGTAAGAGATAAATGACACAAACCTCGTGCCTCCAGCAGCCATTGGTAAGAATACCCCATACAGTTGAGTGCACAGAGGTACTAGAACTCCGCGCACTAATAGGAAATCACAACCTGGGCACCCCAAACACCGATTTTGAAGAATTAACTTCGCATTGGGAGGTGGAGCTCCCAAAGCTTCTGGAGATTGAAACCGCTGAAGCAACCCGAATCCCCCTTCGGTACTACAGACCCAGCTGCCCTTGATGACACTGCTGTGTGGTCTTGCTGCCAAACTCTGAGAGATGCTGCCGTCGATGCCCTGTGTGTGGTCCTGCCGCTGATGCCCTTCTGTATGACCCAGTTGACAACGAGCCGAGAAACCTTGTTGCTGCCTCGGAAAATGCCCTGCTGACAAAGTGCCGAGCCTGCCAACGACGTCCTGGTCCTGGAGGGCCACCCCACCACCCTTGAACTAGCTGTTATTCGAACGGCTGATAGAATCGTAAGACGATTGATAGCACACTAATAGAAGTGTTGTTAGGGCTTCTATTGAACCCAGAACTCAGAACCCAGATAAGTTGTATCTTCATCACAGAACCTGTAACTTGATTCACTCAGTAAACTCCAATTCAGCTTAGGGTCAAAACCAATAGTAAAGACAGATTTATTTGTTAGATTTATTTGGTGTTCACATGGACTCGAGTGCTTGCTGTTCCCTCTCTTCCGAAAGATTTGACGGCCTGGGACCGTACATCCCCATTGGGGGAGGTAGGGTATGGTGAGATCTGTCTGTAGTAAGGGTGGGGGATGATGTCCTCTGCCCATGGGTCCGGGCTATATGCTTCCTCTGTCCACATCCCCTCCAACAGCGCCACCGTCATGCAGGCAGATCCCATCAGTGCCATGATATTGTAGTGTAAATCACAAGTGTTTATATATATATATTATATATATATGTCTTCGTAGTGCAATGGATAAATGCACTGAATTTCGGTGTGAGCATCCTAGGTTCGAATCCCTGGACTACCACATGTATTTGTTGATTTCATTAATTGAGTTTATGAGTAAAGTCGGTTGGTGGAGGGAACATATTAATTTATATATATATATACAGTATATATATATAAATATATATACATATATATTATATATAATTATACTGTATATATATATATATATATATATATATATATATTGTTATGCTGGGTTGTAATACAACTTAGCTTTTATTCTGGTCTTTACGTAAATCCAATTATGGACTTATAGACTCAATATATCCTCAACAGGAACACATCTAACACGTTCTTATTTACAAATAGGTACTCAATCAGGTTGTAACGAACACAACAAATACACACATGTAATTTCTACACTCTCATTTATTCAATAGCATATACTGTAAATAGGTCAGTATACTCCTTAACTATTATTGGGGAATAGTAAGCGAGTATATATATATTTTGACCTAAACAATTGATAGGCATTTCACGCGTATAACTAGGCCTAAAGTGTGGGTGGATATTTACTTAGCTACTATAAGGAATAGCAAGTAAACAATTAACAAACATTTATCACACACCAAGGTCTAATAATAACATACAATAAGCGTAAATCAAGAGATAGTAGTATAGTGAAAGTATGCAATTATAAACAGACAAACATACACATAGATAAAACCCTTGATAATAATATATATGAGAGTTGAGTATCTACTGTGAAGTGTTCTGAATAAGTTTCTGAGAGGGTGCACAAAATCTCTAAGTACACATATATAAGCTGGGACGGAACAAAAAGGGAAACGTACAAAGCGAAGCGCTCTGGTGTGAACGCTCGCTCACGGGTGGTGAGAAGCGTATGGGTAAATTAAAGGGCTATCGCACGCAGATAATTCTGGCCATGTAGGTCACTCAGGTCATTCGTTATACTGCGATGATCAAAATATTATTTACGGTTAGTGCGATATTATTCTGAATATGGGGAGGAATGTATTGAAATTCAAAGGAGAGGGGAGTTAAATTGTTTTTATAATTAACAATGTACTTAGATTATTATGAGAAAATGTATATCTTGAACATACAATTAATTAATTCTTATATGCAATTATAATCTCATGGGTCGAGGAATTCAGATTTAATTATTTATATCTACTGAAGAATACTCATAGGTTGAATGTAACCTAACTGAATCAGGCAATAGATTGATTACAGAAGATAATGAATGCGTAAATAAAATAGTGTATACTAGTAGTTATAATAATACTAATAGTATAAAATTGGCATGCACAACGAAGTTGCACTTGGATAAAAAATACCTGGTAAGGTATTCAGAGATCTGAACTGGTTAGCAGATTCCTATAACTCATAGTTATATATTACTAATAGTATAATATGGCGTACACGACAAAGTTGCACGAAGATGGGAATACCTGATAAGGTATGAAGGAGGACTGAACTGGTTAACAGATTCCTATATGGAATACAGAACAATGGCGTTGTATTCGAGTTGGTGAAATAATTAGATAATAGATCTACACGAAACTAGAATTCCTAGACGAGATGGATCGAAATGATCTATTTCATAATAGAATAAACCAATATGTTATTCATAAATTATATAGTTAACGCACGACAAAATGAGGCGTAACAGGGGTTTCTCTCAAAGAAATTAGATTTAGATTATGATAATCATCAACAATAATTCTTCTAAAGGGCGAGGGACTGAGATTAAATAGATATGAAATTGAGCGTAGGTTCTAGGTAAAAGTAAGACTTTGGAAGGAAATAAATTCACAGTATACACTTCACTTCAACTTGTTACATACATAAATAGAATGGACATATACAAGGAAAATTTGTGAGTATTCGGATAGATTATTAATTGACACAAGTATGTGACGTATGCGAAGAACGTTTTATGTGAAATTAGAAGAGAAATTAACACTAGATCTTGGACACAGATCTATATAAGGTTTAATATGGTTTCTGAAGGATTAACGTAAACGCAACAATTAACGATCTTGTGCACAGATCTACATAGAAATTAGCAATGAATATTCACATATTTTACCTTACCTTCACATCAATAATCACAACGTAAGACACTCAGAGATACTTAGGGTAATTTTGGAGGGTAGTGGTTCGAGATCAAGTCTGGCCGGTGTAGAGCGTAGGTTCGCCTGGACTAGACTTCAGGGGGAGCTGCTTCTCTCGATCCGGAATCCAATATCCAGATGTCAGAGGGAACACAACAGGGCTCATTGTAGTCTCGAGGGGGAGGGGGGAGGCAGTTACCACTTTTAGTTATGCTCCGGACTTTTCAGCCTTAACCCTTCTTGCCCGGGCTCGTCATCCTAAGGACATTATTGAAATCCGGGCGATCTGGCCGAAAAACGTCGTAATAGGCTAGCCCTATCTTTATTATTATAACTGCTAGAAAATTCACACATCTCAAAACGTAGCCGTGTTTAGTATCTGTAGACCGGCTTAAGTAGAGCTCTCTAGGTCAACTGGTTCAGTTGTGATTACGATTTCCGTGGAGGAGATTTTGCCGCGATTTTAGCAATATCTCACAATAATAACAACTAATCTTGTTCTCCAAAAACCATAAAACAAAAGTCGGACTTCTCCTTCTTGATTTCGAAGGTGCGCGTCGCTCCGACAGGCTTTGTTTACATACGGTTCGACGCACAGCTTTCAAACCAAGCTTAATAGGCTTTCAAGCTTACGGATTTTAAAATGACACCCGGGCTCCTGGCCATCTGCCGCGGTGTCATTTTTAAATGACAACCTGGGAGGAAGGGGTAAGAACATTACCGAGGTGGAAGTGCTTTTCCCTAACTTCTTCCAATTTCATTGAGACTATGTTCAAGTTATTTCTTATCTTTAACTTATAGTGACTCAATGTTAAAAGGATATAGTGAATCATTGTGACATAAATAGTGAAGTAAATACTTAGCTTAAAAATACGTGGTGGTTATCATTTGGTACCTAGTCATTTAAAGTATTTTATTTAATACTCTGGTGGGAGTCACGAAGTCTAGGAAGGACATAATAGCAACTCTGGTGATTTTATTATAATTGAGGGTTATTGGTGATGCAGTGGATAACTCTGTTCTTCACTATGTTCCTGGATTGATCCAGAGTTCTCCGTAATGGTACTGCACTGTAGATCCTAATATCCCCACTTATCTCGGTAGCACTTAAGTCTTTGATGCGGAACTTGCATAAGCATTTGCTCGTTTTACTGAAAATCTGGCTGCTGGTCGTATGAAGGCTGGTGATTGGTGGAGAGAGTTTGAAAGCTGGATGGTGAGTGGCTCAAACTCCCACTCTTTTGTAGGGGTGACTGACCTAGGTGACCCATCTTCCTGGTATTTAGAAAACGGGAATGCCCTGGTAATATGGGGCACTCCTCTGTTCCTTGTTTCTCTACAGCATGGGAAACTGGTATGGGATTAAATCTCTGCTGTTCTCTCCTTCCTATTCATCTGTAGGTTAGCAATCCTACAGGTGTTACTTAAACCCGTTCCATTCAACCCCGTCACTTCATATATATATATATATATATATATATATATATATATATATATATATATATACAGTATATATATATAATGTCATCTATTGATTTTGTCCTTGGAAAGCGGAGGCGAATAATGAAGAGAAACACCAGGGCGTGATAGAAGAACACGTTCACGTTGTCTATATTTATTGCAACGTTTCGGAGACACACTTACTCCATCATCAGGCAAATCTATAAATAACAGATACACACACTTGTAAGAAAACACTGGTATCATAGTGAATTACAATAATTTCATAAAGCCTAAGAAAAATGACATACAGTAGTATGAAAATATGAAGAACTATTATGATAAACCTAAATATGTATCATAAATTGGTAATATAGAAACACAAAGATACATAGATGACATAATATGTACCACAAACATTATAAGGTAATCACAACACTTCTAAACACTATACATATGGAAACACGAAATTTGTTAAAAACACAAGAGGTCGGTAGAATATTCATTGCTACCTCATAGGTAGCAATGAAAAATCAATCGACCTCCTGTGTTTTTAACATGCCCCTTACCTGGTGTCACACCAATATCCTCCTATTGTGCCCTTTTGATAATTCACCCTCCCTGGTGAAAGTGTGAAGCCATCCATCACCACCTTGACAGAACCTGTGTCATATCTCCCATCATCACCCCACCGATGTTGACTCATCCCAACCCTCTCTCTCTCACATTTTTGTTTAATATTTTTGTATATATTTATGTTTTTGTTACCACTCCCACTCCCACTCCCAAGCTACTTCCTCAAATATATATAATAGTACTATAGTATATACTGTATATGTAGAACTATACAACAAAATTGTCGTTGGATGGAATAAGTCAATTGATATATTTACTGTTAATGTTATAATGTTTATAATTATGATTAGTGAGTTGGATATGTGACGGAACCTCCAGTGTGGAAATTAGAGGGTGCTTTGACATCGAGAGTATTAGTGAGGAAATGCGTAGGAGCGGGCTAAGGTGGTGTGGAGTAGTGTGGACATGTGGAAAGGATGGATGAGAATAATTGGGTTAAGGGGGGTCACCGGCTGTTTTTATCTTTCTCTCCCTTTCTCGTTGTCTCTGGCTTGTATCAATTCGGCCCCATTCAGCCAACTGTTTTAAGACGTTTATCCCCATCCAGGTGTCGATGTCTTCCTGGCGAGCGATAGCGAGCCAGCTTTGTATGGAGAAATCATATTGTATACTGTATATGTATGATTGTAGTGTCCCCAATTAGGTGTGGAAATATTGAATTCCTTTATTTAAACATGCCGTCATTTCTAAAATACATGAGTTCAATTAACTCTCTCACGTTTGCTTCCACTTCACTAGACTCTACTCATGAGTATTAGGCTGGCTGCGTTATATGAAATAAAAAGTATTCTTTGTGATCTTTCCAACGGTGTAATCATAATTTGTTAATCATCAATTGCTATTGAGTAATGTGGAAAATAGAAAAAAACCAATGAGGCAATCATTATAGTTTATATTATTTACCAGGGAATGAAAACATATATTATCGCTCTGTTTTAACCCACAGAAATCACATCTATTGTAATATATTGTAAATGAAAAGAAAAAAGAAAGGCCATAACTATAACTTAACCGAAACATAAAGCACAAAGATGCAAAGGAAGATATTTGACATTTATCCTGAATAAATGTTGCATTTTTTTAGTTTTCGGTCTTCATCACATAATTGTTTTGTTATAAGATAGAAAATTGTGATTTTATTTAAACGGAATAAGAAGTATTCTTCACAGGCTTTAACATTGATGCAATCAGAATTTGTCTCTCACTAATAGTTATTTAGTAATGAGGAAAATATAAAAAACAATCAATAGGACGTTTGTGTTTTGTTTTATGTTTTGGTGTGAGGTTTATTTGTATGAATTTGACATTTATGTATTGCTCATTGCATGAAAAATTGAATGTAATAACAACAAAGTTCATACGTACAATAGTTCTTTTCTACGAATATTTAAAAACAAAAAAAATAATGCATTCACTTATCTGTTATCAGTCAGTTAATGGTCATGTAACCCAAGAGGTATTCTACAACAGTTCCTATTACAATTCACAATATACATAAACAATATACATATACATATACAAAAAGGAATCCATGGTTTCACAAACACAACAGCATAAATGTCATTGCCAAAACGCTATGATGGGAGGGGGAACTGTGATATATAAAGGGATGGAGGTACACCCTCCCGAATAGGGTGCCAGGAGATCACTGCTGCAAAAAGGAACCCATGCGGGTTTACTTGTTTTTGTACAGCATTGTCACATGTTTACCAAACTAAAAATCGTAAGACGTGATTCACTTAAGTATTTTTTCACTGAATTTCAAAAAAATTAGTAACGGATTCGCATCCATGTACACTTTTTTGGCAAAACCTCCAAATTATGCAATTTGTGTAGCTAAGCCTGAGAGGGTTAAAGGGCAGTAGCTCTTTGATGCACTGTATGCTGTCATTACCCCTATTTTTGGGGTCAGAGCTGTTATTGTTAGCGCGCAGCAATAATTAGTCTCTTGGACATTTTTGTCCCCCCAAAAGAGCTTTGCATTCCCATAAGTGTGGTTTCATTGGCTTCGTTATTGATTGAATATGAGCAGAGAAAAACATTAAAACACAAAATTGCATCACTCCAAAATTAGTGTTGTAAAACAAAAATGAAATATACCGCATCTTCCTCACTTGCAAGCTTAAAATGTTGTGTATCAACATGTTTATGTATATACAGTATATGTGTGGAAGCGGAATTATATGATGATTAGATTTGTAACTTCAGAATTATGATACACCAATTAGTTAAGAGCCATTTACACGACGTTGCATTAATTCGCTTTGGACAAGCTTCTAAATTCGCTAATGAATACACAGCTTCCAATATTCGCTAGCTTCTAAAACATTCAAGTCGCAGTAACTTTACCGCTGGCATCGAGCAAATAGCTGGCTGAATTTAGCAGCAGCTTCGAAAGCAGTGGCGTATCAGGACAGTAGCGAATGATTCAGCAGGCGACTGGCGAATAGTTCCGTCCAGCAAACGACTCCAGTGGGCGAACACATGAGTGTGGCGTAACGGATAGCGCGTCTGGTTCACAACCAGAAGGTCCCGGGTTCGAGACCCAGGCGGGTAAGAAACATTTGGGCAAGTCTCCTAACGGTGTAGCCTCTGTTCACCTATCAGTATAAATAGGAACCTGGTATAAGTGGACGAAGTTGTGACGTCCCATCTGGGGTTGGTGATCGGTTACAAGGTGAGATGGGTATCATACTGGTCAACCTACTGTAAGCTACTGATCAACCTAAGCCTTCAGGTGAGACTGGTACCGTAGTGAGAATGGTATCGTACAGATTAACCCTAAGCCTTCGTTTCCAGATGTCACCAATTGGCTAAAAATACACATCCAGAGCAATTCCAACTACATAAACACTTAACATACATTTCACGCAATACATTCCCAGTTAAGGAGGCGCGATAATAATGAGCTTAGCTTGCATTGCGTGGATTCCCCTTGACGAACAAGCAAGTGAGTGTCTGGATTTTATTTTTGTGTGCTTTGGACTTACTGTTATCCTTTTTGCATGTGGAATGGCACCTAAACTAACACAACTGAAGAACAATAAAATATGCACACTCCTCGAAGTTTACGAACCCATGCGACGAGCACTGATGCTTGTCGACCTTGCAAACAATAATCTGAACGTAGAAGAGTTCGAAAGTAATATGTTTATACATAGACTACAACATATCTTGACTGGACACGAAAATTGAATTTTGCAGTAAAGGACCCACAATTGGAGAACAAACCCCCAAGTTCGAACCTCAAAACCGCGAAAATATGATATTTTCGCGGTTTCGAGGTTCGAACTTGGGGGTTCGTTCTCCGATTTTGGGTCCCTTACTGCAAAGTTCTATTTTCGTATCCAGTCCAGATCTACTGTAGTCTATGGTTTATATTAAATAAAGGTAGAAGGTAAAGCGGTCCAAGGACAACAGCCTGGTGGGACTTATTATTTTGCTCTCAGTGAAGCTCAGTGACTAGTGTTTATAATAGTGTACTTGGACCACTTTACTTTGAGATTATTAAGGTTAATTGACAGTGATTAGTAGATGATTGTAAGTGATTATTGAATGTTAGGATGATTATAGTGTGTGTTATTGTTGCCCAATATTGTTATCCCCATTACCATTCAATAATCTCATGTTATTTTACCTACTTCGTATTTTGAATGCTTACACCGCAAATGGCAGAAAACAAAGATAATACAGGATTGGAGAATGGTTCTCTGATTCTCTTAAACCAAGAATGGGTTTTTATGAAGTTTATTGCGCTAGAGCAAAGTTTAGTGAGTTTGGGACAATATATGAAAGTATAGAAACCAAGGATTAACCCGAGTAGCGCGATACTCCTCATGGAAGTATCTATATAGCGTACGCGATAGGCCTCACGGAAGCAAGACCATGAAAATACCCTTCCAAAATGCCCCAGTGGCTCTCAAAACAAAGGAGTATGTGATTAGGCGAGATAATTCCCTTCTAATACTTCCTACCACTCATCCACTCCCCTCCTTCCCCACCTTTTTCCCCCCTCCTCAATTATCAGCTATTTATTCTTTTATTTCCCTCATTTACCGGATATTTTCCACGCCAATTATTGTCAAGCAGTCTCGGAGGCAGAGTAGAGTCCTCTAGAGACCTTTTAGAAGTGTGAGATCTCTCCTGGGCGGCTCAGTACATTGCGAGACGTTGGAGAGGGAGGATGTACGTATGTCTCTCAGCCAGCTGATCCAGTATACGACCGGGCAGCGAAAATATACTTTTTCCACCACTCAATTCCTGATCCCACTTATTTTATCACTCTTCAATGATCATATGTTGTTGTTGTTGTTGTTGTTCCCTAAGCTGCCTGGCCGAACAGCCCCGAGTCCCTGAGAAAGGCCATGGCCACGATCGGGCTTTCCCACAGAGCTCTCATTGAGTGTAGATTGTGTTGTTGGCGTAAGTGGTTGTGTGAAATGCAGTCTTCTATGATGTGTTTAATGGTATGGGGTGCTGTGTTACATCCCGGGCAGGCGTCGACAACGGAGTCATCCAGTCTCTTCTGATAGCTCAGGAGAGCTGGATGGTGTCCGCATCTCAGCCTGGCCAGGTGGACTCTGTCCTCGCGAGGAAGGGAGGATTCGGAAGGATGGATTTCGGGAGGTCGTGCATGCAGCTGTGTGTTGTCTGTGAGTGAGTGGATGGATCGGTGAGAGATATGAGTATGGATGTGCTTCTGGATGTTGGTTCGGGGTGGGCAGGGAGGGAGAGAGGACAATAATTGTGTGTGATACCGTGTGCTGGGTGTTGTTTTGATATTTCTTGGTGTCTGTGGGTGTGTTGCCATGTAGTTTAGTGGGTGGTCTTGGTTCGTGGAGGCTGCTGCCAGGAATTGAGTGCCTCTCATGTCCAGATGGTCTTTGACTTTGAGGATTTTGGTTTCTTGATGTAGGTGATTTGTGGGTGCAGTAGCTGTGCAGCCTGTAATGATCTTCAGGGCTTTGTTTTGAATAGTCTGTAAGGTCTTATGATGTGTTTCAGCTAGGTTAGAAGCCCAGGCTGGGCTTGCGTATTCCATCACTGATCTTATGTATTGTTTATATACTGTGGTGGTAGTTTCTTTGTTGTGTCCAAATTTTGTGTGAGCAAGTGACCTGAGGGCGTTAAGTCTGGGTGTCAGTTTCTTTTTAATGTTTGTGGTGTGCTGTTTGAATGTCATATGAGTATCATATGTTACTCCTAGGATTTTGGGTGTGTGTGTATGTGTTAGGGGTGTGTTGTTTATGGTGAGTTGAGGGATGTATTCGTGTTCTCCTGTCCAACTTGTGAGCAGGGTTGCGGTGGATTTGGCTGGGGCTAGATTAAGTCTGTTTGTAGTGCACCAGCCATGTAGTGTGTTGAGATAGGGTTGAAGGAGATCTGTTGCTCTTTTTGGGTCATGGTGTGTGCATGTGAGTGTTATGTCATCTGCATAGGAGGCTAAGTTTATTTGGGGCGTATTGGGTGTAGTTATATCGTGCATGTACAGATTGAAGAGTGCGGGCGATAGGACGGATCCTTGTGGGACTCCGTTTGGAAAGTTTCTGATTTTAGATGACTGACCGGCAAAAGATACGTGTGCACATCTGCCTGCTAGGAAGTTGGCCAGCCACCGTTTTGTGTTGTTGTGCATGTTTGTGTTGTAGATTTTGTTTGTTAGGTTGTGGCGGGGGATGGCATCGAAAGCTTTACTAATATCGAGTGTGGCTAATAGTGATCTGTGTGGTGGTCTAGCTGAATTGATGCCGTCGAAAGCTCTTTGTGTAAGGTCTGTGAGAAGAGTGTTTGTGGAGTGCAGTGGCCTAAAGCCATGTTGTGTTGGAGCTAGGGGTAGGTCAGGTGTAATTAGTTGTAATACTAGGCGTTCCATGACTTTGGAGGGGGAGCAAAGGAGTGTGATGGGGCGGTGCGAGGAGGGTAGCGTGGGGTCTTTGTTGGGTTTGGGGAAAGTGATGATGATACCATGCTTCCAAATGTCTGGTATTGTGTTGTGTGAATAGCTGTAGTTTGATATGTTAGTGAGTGCTTGTATGCCTTGTGGTCCCAGGTGTCTGAGGTGTATGTTGCTTATGTTGTCTAGGCCACAGGCGGGTGAGTGCTTGAGATTGTTGATGATATGCTTTGTCTGGTGATTGGTGAAGGGTGTATAGTCAGGGTCTGTGGGGAATTGTCTCTTACGTCGGATGACACGTCGGTCGTCTTTGTGAGGTTTTAGGTGGCTGACATGTGAAAAGTGATTGATGAGAGTGTTTGCTTGTTGTTTACATGAAGGAGAGTCTGTTGTTGTGATTGCAGCATGTGATTGTGTTGTGTTGCTGTTGGAAAGTGTGATGCTGTTTAGTGTTTTGTATAGTTTTTTGGGGTTTGTTTTGTGATCAAGTGTTTGTAGGAAGTTATTCCAATTTAGTTTTTGTTGTTCTTGTATTTTGTTGTTAGTTTGGGTGTTGAGTGCTTGAATTTGTTGTGTGATGTCTTGTGTATGGGGTGCTGGGGAGTGTTTCAGTATGTCGCGTTGTCTGATGAGGTTTTGAATTTCTGGTGTGAAGTTGGGGTTGTGTCTTTTTCTGTTACCTCTTGGAATGTGTTTCTTGTCAGCGTTTTGGATAGTTTTATTGAGTATGTGTACAGCATTGTTGATGTTAGTGATGGGTGTACTGTTTAGAGTTGTGAAGTGTTGTTCTGTCTCATTTGTGAATGCTTCCCAGTTAGCTCTTTTATAATTGGTGTATGTGTGTTTGTGGCTAGCTGGGGTGAGTCTGGTTTTGGTGGTGATAATGATCGGGAGGTGGTCAGAGCCTAAGGTTCTGACCACCCTCCAGGATGTTGTGGGGGCGAGTTCTGGGGAGCAAAAGGTGATGTCTGGAGATGATGGGTTATAGAGGGCTTGGTGAGGAATATGGGTATGTTGATGGATGTCGTTAAGGATGATGAGGTTATCGGTTTGGTTTTGTAGTACCAGCCCTCTGTCTGTGTCGGGGTTGTCGACAAACCAGGCCGACATCTTGGCGTTGAAGTCACCACCCAGGATGATGTGTGGGGTGTGTGGGGTGTTTGTGATGTGTTGTAAGTGTGGTCTGTATTCATTTGGTACTGTAGGGGATGTTTGGGGAGGGATGTATGTGCTTATGATGGTTATGTTGGAGTTGTTGCCAGTGCGTATTTTAATTGACTGTATTTCTGTTGTGTTATCATTTGGGGGGAGGAGTGATTTGGTTTGTACACTGGTTACTATGTATGATATTTCTTTGTGTACCAGGGTGATGAGTCCACCGCCCCCGCCGACAGCCCGGTCTTGTCTGATGGTGGTGAAATTATGAAATGTGGGTTTTTTTTGTGTTGTGCGGAGTTTTGTTTCTTGTAAGATGGCAATGTGTATGTTGTGTTGTTTGATGAAGTGTGAGAGTTCGTGTTTCTTTGTGTTGATGCCATCTATGTTCAGTTGAAGAATGTTAATGTTATGTGCACGATGTACGTTGGGTGCTGCTGCACGAGGATGGGGTGCGGGTGCGGGAGGGGGGGGTGGGGGGGGGGGGGGGGGTGGGGGTGGGGATGGGTGAGGTGGGGGTGGGGATTGGGGAGCAGGAGATGGGGGTTGGAATGGATTAGGATGGGGTGTGGTGTGTTGAGTTGAGGATGTGGATGGTATGGGAAGATTAGGTGGGTTAGGGAGGAGAGGTGGACGGGTTTTAGGGGGGGGAGTGGATGATATGGGAAGGTTAGGTGGGTTGGGGAGGAGAGGTGGACGGGTTTTAGGCGAGGGATTTGACTGGGAGAGGGAGGGGCATGAGGAACAGGTCCAGGTAGTTGTGTAGTGTTTCTTGGAGGCAAGTGTTGTGCAGGTGAAGTGGGTCCAGTTCCCACATGAATTGCAGAGAACTGAACCCTTAGTATGGCGACTCGAAGTGATGGGTTTTGAGCAAGTTGGACATATGTATGTGAACGTGGGTCCTGGGTTGCTCTCAATGTCTCCGGCTAGAAGAAGTCTTCGAGAAATGACAGCCGGAGAGTCATTTCTCGGTGTAGGAAAAACTGTGTGATGTGTGTGTGTGGTATGAGAGGTGTGGAAATTCCCGGCGCGACCGAAGCCGCTCCAAGGACCCGTGCCCCCAGGGAGGGGGCAGGGGATGGTTGTGACGGTTTGGCTCCCGAAACTGCTCCCCGCGGCCGGCATCCGGTTTTCCTCCACTGGTCGTTGATTTTGTCTTCGGCTGTGGAGGGTCGGCAGCCATCCGCGGTTGGCAGCCTTGGGAGGTGGCCCCACGGCGTAGACGCCGCCACATCAGGATCATATGTTCATCATATAAGTAAAATATACGCACATGAAGAAGAAATAATGCTTTATATGATAAACTAGCAGGGGTACCCGGCGTTGCCCGGGTACTACCACCACTACTACTACCATAATCACCATCATCAATCACTACTACCACAATCATTACAATACTACTACTACCACAATCATCACAATACTACTACTACCATAATCACCGGCCTCGACCTCCCTGTGCCTCATTAAACGGCGACCTCGATTTCGGCCGCTAAATTACCTCCGATTTTGGATCTGACCTCATCCGTACCCCCATTTTGGGGTGCTGCGAACAACTTTCGTTCCATACACCTTTTCGATCGGAGGCCTCCTTCTGCCCCAAACGGCCATTTTATTCAATTTTTTTAATTTTTTTTTTTCAATTTCGGCCTCGAAACGACCTCCGATCGTGGTCTCGCCCCCTCAGGTCAATTGACACCCACATGCAAAGTTTCAGCTCCCCCAGGTCCAAAACTGCGGCCGCCTATTAAGATCACACACACACACAGACAGACAATCAAAAATATTATATAGATATAACTAATTCTGTCAGAATCGAAGGGTATAAATTTCGCACTTTTGGCTACCTCATTTTCACGCTCCTTGTGTTAACTCTCACACATGGATACTTAAATCGCATATTCAGGAAGGGTGTACCGATATACAATTCGCATATTCCAAACTTTAAAAATCAATTGCTTGAAAAATGAAAACTTGAATTGCGCATAAACTGGGCTATGATAAGTTTTGGACATTTGGTAGTGGCACAGTGAATAAATCCCTTGGCAACAATCCTTTCAGTCAATCTTCAACACCACGGTACATAGACAGAGGCGGACTCCTCAGTTACTCTCTGATAGTCAAGCAGTGAGCGGTCCTCTGTCCCTTTAAACAGCTTGGATATTGCGTCTAGACATCAGGTAAGTGTATTTAAAATACTTCATGATAGGGCCTTGTATCTTGTAATAGCCTATTATAAATACAGTATATATATATGTATATGTGGGAAACAGAGTTAAACATGCTGTATTAAAATCCATCGCAGTTTTACAGTTATTTACTAATGAAAAACGCAGGTTACAGGTGCTTGAGACCATCCATATCCGAGACAGGTCCCCCACTATTAATATTCAGTCTAATATGGTCAAGACTGTGCCATTCTACGACAGTCAACCCATCTGCCAACGTACCCAAGGTCTATGTAGAGAGGTCGGCCAGTCGACGCACAAGTTTACGCTCACTGTGCGCATGACGTAGGCTGTACCAAGGCTGTACCACTGGACCAAGATGAGGGACCATATATAGCCACCACAGAACTCACTCTCATTCTCTCTCTCTCTCTCTCCCCTAATTTGTTTGCATATTTGGCGTTGGCAGGCATTATTTGTACATAGAAAATATATGCAGTATCTGTACATCTTATAGGGGAGTACTTAGAATATATGTACACAAATATGGTTTTGGTTTGCTTGGTTACCTTTATTCCCTTAACAGTAAAAGCCCCAATACTCATGAAAATAATATCAGTGTAGTCATTCAGCATTGGAAATAAATTCGTGAAATATCATAGTTTAGCAGATAGTATAAGACTCTTTTTTTGCAGTATGTCATTATAGACCATAATAAGAAAGAGAATATGATTTACACAAGTTATTCACAGCTATGTTCTCCATACTATTATTTGCTCATTTTCATAAATGTTCTATTTTCACTTCTGCAAGTCTTGTTTTTTTCTTGTTTATCTTAATACTAGCATTTATCTTTCGAATTCTAAAAAATACAGATATTTTGGCAAAGAAGCATATGACATCAGACGGTAGATCAACTCCAACACTTTCTATTTCCAACATAATTTGTTTAAAACATTCTTTACCCTCTTTAAGACTGTCCCCATGTACAGTCTTAAATACTTCTCTCATTGTGGTTAAGTGAGCATAAAAAGACTCCGAGGGAGCATACAGGTCACCTCTGTTTAATTCTTCAGTCCAGGTCTTGTTCATGGACTTGCATTCAGTAGCTTTCTGGCCTAAGTGAGGGTATTTCACACAAAACTTCATTACAATATAACCACCAATGTACCTCAGAGATTCTTCTTCTATTACTAAATCAATTGATTTACCTCCACGTACGCTAGGGTTCATACACTTCTGGTATTCATCAGTCTCATCACTTGCATAATTTTCTACCTTCATACCCATCATCCAAGTCTTTGAAACAGTTACTTGTAATGTAAAGTTCTACTGCCAAATCTCTTTCACAGAAAGGTGTACCTTTATTTGTTGGTGTGCTCATGCAAACATTATTGCTAAGCAGTCAAAATCATCAGTATTTGTGTTAGGTTTCTCAGAAATTAGTGCAACATCTTTTCCTAGGAGTAATTTTTTTAGCCTGAATTTCATACATACATCATTTGGATGGTCATAGGTTCCATGCATTTGCCTTATGCACCCAAATAAATGTTCCAGGCAATCTTGATTTAAATTTCTAGTTAAAATGTATTCAACATTAAACATTTTCTGAAGCATATTGTGCAACCCTATCAGTGAATGAGAAGATAAGATTACACCTTTCTGAAACATATACAGCCCTTTATGCATTCGCCTCCCTACTCTTATCGTTATCATCACTTCAATAACTCTATGCAGGACATTTATTTGGTCACATAAATTAACTCCAAATGCGTTACGTGAATGCTTGTCACCTAACTTATGAGAAGAATTCTTCATATCAAACCATTCGTCCACCAGACTTATGAAGTCAGCAGTTTCCTTAAAATTGCTGCTCTCCAACAGTCCTCTCTCTCCATGATATTTTATTGAGCTAGAACATGTTTGGGACAATAGTTGAGCTGCAAATTTAACCCGCTGACGTTGCTGACCTGATGCATTCAAATGCATTTCACCTAAACCATATTCTGTTTTTGTTGCCGTCAGTATTTCCCTGATACAAGAATCAGACACAAAATTGCCATCCTTCAGGTAAAAACCATGATCAAGAAAATTATTCCTAATCAATTTAATCAAATGTGGCACATCTGCAAACACATGGATATCCCGATCTGCAACTGGATTCTTAAAATAAATTTGTTTAGTTCCCACTGGATCAATGCCCAAGTCCTTCCACATTTTAATATTAGTGGGCCCTAAATCATGAACCAAAGCAACAACTGGATAACCTGCATTTTCAACCCCTTCTATTAATGTCAATAAGGTTTTCGTCATGTCTGGAACATTAAAGTCATAAACAACTGGCTGCTTCCATTTGCCTACCAGTCCGTTGAGCATCACAACCTGCACTTTATCATGAGGTTTATAAAGAATATCCTTACCCTTGTCATAGCACCACTCACTTGTAATATACATTTCATCTAATAATATAACTGCTAACTTTTCTATCTCAGTGAAGGCATCAGACTTTGCCCTCATGATTGATAACACAGAGTCTAAAATGCCAGGTTCACATGAAAAGTTCTTGGCTCGTTCATTTAGGGTACTTTTACTCGGCAAGGGAATTCCCTTTTTAGTTCTCAGATACTAGTAGTATATAGGACTCATGCTTCGTAGATTAATTGCAGCTGATACATCTTCATCTGGCCAATGCCTAACACTCTTTTTGTTCATGACTGCATTGATTTGTGTTTTACTGAACATAGGTTCTAGGAGGCTCTCAATGCCTGCATTTGAATATGTTTGTTCGTGCTTTGTTTGTGGATAGCGCAAATTTGATCGCAATGCTTCATTTTCAGCTTGAAAGTTTTCGCACTGTTTGTTTGACTATTTAAGTTTATGTTGCAGCTCTTCACTAGTAACTACGTCAGCACACTCACTAGTCAACACATTTTGCACTATTTTCTTGATGGGTTGCTTATCAATGGCATCACATTTGCCGGTACTTGCTTCACCACCATCAGTTGCAAACAGAATATCCTGTAGAGTTCTCTTGAGTCCACGTTTGTCCGACCTATTACCTCTGTCACTCGACGCCTCAGTTTCACTTGTAGTCCCTAAAATTCAGAAGGCAAAATTGGAATATTTCTAATATAGATAAGCATCCATTTCAACTAGTTGATTGCAGCAATAACCTACTAAATATCGTTTCTGAAGAGATTAGGAATATACCGTATTGTAAACAGAGTTATAGAGTTTTCTAACATATTATTATAATTAGCATCATTATTATTACGCACACACACACACACACACACACACACACGCAAATGCACAAACACACCACACACACAGTATAAAATAATATTTGTATAGCATAATGTACTGACAGGTATGTGATTTCGAGCATAGATATGTAAATATTTTCACATACACAATTAATAAAAATAATAATAATAATAATATTCCATATTTTTCTTCCCGCAACAAGCCTACATAACAAATTTCTACAAGCAGCCTAGATAATAATGTTGCTCGTGTTCCAGCGTAATCCATTGTAATTCAACTGAGGCACCATTTCAACTAATTGATTGCAGCAATAACCTACTTAATATCGTTTCAGAAAAGATCTAGGGATATACCGTATTGTTAACAGTTATAGATATATCTCATATATTATTATTATTACATACACATTCACATACATACACACACACACAATCACACTGAGTTATCTGCTCAACAGGTGGCGTTGTGTGTGTGTAAGTGTGAGAGTCCGAGTGTAGGAGTACAAAGGAGTACAAAGGAAATCAAGCAACAACAGGTCTAGTGACCCTTCTAGGCTGTTTGTCCTCCAAAACACTGAGGATCAAGTGTCCAAACAGTGGTTTAGAGTGGATAAGGGAACATTGGAAAGGGAACTACTGCCCTGGAACTAATGTCCGTGGCAGGACTAGGAAGTTAGTAGGGGACATATGGGTTAGTAACTGAGGGGAGGATAAAATAAAGTTATTCATTTACAAACGCAGTCAGTCGCGGGTTTGATGCGAGATATTTGTCTAGGCGGAGTTTAAATGAATCAACGGTGCTGCAGTCTATAACGTCTCGGGGAAGCCCATTCCACAAGTTGACAACTCGATTGAAGAAGAAATTCTTAGATTCGTGTGAGTTAAAAGATTTACCAATAATTTTGCAACCGTTTCCCCGCGTGTAATTAGATTGGTCGATAGTGAAGTACTTACTACAGTTCATATTGTCGATGCCTTTGATGATTTTGAACACTTGAATTAAGTCACCTCTTAATCTGTGCTGGGTTAAAGGAAATAGATTTAATTCTCTAAGATGCTCTTCGTATGGTTTGTTCATTTTGGTAACTCTACGTTGAACTCGTTCTAGCTTGTTTATGTCTTTTTGGTAATAAGGGCACCAGCATTGAACGCAGTATTCCAGAAGAGGGCGGACTAAGGAATTGTAAAGGGTTAGGATAACGTCTTTGGATTTATGCTCAAATGACCTGCCTATAAAGCAATTATTATTTTGTTTGCCTTCTTAACAACTTCTGAACATTGTTGACTCGGTTTTAGGTTACTCGATATTGTTACTCCCAGATCGGTTTCTCTGCTTACATTCTTAAGCTGAGTGCCATTCATCGAATAGTTTGCTTTCTCATTTAGGTATCCGATATGTAGTACTTTACATTTATCCGCATTGAAACTCATTTGCCAAATTTGGGCCCAATGTGACAATTTATCTAGATTGTGTTGCATATCATCAACTTGATCTTTTGAGAGTACGCTATTTGCAATTTTTGTATCTTCAGCAAATTTTGAGATTGTACAGGTGAGACCCTCATCTATGTCGTTGATGTAAATTAGAAAGAGAATTGGTCCTAGTACCGATCCCTGGGGTACCCCGCTACTTACATTGGTCCATTTAGATGCCTTACCGTTTATGACTACTCTTTGCTTTTTGTCGCTGAGCCAATTTTCTATCCATTTCAACACACCGTCTTGTATTCATGCGCTTTTAGTTTTAGCAGTAAACGTTTGTGGGGAACTTTGTCAAAGGCCTTTTGAAAATCAAGGTATATAATATCTACAGCTTTACTCTCATCGTAGAGGTTGAGGATATGGTGGAAGAAGTCTAAGAGGTTTGTTTAACAGGAACGTTTTTTACAAAAGCCGTGTTGAGTATCTTTAAGTATGTTATTTTCCTCTAAGTGATTTACGAGTCTGTCTCTTATGACCGTTTCTAGCATTTTACATACAACTGAGGTTAAGCTAATTGGACGATAGTTACTGGGTAGGGATTTGCTGCCTTTTTTGAATATCGGTGTTACGTTGGCTATCTTCCACTGATCAGGCATAGTTCCAGACTGCAAGGATTTATTGAATAGTAATGTCAGTGGTTTGGAGAGCTCATCCTTAGCTTCCTTTAGAACTCTAGGCGAGATTGTATCAGGTCCAGGCGTTTTATTTACCTTGAGTTTATCTAAACAATTCAATACTTCTCTCTCTGTAACGGTGATATTGCTTAGAACATCTGAATTATCAATCTGAATCGGCGATGGTGTAGGGATATCACTGAGGTCTTCTGTTGTAAAAACTGATGCAAAGAAGGTATTGAGGGCATTACTCATTAATACTTCATCTTTGGTGTATTCTCCATTTTCATCGACTAACGGTCCAACAGTTGAAGTAACTACTTTTTTCTTTCTGATATAACTATAGAATTCTTTCGGGTTTGTTTTACTTTGATTCGCAATATGTAACTCTAGGGTGTTTTTACTTTGCTTAATTAACTTTTTGGCTTTGCGTCGTAGCTCTACAAATTTCACCCGTTCTTCGTCATTTTGTGAGGATTTTAATCTATCATTAGCAAATTTTTTAGCAAGCAGGCAGTTTGAAATATCTTTATTCCACCATTTGGGCTTATTATTATGGCCTGGACGCCGTATTTTCGATGGTATGCAGTCTTGCACTGCTTTTAGGTAAGTGGTTTCGAATAACTTCCAAGATGTATTTATGTCGTTATTGTTAATTAAAAAGCTCCAGTCAGTTTCTTTAAACATAGCTCTAAGTTTATGAAAGTTTGCTTTCTTGAAATTAGGGACTTTTTATTTGGTTCGTTACTAGTAAAGTTTAAAGTGAAAGTTATCGTACGATGGTCGCTGTTACTGAATTCATCACCAACATTCAAATTCTCTATTAATTCTTCTTTTGTTGCAAGTACAATGTCAAGAACGTTATTACCATGGGTCGGTGTTCGAACAAATTGATAAAGCGAACTCTCTTGCAAGTTCGTATACAAGTCATGTCCGGAGTGTGAAGTAAGAGTATCGCCCCACTTGGTCACAGGTAAATTAAAGTTGCCAATAAATACGGTATCTTGTGAGTTAGTTACATCTGCAATTTGTTCATAAATTTCTCGGTCAGTTTGCACTGATTGAGCTGGAGGTCTGTATATTAATGCAAGTATTATTTATGTACCTTTATTATTCTTTATTAGCACAAAAGATGTGTTGACGTTCACAATTTGAGGTTTTGACAAGAGGGTCGGGTTAAGACTTTCTTTGATATAAAATAAAACGCCACCTCCATTTTTATTTATTCGGCTTTTCTCAAACATTACATAACCGGGAAGTGAATACTCTGCTAAAAAGTCTCTATCTACTGTATTGAGCCAAGATTCTGTTATACCAATCACATCATAATTTTCAGTAAACACTAGTTCCTCTAAATCTGAAAATGTATTGCGTATGCTACGAGCGTTTGCATAGAAAACCTTTGAAGTTGCGGTTTTAGAACTCACAGAACGTTCTTTAACCAAATTTTTGGTTCTGGTCGGATCTACATTTACATTCATGGCTGACATCGGTCCTCGGTCGTTATCCCTGGCGGTTTTGAATTTGGGTCGTGTTGGTGGAGCTTTATCCAAATTCGCAGTTCTTGACAGATTAGCATTTAATTCCTTCGCAGGTTGCCGCCCTCGCTGTCTTCGGTCCTCCTTCCTGGTTGTCCTGTGCTGAGTCGATTTCTTCTCCGAAAATCCTTCACCGCATCGTTGAGAAGACGCCCAAAACGTGCTGCTCCCACCTGGTTCAGTTGAACTCCATCGTCTGAAAACAAATAGTCATCGTAGTAGAAATTGTCCCAGGTGTCGACGAATCCCACGTTTTCCTTCCTACAGAGGTTTGCTAGACAACGATTTGTGATGGTGGCTATGTTGTAAAATCGGCTCTCTACACCAAGCCGGGGGACGATTCCTGAGACGATGATCCTTGATGACTTCTTCTTAAACGACTTGATCAGCTGCTGGTACTTTAAAAGCAAATCTTCCGACCGGGTTCGCTGTACATCGTTGGATCCAACGTGGATGACGTACATTGTATTAGCAGGGGCCAGCTTAGATACTTCGTCAACTGCAGCAACTACGTCGTCCACACCACCACCAGGGATACAAAAACGCTTCCTGGTCTTAGGTGCTCTGGCGCAAAACTCTGTGAGCTGACCACGTATCATCGAGTCTCCCACGAGCCGGACTTCTTCTATTTCCGCTTCGTCATCTGAGTCTGCGAGTATCTGGAAGCGGTTTTGACACTCGGTAATCGGTATGGGTTTCCTGGTCTTGGGGCAAACGTTGTTCCTCACGACACAGAAGTTGTCTTGAGGGGGAAGAGAGTTACTATTTGTTTCTTGAGTATCGGAACCATCAGATGAAATGGCTACTTCAGGCGTTAAATTGTTGGCAGTTGACATTGGGGTGTTGGTGGCTGCTGGAGTTGCGGTGACAATTGAAGTTTGTGGTACTCCAACGTTGAGTGTTACAAACTCTTGGAGTGATTCCAGCTTCATGGTGAGGACGTTGATCTTGTTGTAGGCTTCATCTAATTTCACTGTCAAATTCTCTCGTTGCTGGCAGAGACGGCAGACTTGAAGATCGACAGTAACAAACATGGACTCACCAAACCTACCGGCGCAGTTCGTACAAGTGCGAGGCATGGTAACAGTCAGTTTCTTCAGATCACTTCACTCACTTTAAAACACTTAACTCACTTTAAAACACTTCACTCACTTTAGAAACACTTCAATCACTTCAACCGAAAACAAATATGTTGAAATACACAACAATAGGTTATCAGGGGTGATAGCCTAACCGAAAACAAAAAGTTTGAGATACGCAGAATTAGGCTTCCAGGGGCGATAGCCTAACCAAAAGTTTAAACAAAATTGAAATACGCACCAATAGCCTACCAGCGTTGAATAGCCTAACCGAAAATAATAGAATTGAAATACGCAGAAATAGGCTACCAGGTGTGATAACCTAACCTTAAACAAATATATATATATAACAGAATATGTAACTAAATATACAATTCACCAAATAGAGATTATATAAAAATAAAGTGTGACTGCACACAAGGGGTTAATATACTGTATCAACAGATGGCCCTGGTGTCACTGTAGCCTAGTAAAGTAGTAGCCTACTCTTTTTAGATAAAACAACAAATATGTATCAGTCAAAGGTTACTACAAGATCGTGCAAGCAACAACTAAAATTACAGATATATATAGCTACAGTAGGATACTAAATACAATATCTACTAGAGTTAATAAGAACAACAGATTGGCTGGCTATAGGCTAGGCTAGGTTTGGATTAGGTTAAAAGCTTGGCAGGTTGGGTTAGGCTAGGTTAGTTTGTACAAATACCACCCTTAGCTTAAAGTAAAATCACTCTGAGAAGAAAAAGTCAAGAATATATCTAGGGGGAAAAGATAAATGAATGCACTTAAATTTACTAAAAAGTTGGCTGGAATTTAATATGTATAATCCCCCAAAAAAGGTTTGTTTACAAAATGGCGTCGGCGTTCGTTCCTGTAGGCAAGTTAGTTAGTACACAATATTGTTTATTAGCAAATTAATATACAAAGCTTTACTTACATACAAGGCAGTTAAATTGATACTTACTACAGTAGGTAATGGGCAAAATTAGGGGCTACGATTTTATATCAAATAAGAAGAGAGCGTTTGTTTAAAAACAAAACAAAACAAAACAACAGATGGCACTAATGGCGCCCTGTCCGAGCAGGAGTCTTGTGATAATCACAAAGTTTATCAGTCAATACACAGCGAAATATCGTGCAGTGTTACTTACTAAGCTACAGGATGGTTAAACGTGCTCTTAACCACCTTTCATGCACAAGAATGAAGAGGATGAGTAGTTAATACTCAAATTATGATCGATATCGTGAGAGCGTTGACAGAGCGTCTGCAGCGTCTGGCGGTAGCGAGGTGGTGTGTGACAGTAGGGGGTGTGTTGTAGGGGGTGAGACAGTGAAGCACGGGAACGAGGTGGCTGCAGAGATGGGGTCGTTTCGGGCCATGAGTGAGCACAGTCAAGGCCACCTAGAGTACCAGGCCACACGGATGGGACCTTTAAATTCTGTGACGTCGACAAAAGGAGTGCTGAAACGGTCACTACCCTCGCAGGTCAGTATACATTTTAGTGAGGTAGGGGGAGGTTGTCGCTGTGTTTCCAAACTATTTCCCCCTCATATATACTTTATAAGTACATTATTCCCTGTGATAGCTTCTCCATGATCATCAACAATGCCTTACACGTGTTCAGTGCCAAATTGCAAGGGGAATTACAGATCGGGACCGAAAGTGCACGTGTTTAGGTTCCCAAGGAATGCTGACCTTTCCAGCAAATGGCTTACAGCCATTCGACGAGTAGATTACACTCCAAATGAAAACAGCAGGATGAGTAAAAATTATTCTACAATGTTATTCACGTGTCTAAGTATTGAGTACGGTAGGCTTAAACATTACATGACTAAATATACTCATTCCTTCAGCAAGTTGAAATAGAAATAATAATAATGTTAATATAAATAATAATAATAATAATAATAATAATATTGATAATACTAATAATAATAATAATAATAATAATAATATTGATAATACTAATAATAATAATAATAATAATAATAATAGTAATACTAATAATAATAATAATAATAATAATAATAGTAGTAATATACAGTAGTAATAATAATAATAATAATAATAATAATAATAATATTAATAATAGTAATAATAAGAATAATAGTAATTGAGTAGCTCAACAGTGGGAGTATATATATTTTCGGGAGTTTATTATGTGGTATATCGATGACTTCATTAATGATATAATAGATGTGTTACCTTTAATATAATTATTATTAATTTCATTATTGATATTATTATAATTACTAATATTAGTATTATTAGTATTATTAGTATTATCGACGAAGCAAGTTATCCATAACCACGGAGTAGAAGTTATTTTATTTTGTTTGTTGTGTATGTTTGACGACGACGCTGGCGGATGCATTGAATTGGATCCTCCTCCTGGATCAATGCTGCATAATGAAATAATTTTGTATTCCCAATTATGGAAAAATATATATACAAAATTTAAGCCTACCCAGTACTGTAATTTAAGTGTGGTATATTGAATTGTATATAATATTTCAAACAGACAATTTGGAAGCAAGATTTGGTCAGTATCGACAGTTAGCAGGAGGAAATTACAATATTTCTGTACGCCAAATATATGAGTGTGAGAAAAAGATACGGATGATGTCAGTGTTAAAACTTAGTTTATACATACTCGACAAGAAGGTAATTTTAAAGGATTTTGAAGAAATTGACTATGCGCAAGTAAAAACAGATGAGGAAATTGATTTTGGTTTATGTCATACGAATGTTGAAGTTTGTAAGGAGGATATTGACAGGTGTAAAGACATCATCCCCGTTATAGTTTATTTAGCTGGCTATTGTTGTTACTCCGTGATAAAGAAAATGAAATGTAATGCTTGTAAAGAAATGATTACGTGTTCAGATAGTGCTGAAGAAATCCCAGAAAATCTAAGTTACATTGCTGGAATTAGCAGAGGTTCTCTTATATACCCAGATAGTGTGACTGCGAACATGGTCATGTATAACTATATTGTAATTAACAAACTTGCTAAGCTTCCTGCCTTTCGCAATGCTACTAGCCAAAGAAATATAGCAACACACCTCACAGTTACGGCTTTAGCAGATGCTGATCTCCTGTTCCCTAGTGATATCTGTGAAAATGGTCATAGCACCGAAAAAAATAGAAAGTATGGTGGTATATGCTTCAACAATTAATGCAATTTTAAATAATTACTGTGCTAAAGAAAATAACATCCCAACAGCTAACAGAGCTAATAAGAATGTAGGCGTGAAGAGAAAGCTTCAAACCCTAGAGAAATAGATAATGTGTACTGTATTGCATAGTATATAATATGATATCGTGTGTGTGTGTGTGTGTGTGTGTGTGTATGTGTGTGTATGTGTGTGTTACAGTAAATATATTGTTCATCTTCATACATATAGTATATAATTAAGTTACTTATATATATTTGTTCACGAATAATATTGGATGTCACGTAAATTTGCTCTTCAGTAAGGTTGTTTATGTCTTTGTATATAATATAGTAATGTATATATCATTGGCTCTTCAGTAAGGTTGTTTATGTCTTTGTATATAATATAGTAATGTATATATCATTGGCTCTTCAGTAAGGTTGTTTATGTCTTTGTATATAATATAGTAATGTATATATCATTGGCTCTTCAGTAAGGTTGTTTATGTCTTTGTATATAATATAGTAATGTATATATCATTGGCTCTTCAGTAAGGTTGTTTATGTCTTTGTATATAATATAGTAATGTATATATCATTGGCTCTTCAGTAAGGTTGTTTATGTCTTTGTATATAATATAGTAATGTATATATCATTGGCTCTTCAGTAAGGTTGTTTATGTCTTTGTATATAATATAGTAATGTATAATTATCATTCTGTTTTATTTTACTCCAATATAACAAAGTAATGAGATATACTTATAATAAGTTTTAATCTTGTACAACTACTTGTTCAAGGTATAAGTAATATGCAAGAAATAACCAAAACATGTTGTTATGATATCGGTACCATAATATAGAGTATAATAAAGTAAGATATAGGTAGATAGTGGTTTTGCGTACACCTTAAACGTAAAATATATAATTTGTTTGTACGTTAATCTAAAATTTAACAGAGAAAAGAATAAAAGAGAGTATTTATAAAATGGGGACAGAGCGCGGGCAGTGGATGTAGCACCCCATTGCCTACGTCACAGAATGGTCGACACGGCCTGGTACTCTAGGTGGCCTTGGCACAGTGCCTCATGTGAAGGCACGATGGCAGGTGCTCGTTGTACTCTACCTGCTTCACATGTCTCACTCACTAGACTGGAACAAGACCTCACAGGCTTCACTGTTCATTGTAAAGCGGTGAATGTTAAGACTCTCAGCCTATGCCCGAGAGGAAGTAAGTTGGAATATTAAAAAAAAAAAAAAAAAAAAAAAAAAAAAAAACATCCCACACACGACATATTTGATAGATCTTTGTTATATAGTTTATTAAAATATCCATTATTTAGATAACTCACACACCCCCTTCAGTAACGTTCACACACCACACACACCCTCATACACCATTTACACACTCCCACACCAAACATACCATTCAGTCACTCATATACCACACACACTATTCATTCAATTACACAGACACACACTGTCACACTGACAGTGTGACAGTAAAGCGGAAGTATTTAATGTTTGATCTTGCTGCTTTTTTTTTTTTTTTTTTTTTTTTTTTTTTTTGGCGTGTTACGGCACGCACCCATATACCGAACAATTGCTCGGCATATCTGCAGCTATGAAAATATATCATCAGTCGATGAAATAATCTTAGATAGAAGGTGTTTACACAGAGAAGACCTGGGTCAGACTGGGGTCAGGCCCTCAGGGCAAGTCAGGGTCAGGGCTGGTGGTACAGCTTGGTATACGTGATGTCACAACTCCCTAGAGACCGCATCCTACCTGCGCGTCGGCCGACCTCTCTACATAGACCTTGGACGTACTGTAACTATCTTGCTGAATCCCCTACTACGATCGCCACACCGACGGAAGACCCACCACCTTCAGAACCAGCACAAGTCAGAAGATCCGAAAGAATTCGAAACATGACAAACAATTTAACTATAAATCTTTAATCTTAGCTATCCCCCTCCCGCATGTACCCCTACATATGTAGCCCCCCCCCCCCCTTCTATTATTATGTTCTATCCAACTACTATAACCGTTTCTATAACTTGGCATTATTGCACCCAATCAGTAGCTCACCTCCATACTGTACACTTCACTTTTATCTGTACGGTATATTTTAATTTTTGGAAGAGTGCTTTTATAATTTACCTGAAGATGCCTAAAAGTGTAGGCGAAACGTTGTACAAATATAGCAAGTAAATATTGAGAACTACGGAGAAGTTGTCTTTACTCACCCTCCTTTTGTAAGAAAATTATTAAGGAAAATTGAAAATATTTCAAGAAAAGTAAATCACTGTAAAAATGCGGTGGATTTTATTATATACAGTATACTGTATATATATTATAAAAAATATATATATATATATATACCGTATATATATATGTATATATATATATATATATTATATATATATTGTATATATATATATATATATATATATATATATATATATATATATATATACCGGTATATATATATATATATATATATATATATATATATATATATATATATATAATTATATATATATATAAGCAAATATCAGTGTTCCATAAGTTGCTTAAATTTCAAACCGTAACGAGTGTTAGGATTCATGTCTGAGGAACACGTATTTATAAATAATCGTATACATAATTATGTTCTCTCCACCAACCAACTTTACTCCTAAACTCGATTATTGAAATTAACACATACATGTGGCAGTCCGGGGATTCGAACCCAGGACGCTCACACCGAATATCAACACACTTAAACACATTAAACATTAAAAAGGGAAAATTTGGTTGTCTTAAAGTAAAGCCCCATTCCTACCTACAAGAATCACAATGTCGAATTGCCTAGATCTGAAAATCTTGATGAATCCTGTTATAATGACCCCATTTGTTCTGTCTGACGGAGGTGCTACAGAGTAGTTACAGAATACCATGGAACACCACGAACGTAGCTATGGAGCAGTTGCGGAGCGTTTCGCTTTGTCCAGGAATTTGACAGCAGTTGACTGCTCATGCGACAACCTACGGGAGGAATATAGATGACCAAGGAATTAATAAAAACCATCTAATGAATCCCACGGAATGCCTAGACAAACCACAGCAATTTTTTCCAAATGCTATAAAAAGCAAGCCAGGTTAATTGACCAGTAAAACTTTAGCTTTGCCAACGGCCCAATCACTATATCTTTGCTCATTTATAAGCTGCTTTTTCTGAAATGTCGCTTGCCACACCTAAGCTGTTAAGAAGGGTTACAAACTTGTGCAGAGCCTACTCTTTATTGAGACGAGTTAAAGAATACCCCCAGGCGGGGATTTTACCCCTATTTCCACTCAACATACGTCACCCTAGCACCATATATGAAGCACTAACCGCAATCAAACAAGTTCCAATGAAACTATTAGATAGGGGGCTCTAAACTTGGGTTTTATCCATCGATAATGTCACCCTCTCCTGAGCGAGCGGCCACTCATCAATCATAATATTTACTGGGATCTATTTTTCATGTTTCCTATCCTTACGGACGCAATAGCTCAATGAAATAAAAATTCATTTTAGCAACTAATGTTCTTGTTAGAGTTGTTGTACTTAAACTTAATTTAACTGCTCTACTAGGGTAGGAATAATTCAACAGTTGTTTAGAAGTTTGCGTCTTTATTTAAGATATTCCCATGGTAGCCGTAATCCACATAGCATTTGATTCTCTGTTCGGGTCAAGATGAGTTTAAACTATTATATGAATACCTACGACGGCCCACTATAGTTTGCACTTTGGAATTGTTACATTCCCATTACAACCTATTAGGAAAATCGCTATTCAGAATCTTGACTAACTTCGACTTCGAGTCAAAGGCACTACATTCATAAATCATAATGGTTGACAAAACTATATTATAACTATCCCTCAATATGTCCTTCAATCACCTTAACAATATTAAGACCGAGGATTTTACACATATGTTCTCACATCACCATGACAATATCAGACACACTAATTCCTTTACATGGGATCAAATCACCTTAATCATGTTAGACACGAATAATGAACCCGTAGGTATTTACATCACCATGACCATACTAGTAACCAATTACTGGTTCGGCGTTCTTAAATCCCCTTTACAATACTGAACACAATTACTAAATCAACAGGTATTTATGTCACCTTTACAATATCAGAACGCTATGTCCTTCAGGTTATTTTAGCAATGTTACAAAATATTATTCAATCAATGACATCCTTAAAACTAGTTGGCTAGATATTTACGCGCAATCGAAAGCATGCTGTCGACGAGGTGAATATATAATTAATACTGGTTGTTTCCTTATAACACAAAGTGTATTTCATGGGTATGGGCTGCAGCTCTTCTCTAACTATTCCTTCAGCTTGGTCTAACCTATTTTGCAAATGCTAAACCCCTGAAAACTGCTCAGGCAAACCCAGTTATCTCAAATTACTTGGGCGTTATCAATTATTTCCCCTTAAAGCATTATCCCGAAGAACTCCCACTTAATATTTAATATATCTTTACTGTACTTAATATCCTATAAGATCCTGTACTATTGGTAGTTGGTTGGCTAAGTTCCTTTACTACTAACTAAGCAAAATTCATAGCACTGTATGAATATTCCCATATTCAAAATATGCTACAATGCCTAGTGAGTTAATTGCTCATTAGGTGGCGTTCTTAGAGTGAGGGTCTGAGTTTAGGAAGTGAGACAGTGAAGCACTGAAGCGAAACAGCTTCAGAGATGGGGCTGCTTCGAGCCCTGAGTGAGAAACTAAGCCACATGCATCCTGTGAAGGCAAGATGGCAGGGGCTGGTAGCAGCTAAAAGTGCTTCACATGTCTCACTCCCTAGACTGGAACGAGACCTCACGGGCTTCACTGTTCATAATGGTTGAATGTACTGGCTCTTAGCTTATACACGAGGGAATAGTTGGAATATAGAATAAACAATAAACACACACACAGACATGGACACAAACAACAGAGACTCACAAAGACCGTCTGGACACAAACAGACTGGGACACAAACAAACCGGGTCACAAACAAACGGGGACACAAACAAACGGACACAAACAGACAGGGACACAAACAGACAGGGACACAAACAAACGGGGATACAAACAAACGATGACACAAACAAACAAGGACACAAACAAACAGGGACACAAACAAACAGGAACACAATCAGACAGAAACACAAACAGACAGGGACACAAACAGCCAAACATGCATCGAACCAACCATAGCGAGTGTAACATTGCATCTCAAATAAGATCTCCAAATTTCGCGAACCAAGCACTGGCTTACCACGGCTTTCCAGAGGCAAGCACCATCGTATTTGCATCTAGATGAAAGGGTGAACGGACAACTCAACCAGTACACCATTCCAACCAGTAGCTTATGACCAGTACCAACTTAATCCATATGGTTAGGTTAGTTAGGTTAGGTAAAGTTAGGTTAGAACTTTAATTTGGCAAGTATTTAGATGACCTTGGTCGATTTGACATTGGTTGAGATCGACTCATTGATATGGTCTTCTTGTTGAGTTGTCCAGGAACCAGATGAAAGTGGTCACTGAAATCGAGCTTTAACCATTACTCTCTTCAGCCGAGACTTGATGACGGTATGAAATTTATAATGGACAATGGGTGTATTTCAAGGGCATTCAACAGTGATGTTAGGCACAATTTTGTTTAAACAACTTGTACTATCGCCTAAGTGTGTTGCTTGTATCAAAAGACACAATTAAGTCCAACTACTGTAGATAATATTCTAAATGCAGAGCTTGATAATCGTATGTAACAAGATTGACAGGGCATCTGCATGTATACAAAAATAGAAGAACATCTGTGCAAATGTCTGTTTTGAATATATCTTCTATATATTGAAAGAATACGCTTTAATCATAGATGTTGATATTTTGAATAGATATTATGGATGTACTAATGGTAGTGATGCGTCTTACTAAAATATGTAATCTATACATTGAAATTAAAGGAACTCTAAGTTAACAATCCTCAGAGTTCTTCATAAGTACACGTTACAATTGTATGTCTATGATAATTATGAGCAAACAAGTGGATGAGAGTATTCTTATTGCCACCGAGGGCTGAGGCACATGTATATATTTCGAAGTCATACAGATAGAAGCTTGATTTTGATATTATATATGTGTTGAATTAGATCTTGTAATTCTGATAAACATTACCGTGGAGAGCAATCCGTGTTGTAATCAAGGTGTTTATCTTTGTATTTATTAATTTGAGTAATGCACTGGTGTAGTGAATCGTGTCATTTTACCAATCTACTTTCTTTACAAGGGGTGGTGTATACTCCTAATGTCATACATTTGACAGATTCATAAAACGAAATGCACTTTAGCGTATTATACTGTCTTCGTGGCGCAATGCATAAGGTGTTGATTTTCGGTGTGAGCGTCCTGGGTTCGAATCCTCGGACTGCCACATGTGTTTGTAATATTTCATTAATCGATTTTAGGAGTAGAGTTGGTTGTTGGATAGAACATAATAATTTCATTTACATTAGTATATATTTCATAATTATACAATTTATGAATACATAAATAGGTTGATAAAAGTAAAAAGTAATTGAATGCTCCACCGAAATCCACTTCGCAAAACAAATAAAAAATAAAAAAATAAAATAAAAAAATAGCATAAATATACTGTAAAGTTAAAGTCATGTACACCGGGTATGAAAATATATTAAACTAAGCTGCATCTGTAATCATATATTATAATTGTGTCAGTTAATGGCACTAGATATTATCTACTGTAGTTAAGTATCTGTTTCATGTAACCCACACAGTCAATTTTGTATTGTTGCAGTAGACACACGTTTATCATGAGAGTTCGTCACTCTAAACATGAACAGCTGGACCACAATTCTGCTTAATATCGCGATTAACCACCATAGTATACTACCTTGAAGTCTTGCAAGCAATAGCCTCAACTACAAGCATAGGAAGACCTCCCTTGATTTCAGTGACCCGAGTGATAAGTCAAAGATGAGAAAAACAGAAAAGATACGAGGACAATTCACATCCATAGAGCTAGCATATGCAACAAATAATTTACGAAAAGAAGGAAAAGGAGATACTTCACAAATCTGACAACTTCTACAAGACCAACATTCATAAAGTAAAAAATTACTTCTCCAGCAGATATCTGTATAACACCTTGTAAAGTATTAGCTCTCATAATTTATAGAGATACACCCGTGACCCTTCATATCACAAGATATTGGATGCCGAAAAAATAATGTTCCCCAGAAAACATTCAAACAGATAACTTCAGTGCCAATATTTCACTGGAAGATCTGTTAGATTATACCACCAAACGACTGATGCAAGCAAGCACCTCAGTAAGTTATGGCATTAAGTAACACAAATCTTCGAATGAAGAAAAGTTGGCTTTTGAATTACTCACCAAATGTGGTATGGATGGCAGTGGTAGTCATTCAAATTATTTCATACGGTATGAAGCAGATGACAATAATGCCTCTGTATGTGAGGACAGTATGTTTGCTGCATTCACATGGTCAGTCAAATGTTCGTATACTGTCTATGTGAAATATAAATGGAGACCAGTATGAATAAAAACCAACACCATCATCAACAGTTTATTGTCGACTTCAATTCGAGAAAGAGAGTGGTTCTTTCATAAGAAGCGAATGGGAATCACTGATAAACCGAGATCTAGGCAATTCACTTGGATAGATAACTGTTCATCATAAAATAATTCTGATCTTGATCGATGGAAAAAATGCCCAAGCCATAGCGAAAACCCCATTAGCATCCACATTGTTTATATGCAAGCCAGGAACGAATCCATCACAAATAAATTACCTTATAGCTATTAACTTATAGCGGGGGTGAAGAACCCACAGAGACTGTTGAGCACGCCTAACTTCTGGGAAACTGTTTTTAGCCTGAGTGGTAATATGGTCTTCCAAGAAAGGCCAGGAGAAAAAGAAACACCAAGAATACTGAGAGAAGATGAAGGATTGATTTGTGTATTGTTGAAGAATAAGGGAAAGTTGTGTGGAAGGTCGTGAGGGGTAGAAAGAAGGAGAAATTGAGTTTTGGAAGCATTGAGAGTAACAATAATTTATCTGCCGTAATCGGAGATAGTACATTCTGCTCTCTCTGTAATTAATACTAAGATGGCATATGGACCAGATGGTGTTCCTCTTGTTGTACTTAAAAACTAAACTTCCGTGCCCCCTCCCTGTCTAGGCAAATGTTTCTGTCTCTGTCTTTCTTCTAATACCTTCCTTTCTTTCTGGAAGTTTGCTCTCATTCAACTTGCCCCAAAGAAGGGTGACCGCTCTCAACCCTCCAACTATCGTCTAGTTTCTCTCATGTCTTGCATATCCAATGTATTTTAATCCACTGAGCCCCAGCTAGTTTATAATAAATGTACCACCCAGGACCAGCAGGTTTTGATAAAAAAAAAATCCAGAAAACACCAGGAATGGGTTAGGAATGAAGGAAAATCCACAAAAAACCGATCCCCTAGGTCATTAAGGGGTCCTACGGTGCGCCCGAAAGTCGGATTTACAAGAGGGGAAAATTGAAGGCAAAAACACCCAAAAACAGGTTTATGCGCGCTCACGTGCACACGGTTGGACTTTGAGAGTCTTCAACCATCGGCATGGTTGCGTGGGATACGTGGGATACGTACACAGTTCCCATACAAATCTGAGCCCTCTAGGTGCCATAGGACCGGAGTAATTAACAGTGACGCAACGTTGTCGTCGCTGGGGTTTAGCATTACAAACATTGCCGACAACAACGTGTCGTCGCTGGGGTTCAGTGGGTTAATCTATTCTTAACTTTCTCATGCTCAGCTAAGTTTCTTGGGAACTTATTACCACTACCGTTAACTCTCAAGCACTAATTGTACTACCACGAAACAATACACGTATATTATCACTCTTGTTTTAACCCACATTAATCGCCTCTGCATGCAATGTATTATATATCCAAAGATAGAGAAAGAGTCATAATATTATAAAACTGGCAATAATCCCATAAAAAGAATTAATCCCAATGAAATATACAAGAAATATTTCATCATTATTCCAAGTTCACACAATCATAATCTCGTTATAAGATGAGAAATAAAGAGCAAAATTATATTAACATGAACGTATTTTTCACGCTCATCCCATATTTGTCATCAGAATATGTATATCGTTAATAGTTCTTTATACTGTATATGACTAAAATCTAAATGGGTACTTGGCGGGGGGAAAAAACGATGCATAGGTAACCAAAATAATTACTCAACATTAAGTTTCAGCAACAAAAATTACGTTTAGTACAATCTATTATATCTAAATAGAAAGAAGAAAGGCCAATCTACAAAGATACAGTATGAAAATCCACACAAATCTAAATTATGGTTGATAAAAGTAATGCGGACTGAATTTGTTTAAAGTTTTTCCAACTTCCTTTGATTTTGCACCGTCGTAAATAATACATTTCAACGGCGACAATAAGAGTGTAAATATGAAGTGACAAGTATTATCCACGCACTTTCCAAAAAATGCAATCAGAATTGGTCTATCGTCAATAGATTTTGTTTATATGAATATATGAGTATATTTTTGTCTATGTGTATGAGGGAGATAAAAGGCAAAACTGCCTGTGACGAGTACTTCCCCCATAGTTGAAAGAGTGACAGGGCCAAAATCAAGGAGTGTTCAAGCCAAAATGTCTGTACACACGGAGTTTGAAGCAATTTAAGTCATAGAATGAGGGAAAGATGGATTCAGAGAGAGAGTTCCAGAGACTAGCTATTGAATAGAACAAAGATTGGGAGTATCGGTTTACTCTTGAGTTGGAGTGTTGCACAGAGTAGGGATGGGATTGTGTTGCAAGACGGATACTACGTACCCTACGTAGAGGAGGTGGTATGCACTGAGAAGGCTCTGAGGAACACTGATTATAGTAGCGATATATTAGCGAGAGAGATGCAACATTGCGGCGAAGAGAGAGAGATTGCAGAGAGTTGGTGAGTGGATGGGAGTTAATGATACGAAAGGCTTTCCTTTCTACTTTGTCTAGAAGTGCTGTGTGAGAGGATCCTCCGCACACATGTGAACAATACTCAATACAAGGATGCACTGTGACCCTGTACAGGGCAAGAAGCTGTGCAGGGGTAAAGAACCCTTTGAGGCAGTTGAGCACACCCAGCTTCTGGGAGGCTGCATTAGCAAGACTGGTAATATGGTCCTTTCATGAGAGAGCAGAAGAAAAAGAGACACCAAGAATACTGAGAGAAAATGAAGGGTTGATTTTTGTATTGTTGAAGTATAAGGGATAGTCCTCTGGGAGTTCACGACGGGTAGATAGATGGAAAAATTGGGTTTTGGAAGCATTAAAGGCAGCAAGGTTTTATCTGCCCCAATTGGCAATGGTAGTTAGATCAGAGTATAAGTGTTGTATGGCTTCATTACGTTTGTTTTTGAGGGATTGCTTGCTGGGGCGTTTTGGAAAACTAATTGAATGGTGTAACTAGAGTCATCTGCATATGAATGGATATGACTGGAGATACAGTTGAGAAGATTATATATGAAAATTAGAAAGAGAATAGGAGATAGAACCCTGAAAAACACCGGAGTTGATAGGATGAGGATGTGAATGATGGCCGTCCACAACCGCAGCTATGGAACGGACTGAAAGAAAATTAGAGACACAGGCACAGATGGAGGGATAGAAACCGAAGGAGGGTAGTTTAGAAATTAGAGATTTGTGGCAGACTCTATCGAAGGCCCTCGATATGTCTAGGGCAATAGAAAAGGTCTCACCGAAGTCCCGAAAGGAGGATGACCAAGAATAAAATAAGATAGGAAAGAATATCACCAGTAGAGCGACCCTTAAGGAAGCCATGCTGGCGATCTGAGAGTAGATTATGAGAAGAGAAATGCTTAAGAAACTTGGAAGTAAGAATAGTTTAAAAAACTTTAGAGAGACAAGAGATGAGAGCAATTGGACGATAGTTGGAGGGTTGAGAGCGGTCACCCTTCTTTAGGACAGGTTGGATGAGAGTAAACTTCCAGCTAAGGGAAGACGTTAGAGGAGAGCCAAAGACGAAAGACTTTGCCTAGGCATGGAAGCACAGTTTTTTAATACAACAGGAGAAACACCATCCGGACCGTCCGCCTTCTTAGTATTAAGCCCAGAGAGGGTAGAAAGTACATCTTTAGAAGAGATTAGGATATTTTGCATAAAGCTTCTTGCTCTGTACCGGGCTACTGTGGGCCCCTGTATCAAGTACTGTTCGCATGTGTAGATAGGTTCCACCCATACCACTCTTCTTGAAAGTGTAGAATCAAAATAATTTTGTCTCATCAACTCACCACTTCCTACTAATTTTTTTACAATCTCTCTCTGCATGCTGTAATGGATCTCTCTCTCTCTCTCTCTCTCTCGTATAGGGATTATAAAAGCTTTAGATTGGTACTTCACAATTGGAAATTGGTTGATAAGTTTTACGGCAAAGTTTTGTTTTGTTTTATTATTATTTTTTCTTTCAGGGAGACAGCAATAATCTCAAATATTATTGATGTACAGTCGACAGAACTGTTGTCCATGGCCTGAGGCAGTGTGTTAGTTCACTTATCTTTTAATAGATGGCCCTTTAATCGCTTCTAATAAAAGGGGGCGGGGTTAATACAGAGGTTTGAAGGAAGAGGAGACAAATATGTAATAATAGTAATAATAATAATAAACGGTTTATCAAAGAATGGCAGCCTGATGAGCTGTAAATACAAATTTTATAATTTAGTGAATGGACATGAGATATACAGATATGAAAATGGTGAGCTCAGTTTACAATGTGTGAGTATAATATACTTAACCCTTAAAAAGCGACCCACCACTTAAGTCGAGTTAAATAAAGCTGGACTATGTGGCGGCGCTCGACATAACTCGAGTGGCAATTTCAGCACGTAATGTGGCTGAGAGAGAGAGACAAGTGGTGGCAGGAGACTAGCGAGCGTATGACTGCTCCAGACCACCGCGGCGAACCTACTGACACAAATCTCAGCTCCCTCCTCCCTCTCTTACTCGCTACATACTCAATTATGTACCGAAAGTACCGAATTACCTGCTTTTTGCACTCGCGTTGCACGGTTATTGCAAGAAAACTATCCATCATACAAGGATCGTTATGGTGTCATTCGAAAGCTCTGTTTATGCCCTTTCAGGGATAGATACTTGTTTTACGTTCTGGGTCTTATTTAGGCATGAAAATTATCACGTAAACAGCCCTATTTTGGCTAAAAACACCCCGCTGGGCGGTACACATAAATAAACCGCATAGGCCGCTCGTAAGGTGTTAAAATAAAAAATAAAATAAAAAATAAAATATGCAATAATGATGCTAATGTAAAATACAAATGATCATAAATTAACCACGAGAGTAAGTGATATACAGTACATACAGTATACACATTTATTTTACTTATATATACAGAACATATATATACTGTTGTTACGACTGGGGTTCAAATATATCAGGGCTCTTATTCATTGGACTAGTAATGGCATAAATGCTACAACGGAAAGCGCTAGATCCAACCTCTGATGTATATTCCCAGTGAACAAAGAACATAAATACTCTACAGAGTTCTATATGCAATAATAGGCTATCAAACTCTCAATTAATGTGCGTCTACTCTAGGCTTAATGTTATGTGAAAACAGCCTATTACTACCTATAACCGAAGGTGCTTGGTTATGGTATGCAAAGTAAGGTGGTAAGAGAAGTTACAGCTTACGTTACTTTAATCAATAAATGTCAGGCACTCCTGCATGAAAGAAAGTGCACTAAAGTCCTTCAACACTAACAAGGAATCTTCTTTAAATGTTAGATGCTATAAAGATGCTCGTATCGGAAATGGAACCCAAAAAGGCAGGCAGCGGAACAATGCTCGTGCAGGCTATGCACACAAAAAGGCAGAATATATAATGCCGTCGGAGCCAAGAATATCCTAAACACTACAACAATAATAATAATCGCCACGACAATGCAGTATTCCTATCAACAAAAAGAGCCTCAGTCGTTTGTGTCTCAATACATCCAACTAGGCTGCGAAATGCTTGTGTAATCATAAATGGGTATGCATAAAAAGAGTACTTGGTTTAATATACTTAATGTCTACTATGATTGATAAAGTCTAGCTAGAGTCAATGATACGAGATACTGGTGCGCATGGCATGCCGCATAGCCTAGTGCAAATCTCAAGTCTGTGCGTCAAATATTACGTTATAGGGAAGGGTAGCTCTCTTGAGAAACCTTAATACCGAAGTATTAAGCGTTCTCCTGGCGTACCTCAAAGACAAACAACGAGCTTAGAACAGTGCAGAATGGTATAGGCAAAAAGCCCTCATTCGTGCATGCTCTACTCTCAATGGCACACAGACTAGAATTTACTCAATCAACTCCAGTTCTCAGGTATGTTGTGCAGCTTTTAACTAAAGCCAGCACTCATAGGAAACAATACCTTATAATATCAGACTCCTAGTCTAGCATTATCTAATCCAGCAGAACACTAATAATTAAAGGAAGCGGCAATATGAAAGCCAACCAATGCTTCGTGATCCACTTATCTTAACAACTAACATACATGGGTTATATCAGACCTTAACGCACAATACAACTGGCCAGCATGAAGCTGATTTTGCAGAGTTAACCAGAGGGGGTATAATATTAATAAAAGGTGGTGAAAGATATGGAAAATGAGAGAGATAGGCAGAGGAAAAGATTCTCAGGTGCAGAGCAGGGGACAGGTAGCAAGGGAAAAAGATGGGTGCGTTCTAGAAACCAGATCTGAGGGAGAGAGTGGCGAGGAACTGTATATATACTCGCACCAGCTCGAGCCGCGTGGGAAAAAAGCTGTTATAAGTCCTCTAGCCACTAGCAAGGGAGCTAACAGCATGGGAAGGACCTCTCTCAACCAACCCCCACGAGGCAGCCAGCCGTGACGTCATCGAGCGGGACAAAAACACTGCGCGCTCCCTCGCACTCTGTTCTACTCTCTCTCTCTCTCCCAGATCCCATCATTACTAGTTAATGATAAAACATATACTTTACAATTAAATATATAAAGCCTTGACATGGGTGAAAACAAAGAGCCTTTCTGGACTGCCCATGACACAAGCTTTCATATGAAATAAAGCACACTCTAATACACAAACTGTAGCCCCATCCACTGCCCTGGCGATCCTAGCGAGTCACTGTAGGACAAGCCATGCGGTTCTAACGGAGTGGTTAACGTCACACTGTATACACATACGTACACAAATACATACGCAAACATAATTAAACATACATATATACATACAAAAGAACATAAGAACATGCAGTAAGTGCGCAAATGCCCGTATACATAAACGCTCGCGTATGCAAACAAACATACATACTTACAAAACTGTGCTAGTAGGATCAGGTGAGGCTAATAATAGGAGTTAAATCCTCGGGAGAGATTAAATTGGGGAATTGGAAAAGGGTTAATGAGTCAATGGACTGTGTGGGTCAAGTAAAGAATGTTTGTGTATGTGTGTGTGTGTTCGAGACCAGCACACAGAATATGTTTAATGTTACACAAAACACAGACTATATTATAAGACTAGCCCATGTTGGAAGCCTAGGCTTAATATTGTCTAAGAAATGTTACGAAATTAATGTTTCAATATATATATATATATTAGTGTAGCCAGGGAGGATATTTTCTTTCAGGCAGGTGAGATTAAAATAATAGGCACAGTTTGCATTATTGAGTTTTTTATTGATACTCTCAATTTTTCGTATAGTTTCGTAACGTTAAAACTACGAACCCTGACCAACACCTTAAACTCACCATATACTACAAATCGAGGAAAACATCACAACTAGTCATTCGCAACAGCCCGGCTACCGCTAAGAAACCGTCACAAGAGGACCATGTCATATACCGACACACCTGTAACAGTGAGGACTGTGGACCTCACACTTATGTCGGTTTGACAAGGACTCGTCTGTCACGTCGCCTTACCATCCACCTTCAAGCCGGAGCTATCAAGGACCACTACCACACATCCCCACACCATCAGGAACTCACCAGACCCGACTTAGAGAAACACACCTCTATTCTTGATAAAGAAATAGACTCACGCCGCCTATTCATTCTTGAAGCTATATATATACAAACATACCAACCTACTTTAAACACACAAGCGGAATACAGCCAGATCCTACCCTCGGCACGCCCTTCCACAGCGAGGCCCCCCATGATGCCCCCAGGAATGCCCCCTCCACACACGCAGATGAACGATGCAGAGGCCCCGCCCACTCCTGCGTCCGGCCAGCCTACCAGAGCTAGTCTTAGGTTAGCCAACCAGCGTGCAGCTAGCACACAATAATCCCTTTCTTGATCTTGTATCGCCTATATAAACTCGACTTATCACCTTCTAACTTCACTTCTCCTTGATAATGATGGCTGCGCCCATTGAAACGTCGGAACCATTTGCAAACCTCCTTTACCAACTTCCTGAAAATACCAGAAAAACTATACGAAAAATTGAGAGTATCAATAAAAAACTCAATAATGCAAACTGTGCCTATTATTTTAATCTCACCTGCCTGAAAGAAAATATATATATATATATATATATATATATATATATATATATATATATATATAATGAAGGTGAAGATCAGAGACAGCGTAAACAACATCTTTATTATTTTCCTTACTTACACAGGCATATTCAGACTATATAAAAAAATAGCACATTTCGCACTTTTTCATATTTCATCACTCATCAAGAAACATATTTTTGTGGCTTTACTCGTAGTTTCCACTATTCGTTTATTCTATTAAGTGTAAACCTCAACTTATAATAAGGATCAATTTGGCGTTAGTTTATTACTTCAATATTATCATTATTCTATCTATCTATCTATCTATTGCATGACGCCGTGATCCCCGAAAGGGTGGCCACGAACGAACCGCCCCCATGCACCTCTGTCCCCAGTCAGTCGACGCCCCTCCCCCCAACCAGCACCGCCTTCGTTCATGTACTTCTTCACTCCATCCTTCCATTATTCTTGTACATAATTCAATGTTTCTACTATGTGTTGGATCTTGTTCTTTTTTAGGCGTGAGCATGGCAGTAGCAGTTGCCGAAAGCTTGCCCTCATAGAAAATAATAAAGATGTTGTTTACGCTGTCTCTGATCTTCACCTTCATTATAAGACTACGATTTCCTATACACACATCAATTAAGGATATATATATATATATATATATATATATATATATATATATATATATATATATATATATATATATATATATATATATATATATATATATATATATAAAAGAAACATTGGAACACCGAGCTTTCATGTATTATGTCTTCAGGGGTAATTCATCTTCTCTCAATATTCTTGGTGTCTCTTTTTCTTCTGCTCTCAGTTGGAAGGACCATATTACCAGTCTTGCTAAGGCAGCCTCCCAGAAGCTGGGTGTGCTCAACCGCCTTAGGGGGTTCTTAACCCCTGCACAACTTCTTGCTCTGTACAGGGGGACAGTGCGTCCTTGTATTGAGTATTGTTCACATGTGTGGGGAGGTTCCTCTCACACCGCTCTCCTAGACAAAGTTGAAAGGAAGGCCTTTTGTATCATTAAATCCCGTCCACTCACCAACTCTCTGCAATCTCTCTGTCTCCGCCGCAATGTTGCATCTCTCTCGCTATTCTATCGCTACTATAATAATCAGTGTTCCTCAGAGCTTTCCCAGTGTATACCACCTCCTTTACGTAGGGCACGTGGTACCCATCTTGCAACACAATCCCACCCCTACTCTGTGCAACTCTCCAACCCAAGAGTGAAATGTTACTCTCAAACTTTCTTCTATTCAACAGCTGAGCTCTGGAACTCTCCCAGAATCAATTTTTCCCTCTTCCTATGACTTAAATTGCTTCAAACTCCGTGTGTCCAGGCATTTTGGCTCGAACGTCCCTTGATTTTGGCCCTGTCACTCTTTCAACTATGGGGGAGGCACTCGCTATAGGCAGTTCTGCCTTATCTCACATAGAAAAAAAAATGGCAGAGTGAGGTTACAGATCAATTGGATAAAATAGGACTTCAGAGGCTATCAACCCTACTAGATTATTAACCCATTGAGCACCAGCTGATTTAAAAAAAAACACACTCCAGACCGAACCACTTGTCAATTATATTTTTCCTGAAAACACATGGGATGGGTTAGTAATGAAGGAAAAACAACATAAAACCGCTCACCTAGGTCATTTGGGGGACCTTGGGGGCAGAGGAAAGTCACAATTAACATGGGGTGATGGGTAGGCAAAAGACTGGAAAATCACTCCAGCGAGCGCCCACACGCATGCGGCTCGACTTGAAGGGTTGCCAACCATTGGTATTGTTCCATGGGATCCTAAAGCAGTTCCCATACAAATCTGAACCCTCTACGAGCCTTATATCAATGGTCAACAAGGCCCGACGACTATAGCTGACGCTGGTACTGGCAGCGATTTACAATGCCGTCGGACTTGAATCGACGCTGGTGCTCACTGGGTTAACCCACTGAGCCCCAGCGACGCAGCATTTGCATCCACTATGTATGTAACGCCAAACCCCAGCGACGCAAACCATGCGTCCACCACTAAAAAATATATTATTCGGCTCCTACGGTAGGAAATGGCTTGAGAATTGGAGGGGAGGTACCGTATAGTGTTGGCGAACAGGGACGGTACGCGTGAACTGGCCAGCCAGGCCGCGCGGGTGGTGGTGGTGGGATTAGTGGCGCCACTTTACCCACTTATTTCACCACGAATTTGGACCATATTTACTCCTGTCGTATGGGAGCTAGAGGCTTGAGATTTGTGTGAGACACTCCTTAGGATGTACGCATTACAATGCCATACTCAGTTGTCACCCTAGTGCTGCCGGGCAGGTGGTCATGCGGGGGAGGTGATGAAAAACACTGTACCCACTTATATCCAAACTACTTTCGACCTCATTTACTCTTGTCCTATGGTAGCTATAGGGTTGGAATTTGTGTGAGACACACCTTAGAATGTACACCTTACTTGACCATGCTCAGCTATTCCCCAAGTCCTGCCGGGCGGGTGGTCATGCGGGGGAGGTGATGAAAGACACTGTACCCACTTATCTCCCAATGACTTTCGACCTCATTTACTCTTGTCCTATGGTAGCTATTGGCTTGATATTTGTATGGGATATTCCTTAGGATGTAGGCAATGTATGGCAACCCACAAATCTCGGTTTGTTGGGACAAGGGACGTGCGTGACAAAGGAAAGTCAGTTTACCCATACATCTCGCGAGTGCAACACCATGTCGGATTTACCACGCCGTTACCCACGCAGGGGAATATCCCTGGCCGATGCCTTGGCCATACTTGAGGAGAGTGATGTGCCTGATAGTGACACTGGATCATCAAATGACAATTCAGAGGACGAATATAGACCCACTGTGGCTGAGTATGATGAAATGCATGAGGAGGAACCCTATCTCCCCATCGCTGAACGGTACGCCAGGTTACAACAAAGGGAGGAGAGTAGCTATCGTTCCGCTGCTCCCCCCCCCCCCCCCCCCGTGACATAGTGGACTCCCAAGCAAGTGGGGAAGAGGAAGATGAGGAAGAGGAAGATGACCCACACCCCATGGCCTTCCTCAACATTCCACCTTCTCATCGTAGGGCAGAGAAGAGAAGAGGTGAGGATTTGGAGGGGGAGGAGGAGGAGGAGGAGGGTGAGGTGCACCAAGATCCGACACCACACCTGCCGCGCCGTGGTGCTCCCCCACCGCGTTTGCCTTCCCCACCACCCCTCATTCCCTCGCCACTCAAACCGCCAAACCCTCACACTTTCTATGGGTTGCGCAGGGGTGCAGCCATATTAGCAGTGCAGCCATTGACTTCTTCTTCAAAAGCAACAGATGAGGATATGCCTGCCCTAGAATCATCTCCACCACGCCGCCACCCACGCCCTGCCGCACGCCGCCTGTTTCCCTCATCACCCAGGATTGACTCGCTCCCACCATCACCTCCCGGACCACTACCATACTCACCTGTACCTTCTCCTCAGCCTGGGACCTCCCACGGACACGACACTCAGACACCATCGCCGCCTGCGTCGCCACAACGCCCTGATTGTGTGCAACGCCCTATAAACATACATGGGCGTGCCTGTGGTCCTGTGCGTGTGCGTGGCTGAAGGGTGTCTAAGGTGACCCTAATACGCCCCACCCCTGGCGGTGCGAGAGCAAGGGCTGGGCCGGCTCGACCAAGGCCGAGGGCAGGGGCAAGAGGGGCAAGAAGAGGGGCAAGAGGCACAGCAAGAGGCAGGGCAAGGCCCTCCCGCCCTGATGGTGACTCTCCTCCTGACGACTCTGACGACGAAGGTGCCGCTCAACCCGACGTGTGGGATTGGGTCGATGGAGACTACTTTGTGCCCACCGACTACAACTTTGTGGACGCTGGGATTGCCGGCCCTACGCTCCCAAACCAGGGGCGCCAGACCACAGAGACTGGAGATCTTCAGGCAGTTCTTCACTACAAATCTCGTGGTCTAATTGTTGACCAGACCAACTGGTACAATTATTATTTCATGGCTGGGAAGGAGCAGTCAAAATACTCTGCTAGGCTGTCATGGTCCTCCCTAGATGTCCCAGAGTTTTACACATTCTTGGCCATTGTAATGCTGATGGGGGTCACAAGGAAATCCTCCATAAAATAGTACTGGTCGTGGGATCTCCTCGTCCGAACCCCTATTTTTGGCCTAATAATGAGCAGAATAGGTTCACGGCCATAATGGGGATCCTCCATTTCATCGACAGCCTGGCAGCCCACACCAGAAATCAAAGTCAACCCTGAGCAATGAAGGACCCCATGGAGAGAATAAGACCCATTTTTAAGTACCTGAAGCTGAAGCTTGCTGCCGCCTTCAAACCCCATCAGAAGCTCATTATTGATGAGAGTTTGCTGCTGTGGAGGGGGAATATTGGCATCCGGCAGTACATGCCCAGAAAACGACATCGATATGGCCTGAAGACCTTCGTGATGTGTGACTGTCGAACTGGTTACATCCAGGCCCTAATTCTGTATATGGTCAAGAAAATAGAATTGGTGGAAACGAGGACATACAGAATTTCTGGGGCCGTCGTCATCACCATGCTGCAGGGCTACCTGGACAGGGGCCACATACTGTACCTGGACAACTGGTACACCAGCCCCTCCCTTGCCAAGTTCTTGCATAGCCGCACTACAGGAGTCTGTGGCACCGTCAGGAGGAATCGGATCTTCATGCCCGAACTACCACCCAGGCAGGAAAAGGGCTCCATCATCCACAAGCAGGCTAACAATGTCCTCATGTTGTCCTGGATGGATAACCGGGATGTGAACGTCCTCACAACAGTCCACCTTCCCATCTTCCGAGACAGCAGACGTCGTGACAGAGCAACTGGCGAAGTTATCAAGAAACCTTTGGCCATCTGTGATTATAACATCAACATGCGGCTGGTGGATAAATCAGATGCTGTCATCTCATCATGTGAGTGTGCAAGGAAGACGATGAGGTGGTATAATAAGTTATTCTTCCACCTCCTCGATCTCACCCTCTATAACAGCCATATCCTCTACTCAACAATCACCGGCAAGCAGGAAACGATGGAGAACTTCTGCATCGAGTTGTCCAGGGAGGTCTTGAGGGAATACATGACAGCCCCCCACTTCCAACAACCCCCCGCCCATCGACACCCAGCAGCAGAAGGGATTGCCAGGCTGACACAATGCCACTTCCCTGAATATGTGCCGCCCACAGAAAACAATGACAAACCCCGAAGACGGTGTCATGTGTGCCGCAACACGACACAGAGGGAGCCTGAGAGATCAGATACCAGGTGGATGTGCAGAGAATGTGATGTTCCACTGTGTCTCCCGGACTGCTTCAGGGAGTATCACACCCTTGACCATTTCTAAAACTGTACTCAAAGACTGCGATAAAAGACGCTATGAAATGTGAAGTGTGTGTATAAGCCTAGTGTAAATAATGAATATATACAAAGTGCCGAACACAAAATGTATATGAAATTGACACTCAAATATACGTAAATCAGTGACGGACACCAATAAGTGTAAATATATACTATTTCTAAGTCAAACGTGCGTAAAACAATGTGTGAAACTCATATTGTATAACTATAAAACATATGATAAAGTAATAAACTGAATAAAGAGGGGAAGAGACATGAACACTGAATAAAGCAGGGGAGTAAGAGAGATTGACGCAAGAAAAGGGAAAATGTTGGTGGCGCGTGTCAGTCAGCTGGGTCTGTGACAGTTCGTGCGTTTTGTTATTGTCCGAGACCATGATGGCTGCCAGTATCCATGGCAATGAGGACGCGCCACGGTCTTGCCACTCGTGTGCACTTACAAGACTTATATCTAAGCACTTTTCACACTGTAACTTCACTTACAATGACATTATGTGATACATATTGCTAATATATGAACTATGAAGGCACACATGATGCTCGGGTGGTGTAAATAACCGTCCCTCGAAAACTGGCCTTATCGTACATCTGCCATGCTGCCGCGCTCAACTGTGGCTGGCCGGGCGGGAAGTTTGAAGGCCGCCCAGCACCAGCTGATGTATGAGGCTGCCCCCCCCCCCCCATACGACCCCCAAATGACCGAGGTGAGTAAAAAAAAACTCTTAATTTCTCACCCTTTTCTTCCATTTTAGCACAAAAAAAACAAAAATTGGCCAAAATGGCCGGTCCCTGGATGTACATTTATTCTAAACTAGCTGGGGCTCAGTGGGTTAAGCCAGCACACTGCAAAGTCAAGAATAACGTCAGGACTGGAGCCTCTCTGTGAGAACCCCAGTCCCTTGTTGGTTACAGAGCAAAAGTTATAAAATAAGTAGGTCACGTGATTGAGTATAATAATGTGAAGAAAAACGAATGGGGAAATGTCTGTTAAACGTGGTGGTGCATGGGAAGAGATAAATGTGGAATAATAATCACCAACATGCACATAATTATCTTGCAAAATGCAATGGCACTGAAACAATTATTAACAATGGTATAAACGATTTTGTGGATCGTCTACACCGGACCTGTGACGTCATAGGAGAGTAAGTCCACCATCCAGTCCAGGATGAGGATACTGCAGTGACGTCACTATGACGTCACTGGTCCGGTGTAGACGATCCACAAAATCCTTTATACTATTGTTAATAATGATTTCAGTGCCATTGCATTTTGCAAGATAATTATGTGCAGGTTAGCTATTATTATTCCACATTTATCTCAACCCATGCACCACCACCTTTAACAAAACAAATTTGTTTGCATGTTTTGTGCATGTTTTTTGCGCCCTGTAGGACCCCTTAATGACTTAAAGTATCGGTTTTTGTGGTTTTTCCTTCATTTCTAACACATTCCAGGTGTTTTCTGGGAAATAATTTGTTTTGACAACCTGCTGGGCCTGGAGTTATTATATTGCCTGGTGCTTAGGGGGTTAAGGTTAATATGAAGCAAATAAGATTTAAAGGCTACACATATTGTTATAAAACAATAAAGTCTGCTAAAGTCGAATATTATTTCGACTCTGTCTGAAAGTAAAAAACATTATATAAGCGAATAATATAAAACTCTCCGAACCATAATTGTTCAAACAGTACGATATTATAGTTTTAGTTATTTACAAATTATTACAAATGGATCTAATGTATACATGCCTAGGCTCATATTCATATTGGTATCATGTCTTTTTAATATAACTGGATTCTATTATATTACGGATTACGAAAACATTACAGGGCACCACAGAAACAGCATTATCACGGTCAATATTATGATCCTTATCTCTAACATATACAAAAACAGAGATAGACTCCTTCCTTTTCGATACATCTTTTGGGTTTTGTTTAACTCTAACCTTTAGAGCTTTCCCTGTCTGACCTATATATAAACTAGACAAGGGCCTGGAGTTCTACAAGGGACTGGGGTTCTCGCAGAGAGGCTCCAGTCCTGACGTTATTCTTGACTTACAGTGTGCTGGCTTAATAATCCAATAGGGTTGATGGCCTCTGAAGTCCTATTTTAACTAACTAACTGGAATTTTCGTAGAGAGTCTCCAGTCCTGACGATATTATTGACTTACAGTGTGCTGGCTTAATAAGCCAGAAGGGTTGATAGCCTCTGGAGTCCTATTTTAACTAAATAACTGGAGTTCTCGCAAAGAGGCTCCAGCCCTGACGTTATTCTTGACTTACAGTGTGCTGGCTTAATAATCCAATAGGGTTGATAGCCTCTGAAGTACTATTTTAACTAACTAACTGGAGTTATCGCAAAAGGGCTCTAATCCTGACGTTATTCTTGACTTCAAGTGTGCTGGCTTAATAAACCTATAGGGTTGATAGCCTTTAAAGTCCTATTTTAACTGACTAACTAAACTAGAGCATGTCTTATATGCCACAAGGGACTGGATTTCTCTCAGAGAGGCTCCAGTCCTGATGTTATTTGTACAGTGTGCTGGCTTAACAATCCAAAAGGGTTGATAGCCTCTGAAGTTCTATTTTAACTAACTATCTTACATTGGCCTCCCTTGCTGATCCTTTCTGGTCCTCACCAATATTAAGGACAACCCCACTTTACCCTCCAAAACACCTCTTTCTATCAGTACATTATACCACAAATACATTACATACTACACTACCTTTTCAAAAAATGTATATATATGATGAGCGAACAACCGTCCCCACGGTGGAGGGACCAGGAATGTCCCCAGTGGCTTGGCCCCTGGTGACGACTCGTCAAAATGCTCTGGACCGCTATCTTCCACTCTTACTATCAATTTCTACAATATTCGTCCCCTTTCTTCTATCTTCCACTCTGTTGAATACCACCTCTCCTTTGCCAACCCTGATCTTCTCTTTCTCACTGACACCCAGTTGTCTGGGGCAACTGACAGCAAACCCTCCTACAGATGCCTCATAGCATCAGTTCCTCATTGACACAAAGGATGTGAATATACGCAATTTTGTAAATATACCGTATTCAACATTTGTGTCAATAAAATATTTTGAATTGAATTGAATAGAAATTGAAAGGTGGATGTTGCATATACAGTATGTGCACACCAATCTTGTTTTCTCTTGTGTTCCCAACTTTGATTCTTCTGAATTCTCAACTCTCTAGCTGAAGCATTCTTGTCACTCTCAAACTAAATATTTCTGCAGTGTTAATCTCTCACCTAATTCTACTGACTATCCAAAATTCTTTGACTATCTAACTTCTAATGTTGAATATATTCTATCCATCTCTCCTTTCGCAGACATCTCCATCATAGGACATTTCAATGTTCACCACCACCAATGGCTCTCCTATTTCACTGACCAGCCAGGTGAACAAGCCTACATCTTTTCTATTCTAAATGACCTAGCGCAGTTAGTCCAGCACCCTACTCGAATCCCTGACCACCTTGGAGATCAGTCAACAGTTTGACTTATTTATAACTTCTAATCCTTCTACTTATGCTGTTAACCTTTTTTGTCTCCGTTGGGCTCCTCCGATCACAACCTTATCTCTCTTACCTGTGTTATCTCTCCAGTACGGCCATCCCTTTCTTCCAGCCGGTGGCGCTTGTGACACTTTGACGCTGCCGACTGGGAGGCTCTTTGGCAATACTCCTTTGATTTCCAGGGAATTATTTTTGCTTCCGTGGCCGGGGACCCTCGGAATAATCTCTTCTAAGGATGTACTTTCTGCTCTCTCTTGGTAAAACTAAGAAGGCGTACGAACCGGATGGTGTTCCTCTTGTACTAAAAAAAAATCTTCTGTGCTGACTCCCTGTCTAGGCAAAAATGTTCGTCTCTGTCTTTCCTTTACCGTCTTTCCTTCTTGGTGGAAGGTTGCTCTCATTCAAACTGTCCCAAAGAAGGGTGACCGCTCTCAACCTTCCAACTATCGACCAATCGCTCTTATTTCTTACATCCCTAAAGATTTTGAAATTATTCATTATTCAAAATTTCTTAAGCACATATCTTCCCATTTCAGGTCGCCAGTGTGGTTTCCTTAAGGGCCATTCTACTGGTGACCTCCTTGCTTATCTTGCTAACTCTTGGTCATCCTCCCTTCGGGACTTTGGTGAGACTTTTTCTATTGTGCTAGACATATCAATATCCTTCGATAGAGTCTTGCACAAATCTCTAATTTCCAAACTACCCTACTTCAGTTTCTGTCCCTCTACAGTATATGTGTCTTTGTCTCTAATTTCCTTTCTGACCGTTCCATAGTTGCAGTTGTGGGCGGCCATCACTCACTTCCTCAACCTATCAACACCGGTATTCCTGTCTCCAGTTCTCTTTCTAATATTAATTAATGATCTCTTCAACTGTACCTCTAGTCCCTTCCACTCATATGCTGATGACTCTACCTAACACTATTCAACTAGTTGTTCACAACAATCCGTCATGCAATTACTCCAAACGTCACGTGTCAAAGTCATATCACGCCTATCTTCTGATCTATCAATAATTTCTGAATGGGGCAGAGAAAATGTTGCTACTTTCAATGCCTCCAAGACCCAATTTATCCTTCTATCCACCCGGCACAATCTTCCACAAAACTACCAATTGCTCTTCAACAATACACAAATCAGCCCTTCATCTTCTCTCAATATTCTTGGTGTACCTTTTTCATCCGACCTTTCTTGGAATGATCATATTACCACTCTCGCTAAAAACAGCTTCTCCGACGTTAGGTGTGCTCAATCATCTTCGTTAGTTCTTCACCCCCTCACAGCTTCTACAAGGGCTTTGTACAAGGGCACAGTGATCCCATGTAGTGAGTAATGTTCTCATGTGGGGGAAGGTTCCACCCATACCGCACTTCTCGAAAGAGTAGAGTCAAAAGCATTTCGCCTCATCAACTCACTTCCTCTCACTAGTTCCCTACAACCTCTTTCTACTCGCCGCAATCTTGCATCTCTTTCACTCTGTTATCACTGTTACAACAATCAATGTTCTTCAGAGCACTCTCAGTGCATACCCACTCTCTTCAGGCAAGTGCGAGGCACCCGCCTTTCAGCACAGTCCCACTCCTATTCTGTCCAGGTCTCCAACCCAAGAATCTGCAAACTTTCTCAGTCTTTCATCTACTCAACTAGTGAACTCTAGCACTCTCTACCTCAATGAATCTTTGCATTATACTATGACTCAGACTGCTTTAAACTTCGTGTGTCCAGGCATTTTGACCCGAACATACCATGAATTTGGCTCTCTGTCACTCTTTTGGCTTTGGAGGAGACACTTGTTACAGGCAGCCTGCCTTTTGTCTCCTTCATACTTATGGAATAAAAAGAATGATAGGAAATGTTAGCTTTAAAATAGGGCATACACAACAACAGATTTGCAAAGTGTTTATTGTTATGGAGAAAATAACAAGCAACTTGTCAGTCCTTAATTGCCGACTTGCGAGTTTCGTTCGATAAGGAAGTTGGAGCTGTAGACAACGATATTTAACAGAATCTACTGCTAAAATACGGTCATAGAACATAATATAAATGCATAAAACCCAATTCAACATACCATTTGTCCATCAGAAACTTAGATTATTATTGCATCTCTGTTTAATATTGATGTTTACGGCGCCAACTTCCTTATATCCAGAAACTCGCAAGTGGTCAATTATCACAGAATAACTAAAATGTAATAGAAGGTTCATGGTAGGTTATTGACTAAACTATAGCAACAAAACTTTATGTTAGCCAGTTTTATAACACAGTAATAATTTGAAATTATGAATGGTCTAGAATGGGCATACCTTATCTCTGCCTGGTTATAAAAACACTGTCTGCCGAGTGATAACTGCAATCACACTATTAAATCCACATTGATTAAGCCTTATGACTATGATAGATTACTGTATGCTTAATTAAGGGGAGGCAGTTGTTTTCTCGAGTCCTCCTCCCTCATGCTTAGCCCTATTAGTTATGAGATTTCAAGACATTCGCCCCATTAGTTTGGCGATTTTGACCTTTTGCCCCATTTTTGGCCAATATTAAGATCTTTCGTGCCATTTAGGTGTCTATTTTTTTCCTGGCGAGCGATAGCGAGCCTGTATTTGAAGAGGAATCGGCCTTCGGCCGGGACATTTTTCGGTAGAAAAATTTAAAAATTTATATCATGTGTTTTTTGTTTTTAAAGTTTGATAAAGGCTTAGAGAGCAAACTAAACCCCCTCCTTAAACCATTGAACCGAACCAGTAAATTATGCTGCACAATACCGTCTGAGGTCCCATAAATTGGACTTATTCAGCCAATGTCCATGGTTATAGCTTCAGATTTATCATGCAGAAGCACTCGGGTACAGTCGGGGTCGTGAATACTTGAACATCTCCTAGTGATTTCTGGACCCCCTTCTCCCTAATGTTTAGCCCACCAGTTTTGAGATTTTAAGACGTTGGTTCCATTAGTTTGGGGATTTTATGACCTTTCACCCCATTTCTTTGTCAATATTAGGAACCTTCGTGGCATTTAGGTGTCGATTCTTTCCTGGCGAGCGATAGCGAGCCTGTAATTTTAGGAGGAATCGGCCTTTGGCAGGGAAATTTTTCTACCGAAAAATGTACAAATCTATCTTGAAGGGGGGGTCTAGTGGGGGTTTTCTAAGCTTGATGGAGGTCTAGGGGGGGACACTAAAAAAAATATATATATGAATAAATGAATTAGTAGACCAAACAAACAGCCACTGTCCCCTTAAAAAGATTTCCAGTAATTACATCATTGTGTCCTAAGACGTTGGTAGAAATATATCGCCCGTTTATCATAATTGTTCCTCCTAAAGTGTTCGGAAATTCCTCACCAAGACTAGACTTATGGGGTATATCAACTATATATAAAAAAAAATAAAAAAAAAAAATAAAAAAAAATAAATAAACCATTGTTGTGGATTACATTAGTTTTGACATCTTTAAATTTAATCTCTACTGTACCGGCGACGTCTTTTTATTTATATGCTATAGGCTATTCGATGTAAGTAGGCGAGAAATCATGATCTCTAACCTCTGTAACTCCAAAACGACTATAGTAATCGAGCTAATATTTCTACCATTTGGAAAGAGTCAGCCAAGGAATAGATGTGAATATTTACAGCCAATTTGCTATAGCCCTTTTTGAGTTACAGAGGATAAAGGTCATGATTTATCGCCTACTTACAACGAATACACTATAGACCTATGGGGTATATCAACGAATACACTATAGACCTATGGGGTATATCAACGAATACACTATAGACCTATGGGGTATATCAACGAATACACTATAGACCTATGGGGTATATCAACGAATACACTATAGACCTATGGGGTATATCAACGAATACACTATAGACCTATGGGGTATATCAACGAATACACTATAGACCTATGGGGTATATCAACGAATACACTATAGACCTATGGGGTATATCAACGAATACACTATAGACCTATGGGGTATATCAACGAATACACTATAGACCTATGGGGTATATCAACTATAAACCATTGTTGTGGGTTACATTATTGTTGACATCTTTAAATTTATCCTTTACTGTACCGGCAACGTCTTTTTATTTCTATGTTAGCTATATTTAGACGATTTTGTGCAGCTTAAGAATGATCTGTCGTAGACAGAGAGGTTGTTGTTGTTGTTGTTGTTCCCTAAGCTGCCTGGCCGAACAGCCCCGAGTCCCTGAGAAAGGCCATGGCCACGATCGGGCTTTCCCACAGAGCTCTCATTGAGTGTAGATGGTGTTGTTGGCGTAAGTGGTTGTGTGAAATGCAGTCTTCTATGATGTGTTTAATGGTATGGGGTGCTGTGTTACATCCCGGGCAGGCGTCGACAACGGAGTCATCCAGTCTCTTCTGATAGCTCAGGAGAGCGGGATGGTGTCCGCATCTCAGCCTGGCCAGGTGGACTCTGTCCTCGCGAGGAAGGGAGGATTCGGAAGGATGGATTTCGGGAGGTCGTGCATGCAGCTGCGTGTTGTCTGTGAGTGAGTGGATGGATCGGTGAGAGATATGAGTATGGATGTGCTTCTGGAAGTTGGTTCGGGGTGGGCAGGGAGGGAGAGAGGACAATAATTGTGTGTGATACCGTGTGCTGGGTGTTGTTTTGATATTTCTTGGTGTCTGTGGGTGTGTTGCCATGTAGTTTAGAGGGTGGTCTTGGTTCGTGGAGGCTGCTGCCAGGAATTGAGTGCCTCTCATGTCCAGATGGTCTTTGACTTTGAGAATTTTGGTTTCTTGATGTAGGTGATCTGTGGGTGAAGTAGCTGTGCAGCCTGTAATGATCTTCAGGGCTTTGTTTTGAATAGTCTGTAAGGTCTTATGATGTGTTTCAGCTAGGTTAGAAGCCCAGGCTGGGCTTGCGTATTCCATCACTGATCTTATGTATTGTTTATATACTGTGGTGGTAGTTTCTTTGTTGTGTCCAAATTGTGTGTGAGCAAGTGACCTGAGGGCGTTAAGTCTGGGTGTCAGTTTCTTTTTAATGTTTGTGGTGTGCTGTTTGAATGTCATATGAGTATCATATGTTACTCCTAGGATTTTGGGTGTGTGTGTATGTGTTAGCGGTGTGTTGTTTATGGTGAGTTGAGGGATGTATTCGTGTTCTCCTGTCCAACTTGTGAGCAGGGTTGCGGTGGATTTGGCTGGGGCTAGATTAAGTCTGTTTGTAGTGCACCAACCATGTAGTGTGTTGAGATAGGGTTGAAGGAGATCTGTTGCTCTTTTTGGGTCATGGTGTGTGCATGTGAGTGTTATGTCATCTGCATAGGAGGCTAAGTTTATTTGGGGCGTATTGGGTGTAGTTATATCGTGCATGTACAGATTGAAGAGTGCGGGCGATAGGACGGATCCTTGTGGGACTCCGTTTGGAAAGTTTCTGATTTTAGATGACTGACCGGCAAAAGATACGTGTGCCTGCTAGGAAGTTGGCCAGCCACCTTTTTGTGTTGTTGTGCATGTTTGTGTTGTAGATTTTGTTTGTTAGGTTGTGGCGGGGGATGGCATCGAAGGCTTTACTAATGTCGAGTGTGGCTAATAGTGATCTGTGTGGTGGTCTAGCTGAGTTGATGCCGTCGAAAGCTCTTTGTGTAAGGTCTGTGAGAAGAGTGTTTGTGGAGTGCAGTGGCCTAAAGCCATGTTGTGTTGGAGCTAGGGGTAGGTCAGGTGTAATTAGTTGTAATACTAGGCGTTCCATGACTTTGGAGGGGGAGCAAAGAAGTGTGATGGGGCGGTGCGAGGAGGGTAGCGTGGGGTCTTTGTTGGGTTTGGGGAATGTGATGATGATACCATGCTTCCAAATGTCTGGTATTGTGTTGTGTGAATAGCTGTAGTTTGATATGTTAGTGAGTGCTTGTATGCCTTGTGGTCCCAGGTGTCTGAGGTGTATGTTGCTTATGTTGTCTAGGCCACAGGCGGGTGAGTGCTTGAGATTGTTGATGATATGCTTTGTCTGGTGATTGGTGAAGGGTGTATAGTCAGGGTCTGTGGGGAATTGTCTCTTACGTCGGATGACACGTCGGTCGTCTTTGTGAGGTTTTAGGTGGCTGACATGTGAAAAGTGATTGATGAGAGTGTTTGCTTGTTGTTTACATGAAGGAGTAGAGTCTGTTGTTGTGATTGCAGCATGTGATTGTGTTGTGTTGCTGTTGGAAAGTGTGATGCTGTTTAGTGTTTTGTAGAGTTTTTTGGGATTTGTTTTGTGATCAAGTGTTTGTAGGAAGTTATTCCAATTTAGTTTTTGTTGTTCTTGTATTTTGTTGTTAGTTTGGGTGTTGAGTGCTTGAATTTGTTGTGTGATGTCTTGTGTGTGGGGTGCTGGGGTGTTTCAGTATGTCGCGTTGTCTGATGAGGTTTTGAATTTCTGGTGTGAAGTTGGGGTTGTGTCTTTTCCTGTTACCTCTTGGAATGTGTTTCTTGTCAGCGTTTTGGATCGTTTTATTGAGTATGTGTACAGCATTGTTGATGTTAGTGATGGGTGTACTGTTTAGAGTTGTGAAGTGTTGTTCTGTCTCATTTGTGAATGTTTCCCAGTTAGCTCTTTTATAATTGGTGTATGTGTGTTTGTGGCTAGCTGGGGTGAGTCTGGTTTTGGTGGTGATAATGATCGGGAGGTGGTCAGAGCCTAAGGTTCTGACCACCCTCCAGGATGTTGTGGGGGCGAGTTCTGGGGAGCAAAAGGTGATGTCAGGAGATGATGGGTTATAGAGGGCTTGGTGAGGAATATGGGTATGTTGATGGATGTCGTTAAGGATGATGAGGTTATCGGTTTGGTTTTGTAGTACCAGACCTCTGTCTGTGTCGGGGTTGTCGACAAACCAGGCCGACGTCTTGGCGTTGAAGTCACCACCCAGGATGATGTGTGGGGTGTGTGGGGTGTTTGTGATGTGTTGTATGTGTGGTCTGTATTCATTTGGTACTGCAGGGGATGTTTGGGGAGGGATGTATGTGTTTATGATGGTTATGTTGGAGTTGTTGCCAGTGCGTATTTTAATTGATTGTATTTCTGTTGTGTTATCATTTGGGGGGAGGAGGGATTTGGTTTGTACACTGGTTACTATGTATGATATTTCTTTGTGTACTAGGGTGATGAGTCCACCGCCCCCGCCGACAGCCCGGTCTTGTCTGATGGTGGTGAAATTATGAAATGTGGGTGTTTTTTGTGTTGTGCAGAGTTTTGTTTCTTGTAAGATGGCAATGTGTATGTTGTGTTGTTTGATGAAGTGTGAGAGTTCGTGTTTCTTTTTGTTGATGCCATCTATGTTCAGTTGAAGAATGTTAATGCTATGTGCACGATGTATGTTGGGTGCTGCTGCACGAGGATGGGGTGGGGGTGGGGGTGAGGGAGGGGCTGGGGGTTGGGGTGGGTGAGGTGGGGGTTGGGATTGGGGAGCAGGAGATGGGGGTTGGAATGGATTAGGATGGGGTGTGTGGTGTGTTGAGGTGAGGATGTGGATGGTATGGGAAGGTTAGGTGGGTTAGAGAGGAGAGGTGGACGGGTTTTAGGGGGGGGAGTGGATGATATGGGAAGGTTAGGTGGGCTGGGGAGGAGAGGTGGACGGGTTTTAGGTGAGGGATTTGACTGGGAGAGGGAGGGGCATGAGGAACAGGTCCAGGTGTTTGTGTAGTGTTTCTTGGAGGCAAGTGTTGTGCAGGTGAAGTGGGTCCAGTTCCCGCATGAATTGCAGAGAACTGAACCCTTAGTATGGCGACTCGAAGTGATGGGTTTTGAGCAAGTTGGACATATGTATGTGTACGTGGGTCCTGGGTTGCTCTCAATGTCTCCGGCTAGAAGAAGTCTTCGAGAAATGACAGCCGGAGAGTCATTTCTCGGTGTAGGAAAAACTGTGTGATGTGTGTGGTGTGAGAGGTGTGGAAATTCCTGGTGCGACCGAAGCCGCTCCAAGGACCCGTGCCCCCAGGGAGGGGGCAGGGGATGGTTGTGACGGTTTGGCTCCCGAAACTGCTCCCCGCGGCCGGCATCCGGTTTTCCTCCACTGGTCGTTGATTTTGTCTTCGGCCGTGGAGGGTCGGCAGCCATCCGCGGTTGGCAGCCTCGGGAGGTGGCCCCACGCCGTAGACGCCGCCACATCAGGACCTTAAAAATATGCTTCATGCCCTGCCGGTTCGAACAAGGGACATAGAGGGATATAGAGTTCACACCGCTCCAGACACGACAGTCCACCACAGAGAGGTTAGGTCAGATACTTCGAAGCCTGTTCACTGCTGGAGCCTCTTTTTAAACTGAATATAATCATCTAATAAAGTTAAAAGACCGTTACTGGTACGGAATGGGTTACAAATGCATGTACAGTCGCGCTAATAAGTGATGTCTCGGCACCAAGTATGCTTTGATCAATAATTGGTATCAGCAATATTTAAGCTTCATTTCTTCATATCGAGTGAAATATAAAAACATGTTCCTACACTTACCTAGCCTATTCAACATCTGACATACATTAATATAGCACAGATCAAGCCAAAGGTAATGCCAGCTGGGACATGCCTTATTAGCGCGACCGTACAACCGCGGACAGAAATCCCCGTACACATTTTGGAGCGGTAATTCTGATATACTTGTGAACTACCCTGACAAATTACATGACCCATACTGTATGCTGTACATAATAGTACTGGGAATATTGCTAAGGGGAATTTTTTTTCTTTTCTGGACCCCTTCTCCTCCATGTTTAGCCCATTCAGTTATGATATTTTAAGACGTTCGCCCCATTAGTTTGGCTATTTTAAGACCTTTCACCCTATCTAGGTGTCGATTATTTCCTGGCGAGCGATAGCAAGCCTGTAATATAGGAGGCAGCGGCCTTAGGCCGGGCCATTTTTTTACCGAAAAATTTACAAATTTATCTCGAAGAAGGGGGGGGGGGGTCCCCTTAATTTTGAGCCTGATGTTTGTATCATCAGGAGGTGTTCAAGTATTCCTGTCCACGATTGTACTTGTTCATGTTCTTGACAATAATAGCTACAATAGAAGAGCGAGGGACAAATGACTGGACATTGGTTATTTCATGCATGTCTTTATTGTGCACTATATCAAGAGTTAATAACCTATTGTTCTTCAGAGATGTAACTGTATCACAATATTCAACTTATTAATTATTGGCACATGATAATTTCAATGAATATGTATAGTACAATCGACTGCACAGGTAACTGGCACACAAGGTTCAGATGAACTTGAACAAGTGAACAATGATTGAACATTTGCATTAACAGTCTATGTGGCTCAAAGGTATTTTTCAGAATATTGCTTATGTGTCAAAATTGTTCATTAGAATAATTACCGGTTATCACTGCAGGCGATTCTACCCACACAAGGTCACTCCGAGCTAAATTAAGATAACTAACATACAAGTAAAGTTTGGAGTGTGGTGGAACAATGGGCCGTGTTCTCAAATATGTGGGAAGGACATTATCTATACCATGGGGAACAACGAATGTTTATAAGAAAATAAACAGATCGTAGTATCACCTTAATTCTTAAAGATAGCAGTATATTTCTGCAGGCTATGCTCACCAATGAGACGGGTTTGACAATGGCAAGAATTATGAAAATAACGCAATGTCGCGAGAAACTACCTTAAATTAATTAATATTATGTAACTGTAGGATAATTATACGTTAATCGTTCCTTTCAGACTAAAGGGAACGGTTATATGATAAACAAAATAATTAATAACTGGGAAGTAACCTGAATGGTGTTCAGATTAAGACAAGGCTGTCATAGGTCATCATGGAGGTGTGGAGGCCAATAATCAAACTTTTTAATTTTACATTTGTGAGCAAGGGATTCGATTTTAACTATGCAGTTAAATATTAAGAACAGCTTCCTTGTCTTTTCTGGTTTTGTTTATTCAGTTGATCAATTGTATCAGCAAGAAAATAGGTAAACATTATAACCCCGCTATCTTTGGACAAACCCACTGTGTTTTAACCCTTGTCTATTGGGGCCCGACTTAAGTCGGTCTAGAGAAGAAAGGACTATATGGCGGGGACCGATTTAAGGCGGTGTGCAATTCTGAGCAATATTTGGCTCTGAGAGAGAGACGAGCGGTGGGAGGAGCGTAGGTCGGCTCTGACCGTTCGGCACGGCTCCCGTGCCAGCACTGGGCCCTACTCCACACACACCCACACTCACTGCCTCGCTACACAGGGAATTATGTAAGGAAATTACCGTATTTTAGCGATTTTGCCCTTCGGCTGCACGATCGTTGCAAGAGAACGCGTGGTCGTAGAAGGATGGTTCTGGTGTCATTGGAAAGCTCAATTATCGCCCTTTCAGGGATACATAATTGTATTACGCTCTAGCTCTTGTTTATGCATGAAAAAGAGCACGGAAACAAGGTCGTTTAGGGTAAAACCACCCGCTTGGCGGGTAGTAGAAGTTACTGACGGGCCCGCTCGTAAGGCGTTAAATCCTGAGAAACCATTTGCTATCTCCTCTTACTATAAATATAACACAAACAAATTGCCTTTAGATTGCTAGTGGATTGCAAGGTGAAAAACATGAATCCATATCGATTTGTGGCATATACCTTCTTGGAAATACGCAGGTTTCAAGCAATTCCCTTTACAATGTTCACTCCCAAAGATCTCCCAAGAGTAAAGAAGGAGTATTTTTTTATGCTAGGGCTCCCCAGTGAATCATATATTTATTTATCTATTGCCAGATGCCATGATCCACGAAGGGGTGGCCACGAATGAATCGCCCCCTTGCCCCTCTGTCCCACCGACAGCCGATGCCCGTCCTCCCATCCTACACCGCTTTCATACTTCTTAACTCCATCCTTACACCACTCTCTTAGTCTGCCTTTCCCTCTCTGTCCTTCCACCTCACTCTTGTACACTCTCTTAGTCATTCTCTCGCTTCCCATACGTTCTACATGGCCAAACCATCTCAAGGTGTTCTTTTTCACACTTTTCGACACATCCACATCACACCGCTCTTGTACTTCCTTATTTGTCTCTCCATGTAACTCCACACGCACTGCTCAAGTAACTCATTTCCACCCCTCTCACTCTTGATTTGTGTCTCTTTAACAACGTCCATGCTTCACTCCCGTACACCAATGTCGGGATTACCACACTATTATGCAAGGACTTTTTACTTCTATGCTGACCACCCTATTCATTGTTACTGCTTTCACCATTCCTACAACCCTCTTCCCCTGTTGCACCCTCTCCCATACTTCTTCATCCATACTCCCATCTTTACTTAACACACTGCCCAAATATATACATGAGCTGACATTCTCTATATCCTGACAGGTCAACCTAACCTCACACTCTGTGACTGCACCCATTTCAAAGACCATAACCTTACTCCTCCCCATCATTTACCTTCAGATTCCGTTTTCCACACACAGTTCCAAACATATTTACCGGACCTGCAGCTCCCACTCACTATCACTCCGTGAATCATACAATGTAAAAAGGTTAGGTGTGCTCAACTGTCTCCATTGGTTCTTTACACCCGCACAGCTTCTTGCTCTGTATCGGGGCACAGTACGCCCATGTATCGAATCCTTTTCGCTTGTGTGGGGATATTCCACCCATACTTGTGAACAATTATTGCTTAAACATTATCTTTCTCTTATCCAAGTTCGTTTCTATAACAAATATTCTCAAGAAGTTCGTTAATTAGCTTAAATTTTGTTTACTTACATAAAGGTTTCTTCTGTACGCATTTACATAAAATATTTTATGACAAGTATAATATAACTATATATGATAATTGTTTGGATATAATTAAATCTAGGTTGTGGTGGGTACAAAAGCATGAGACCCGTCGTGCCTAATAATTCATGACTGCTTCTGTACACTGGGTTTTTATCTATTTTAGATATATGTTATGGAATCATCATCTATATTACGTTCAATTTTCCTCATGCCATGTATTCCATTCTCTTCTTGAACTGACTCTTGGCCACTAATTTTTGGTCGTGGGGACTGTGAGACCAGTGTGTCTACATAAATGTGTAAATAAATGTAAATCTATTACATGCTACTTTTGTTTAAGATATGTAATGTATATTGTAATGTATATATTACGAAATAAAGGTTTGTCTGTCTGTCATACTGCACTTTTCGAAATAGTCAAAAGCATTTTGCCTCATCAACTCACTTCCTCTTACGAGTTCTCTACAATTTCTTTCTACGCACGGAAATGTTGCATCTCTTTCACTCTTCTCTCACTATTTCAAAAGTCAGTGTTCTTCAGAGCTTTCTCAGTGCAAGGGGCCCTTGCGGCTAAAGGCACCCGCCTTTCAACACAGTTCCACTCCTATTCTGTTAAGCTCTCCAACCAACCCAAGAATTAGCTCATTTTCTGTCTTTCTTCTACTCAACAAGTGAATTCTGGAACTCTCTCCCTCGATCAAGCTTTTCTTCATTCTATGACTTAAACTACTTTAATGTTCGTGTTTACAGGCATTGTGACCGCAACGTCTCTTGGATATGTATCTGTCACTCTTTTGGGTTTTGGGAAGACACTCGTAACAGGCAACCTGCCTTTCATGTCCTTCATACACATAGGACAAAAAAAGGAATATTGATCGTAGTTTTGTTTTACCAAAAGCCTGTGTATGTAACATGCTATTAGCTGATTCAGTACTGAAGAATATAATCTTACTTATACCATATCCACAATTTCATATATAGTAATTCTAAAGTGTTAATTTGGAATAGAAATATTGTACACTGGATAAATGCAGAGAACACTTCAAAGGGAATACTTGCACCTTCCGAGTTGACTGTCAAAGATATGAATGGCTGATATGATAGTTGTTTCTCATACTCATTATTTTGTAAGCATCTTTATAAGCATTATTAAACGTCATAGGACCAGGGGTTTCGTCAGATTTGTATGAAAGCGGTTGCTGCTAAGCTAAGTAAAATGTAGGTTACATCATCATAGTGGATACCAGAATAACATGTACGTACGTTACGTACCGACGATCTGTTATTAGTACCATTCGTATAATTATATTATTATAATACAATTGAACACCAATCCTCCTTCTTTTAAACTATTCAAAATATATTATATGTGGTATTATCTTTAAATTAACTTTAAAGACTCCTTGAATAGGGACCTGGCTGGTATTAGAGTAACTCGAACAGGAGTTATATTTACAAAAAAGTATTAATATATATTGGAGGAAAGAAATGCTAGAACAAACATTTTACAAGATAAGGTGAAACAATAATACTGCTACTGACAAATGTTCGGGAGGTCTTATAATTTTCTTTAGGTAATTATATCCATTTAGAATTGATGATCCGATCAAACCCGCGCTTTATTACTAAGGACATCATATGTTGATCACATGTTTTCTTTAATTTCATTGGGAGGAGGTTGGTGCAGGAGTGAAATGAATAAAATACATTATTATATAACCGATTTGACCTGAATATCAATCTAAACTAATATAATTGCATAAAGAAATTCACAAGAGCTCACGAACATTTGTCAGTAGCTGTACATTATGGCTTAGGGGCTTATGTTCTGGGTGTGGTGTCCCGAGTTCGAATCCCGAGAGGGCCATAATTTATGCTTTCATTAGTTTATTCAAGTACATTGGAGATTGTATTTGATATTAATGTTAAAGAATGGGGTGTTGCTTATTATATATAAACAGTTTTGAGAAAGAAGTAGGGTGATTAATAGGCATTACATTTTTTCTTGGATTAGAGTTTAAGGAGAGTAGAGGTAAAAGTCATGTGGAAGTGAAATTAAGGGCAGCAGTAAAGTTGGGTTGCTCATAGCATGATGGTATACTATTTAGAAACCGTGGGTATGCAGGTTCACGAAAGGTTAATTATGTGAATAGTAGGAATAACTGCATGAAGGGCAAGGCCACAAAAGTTTAGGGCATTTTCTATCTGACAATCTTAAGAAATATCATCATACAACATATTGTATATGGGCTGACTAAGTTGTGAAATGTAGTGCTAGTAAGGTATTTTGGTAAGTTATGAGGCTTTAACTGAAAGCGGCTGAAGGGAGATCTCCTTCAAAAGATGCTCTGAAACTTGTTTTTCCAGGACTCCCTTCCTTCTTTATTCCTCTCACTTAATCATTAGGCTACCATAGTGCGGTGGGAATATGAATATGATTAGATTTATATCCATTATTCGAGAATGTATAATAAGTCTTAGGCGTGTACATACACCTTTACCGTCTTGGTGGTGTAATGGTTAAGGTGTCTACAATTCTGTGTGTGATAACCCAGGTTCGAATCCCGGTGGATCACATATATGCTATATTTAATTTCATTGGAGGTGTTTGGTGGTGTGGTGAAATTAATAACAAATAGATTATCAGTAGGTTCAGGGATATTTCGTAGCGAGGCCGTTCTATATGTGCTGAGCCCCTTGAACATTCTTTCCTCTCACTTAAGCATTAGGCTACCATAGTGCGGTGGGAATATGAACATGATTAGATTAATATCCAGTATTCGAGAATGGATAATAAGTCGTAGGCGTGTGCATAAACCTTTAACCGTCTTGGTGGTGTAATGGTTAAGTTGTCTAAAAATCTGTGTGATAACCCAGGTTCGAATCCCGGTGGATCACATAATATGCTTTCATTAATTTAATTGGAGGTGTTTGGTGGTGTGGTGAAATTAATAAAACATAGAATATGACTATTTGATTTAAAGGTTAGGAAATAACGGACTATATTTACTCTGATATTGTTTTTCAGTTGGTTTGTTTCTTCCTAATATCGCGCATAACCCAGCAAGAAGGACCATATTACCAGTCTTGCTAAGGCAGCCTCCCAGAAGCTGGGTGTGCTCAACCGCCTTAGGGGGTTCTTTTCCCCTGCACAGCTTCTTGCTCTGTACAGGGGCATAGTGCGTCCTTGTATTGAGTATTGTTCACATGTGTGGGGAGGTTCCTCTCACACCGCTCTCCTAGACAAAGTTGAAAGGAAGGCCTTTTGTATCATTAACTCCCATCCACTCACCAACTCTCTGCAATCTTTCTCTCTCCGTCGCAATGTTGCATCTCTCTCGCTATTCTATCGCTACTATAATAATCAGTGTTCCTCAGAGCTTTCCCAGTGTATACCACCTCCTTTACATAGGGCACGTGGTACACGACTTGCAACTCAAACCCACCCCTATTCTGTGCAACTCTCCAACCCGAGAGTGAAACGTTACTCTCAGTTTTTCTTCTACTCAACAGCTGAGCTCTGGAACTCTCTCCCAGAATCAGTCTTTCCCTCTTCCTATGACTTAAATTGCTTCAAACTCCGTGTGTCCAGGCATTTTGGCTCGAACGTCCCTTGATTTTGGCCCTGTCACTCTTTCAACTATGGGGGAGGCACTCGCTATAGGCAGTTCTGCCTTTTTCCTCCCTCAATCACATAGAAAAAAAAAAAAAAAAAAAAAAAAAAAAAAGTGCCATATACTCATTGACAGTCCTCATTTCTGGTTACCCCAGCCGCTATAATAAGAGGAGCTTCAGGGGTAAGTTGGACGGGGAAAATGCTCCCTCAAGCTGGGTCATGTGGTATGATTCCTAGAAGAAACAGACATGATTTAAAAAAGTGGAATAATATTGCATCAGGCATAATTATATCAGATTATATCTTTACTAACATATTTCAGCTTGTATTCTTAACCTTGATCTGCTATTATAAAACTGGCTGTTAACAATTACCTAACAATAATGATTATATCCATAGGCTTTAGTCCTTAGGCTTATGCCTTGTTGTAGAGCCTAGCTACTATTATGACAATATGACAAAAGAGACACGATGCAGTTGAAGGGTAACAGGAGCCGATATGACAGGATCTGAAAGTAAAACAGACACAATCAATAGACTAAACAATGAAATAAATAGGGCGGACATAAATGCACGGCCTGACAATTTAACCATCAACTTCTCCAATATTCATATTCGCGTCCTTCCATCTAACTTTCCCTGTTGAACACCCCCTCTCCTCCAACAAACCTAATCTTCTCTTTCTCACAGACTTATGTGTTTCAGGCAATTTCCAGCTGCCTCTTTTCTGTGTCTTTCTACTTCCTCCATTCTAGTTTCAAGGTCAAAGGCATATTCTGTGTTTATGTGCAAAACAAACTCACTTGCTCTCATGTTCCCGACTTTTAGTCTTACGAATGTTCGACTTTCTGGTTCAAGCTTTCCTGTCACTCTCACACTAAATTTTCCTGTGCTGTCTATGTATCCCCTAACTCTAATGACTCCTATTATTTGACTATCAAAACTCTAAAGTGGAGCACATCCTATCAACCTCTCCTTTCTCTGAAAGCTCCATCTTTGGTGATTTCAGATTTCATTCACGACCACCCATGGCTCTCCTCTCATGCCACTGACCAACTTGGTGAACAAGCCTACATCTTTTCTATCCTAAATTACCTAGAGCAGTTAGTCCAGCACCCTACTAGTATCCCTCACCACCTTCCTTGACTTATGTCTAACTTCTAAACCTTCTGCTATACTGTAAACCTTTTCTCTATGTTAGGCTCCTCCAATCGTAACCTTATATCTATTATCTGTCCTATCTCTCCAGTATGGCCATCTGATCTGCTCAGCCAGCGAAGCTTGTGGCACTTTGGCGCTGCCGACTGGGAGGCTCTTCAGCAATACGTCTTACGATTCCTATGGAATAAGTTTTGCTTCCATAGCCGGGGACCTTCGGAGTGTGCTGAACGCATTACCGAGATCATCATCTCGAGTATGGAGGCATACTCTTTCATCAATAATAAATGCACTGAACTATCCAACTCTAGCTCTTCCCAAGCTTTCTGGCATCTAGCCAAAAACCTCTCCAACAATTTCTCTTCCTCGTCTTTCCCTCCCCTTTCCCACTCTGATGGCACAACCATCACTTCTTCCTCTGACAAAGCTAAACTCTTCGCTCAAACTTTTGCTAGAAACTCCACCTTGGATGATTCCGGTGCTATTCCTCCCTCTCCGCCCTCCTCTCTCTTACTTATGCCTAACATCCTAATCTCTTCTAAAGATGTACTTTCTACCCTCTCTGGGCTTAACACTAATAAGGCGTACAGTCCGGACGGTGTTCCTCCTGTTGTTCTCAAAAACTGTGCTTCCGTGCTGACTCTCTGCTTAGGCAAACTCTTTTGTCTCTGTCTATCCTCTAATGTCTTCCCTTCATATTGGAAATTTGCTCACATTCAACCTGTCCCAAAGAAGGGTGACCGCTCTCAACCCTCCAACTATCGTCCAATTGCTCTCATCTCTTGTCTTTCTAAAGTTTTTGAAACTATTCTTGTTTCCAAATTTCGTAAGCATTTCTCTTCTCATAATCTGCTCTCAGATCGCCAGTATGGCTTCCTTAAGGGTCGCTCTACTGGTGATCTTCTTTCATATCTTACTAACTCTTGGTCATCCTCCTTTCGGGACTTCGGTGAGACTTTTTCTATTGCACTAGACATATCGAAAGCCTTCGATAGAGTCTGGCATAAATCTTTAATTTCTAAACTACCCTCCTTCGGTTTCTATCCCTCCATCTGTGCCTTTGTCTCTAATTTCCTTTCCGGCCGTTCCCTAGCCGCAGTTGTGGAAGGCCATTGTTCACTTCCTCACCCTATAATCTCCGGTGTTCCTCAGGGCTCTGTCCTATCTCCTATTCTCTTTCTAATTTTTATAAATTATCTCCTTAACTGTACCTTAATTCCCATCCATTCATACGCAGATGACTCAACCTGACACTACTCCATTAGTTTTTCAGAACGCCCCAGCCAGCAATCCCTCAACGACAAACGTAATGAAGCCATAGAACTCTTAAATTCTGATCTAAATACTATTTCCAATTGGGGCAGAGAAAACCTTGTTAACTTTAATGCTTCCAAAACCCAATTTCTCCATCTATCTACCCGTCAGGATCTCCCAGCGGACTATCCCTTATTCTTCAACAATACAAAAATCAACCCTTCATCTTCTCTCAATATTCTTGGTGTCTCTTTTTCTTCTGCTCTCATTTGGAAGGACCATATTACCAGTCTTGCTAAGGCAGCCTCCCAGAAGCTGGGTGTGCTCAACCGCCTTAGGGGGTTCTTTTCCCCAGCACAGCTTCTTGCTCTGTACAAGGGCATAGTGCGCCCTTGTATTGAGTATTGTTCACATGTGTGGGGAGGTTCCTCTCACACCGCTCTCCTAGACAAAGTTGAAAGGAAGGCCTTTCGTATCATTAACTCCCGTCCACTCACCAACTCTCTGCAATCTCTCTCTCTCCGCCGCAATGTTGCATCTCTCTCGCTATTCTATCGCTACTATAATAATCAGTGTTCCTCAGAGCTATCTCAGTGCATACCACCTCCTTTACGTTGGGCACGTGGTACCCGTCTTGCAACTCAATCCCACCCCTACTCTGTGCAACTCTCCAACCCAAGAGTGAAACGTTACTCTCAAACTTTCTTCTACTCAACAGCTGAGCTCTGGAAGTCTCTCCCAGAATCAGTCTTTCCCTCTTCCTATGACTTAAATTGCTTCAAACTCCGTGTGTCCAGGCATTTTGGCTCGAACGTCCCTTGATTTTGGCCCTGTCACTCTTTCAACTATGGGGGAGGCACTCGCTATAGGCAGTAATGCCTTTTGCCTCCCTCAATCACATAGAAAAAAAAAAAATACATTCCAATTTCTTTCTCTCAGTATAATGCAAAAACAAATCATGGTTTACTCACGCTTGCTCTACTGCTTTCGGCAATAAAGAGGAAGCATTGAAACGGAACCGTCACCTTCAAACTCAAGAATCTCAAACTTTCTATGTTTCTGACCGGATTCAATTCAAAATCTGTTCTTCGACTCGCCAACCTCACCAACAATTTTACGCCTTCATCTTTACCTGTTCTTTTCCACTCTGATGGCACCACCGTCACTTCTTCCTCTGCCAAAGCTGAACTCTTCCCTCAAGCTTTCGCTGAAAATTCCACCTCGGAAGATTCTGGCGTTACTCTTCCCTCTCCACCCGCTCTCTCTCTTACTTATGCCTAATATCCTAATCTCTTATATGGATGTACTTTCTGCCATCTCTGGGCTTAATATGAAGAAGGTGTAAAGATCAAATGGTGTTCCTTCTGTTGTACTCAAAACCTGATCCTTTCAAACTCTTCTGTCTCTGTTTTTCCTCTGACATTTCCCCTTCTTGCTGGAAGCTTACCCTCATTCAACCTGTCCCATAGGAGGGTGAATGCTCTCTCAAATTTTGAAATGTATTCTTAACCCCTACAATACCACCAGTAAAAAAGTGATTCACCAGTAACAGCGACGGCTCACAGTCGTTCTGCTTGTTCTGCTAATATCTAGCTGGAGCTGCTAACATGATTTGGAGGCACTGCTGTGGGAAGTTGGTAACACATATCATGGTCCCTCTCAGCTACTCCAGGCCGGCTGAGTCAGTTACCCACCAACTCTTGAGCTGAGAGGGTGTTGTCTCATTGCTTTTGGCAACAAGTCTGGTACTGGAGGGTACTTTAAATCTACTATGCCATGGTACAGTATACTGAATGTTAAATATATATTTCTTAAGCATTTCTCATATTCTCATATTCTCATATTCTTCTCATATTCTACTTTCAGACCGCTAGTATGGCTTTCCTTAATGGCCGCTCTACTGGTGATCTCCTTTCTTATCTTACTAACTCCTGGTCATCCTCCTTTCGGGACATTGGTGAGACCTTTTCTATTGTGCTAGACATATCAAGTAGGTATTTGTATTTGTAGGTAGTAGGGGTAGGCAGCCCCGCCCAGGGAAGTACTACCGCCAAGGTTTCGGGAGACTCAGGGAATAGCCTGAATTCTATTTTCTCTCCCAGGCCTTGGTAGCTGGATACATATATTTCTGCCTCACACATCAGGGGTATCAGGAAAACCCTCTTTATATAACATACACATCCAACTTTACGACATTGCCCTACATCGCTATCCACTATCCATAAAACACTACTCTTCCCACTACATATCATACATGTAATACCATACATCTTTACCTAATAAATCATGGCAGTATAATTGTTAAGAGAAAACCTGGTGGTCCCTCGGATATCCACCCCCGGCAGGGTTGGGTCATCGACACAGGGCCCTCCCCGTCGTCATCATGCGACTGTGTCAATAGCATTGCAACGTCCCAAAGCTGCTCGTCGGTGCAGCTTTTTCTTTAGCAATATAAGGGGACTTCACTCTAACATCAATTCTGTACACCAATTTCTTCAAGCAGAATCCCCTACTCTCCTTTTTTTGACAGAGACTCAAGTAACATCCACATCTGACACGTCTAGATTTAATTTTCCAGGTTATCAACTGCTCCAAAATTTCAGACCTAAAGGAGGTGGATGTTGCTTCGCAAAATCTGAAATTGCCCTGGAGGAGGTTACTAGTTTCAATTGTCCCTATTTTGATTATTCTATATACAAATTAATTTCTGCTGGTAAATTTAAATACATATGTTGCATCTACTGTTCCCCAAATACTCCTCCAGAGCAGTCTTTTTGATTCTCTGTCCTCACAACTCAGTGTCCTTAACTTAAATGCTTCTTCTGAAATCACTGTGTTGGGTGATTTTAATGTCCATAATGTTGAATGGCTCACTCATTCAGCCAGGACTGATGATGCTGGTCTTGAATGTGAGCTATTTGCAGACTCATTTAATCTCACTCAACTAGTCAACCAACCCACCCGTGTACCAGATAATCGTAATCATAATTCCCACCTACTGGACTTATTTTTAACAACCAATTCAGAAAATTATGATGTTACAGTGAGGTCCCCGCTTGGATCTTCTGATCACTGTCTGATACAGGCCACCTGTCTATCACCTACCACACCTTCCCACTCTGAACCTGCTTTGGTGACTAAATGGCATTACGATAGGGCAGACTGGGAGAGTCTTCAAGGTTTCTTTATTGATATTCCCTGGACCTCTTTCTTGTCTAATTATGCACACTCCACCTTGAGCCACATACAAGATTTTGTAAAATATGGAATGGAAACTTTTATTCCTCATCAAAAGTACAGTAAAATATCTAATTCACCTAAATGGTTTGACCATAATTGTGCTAGAGTAACTGAACAAAAAGCAATAGCCTACAATGCATACACAAGATCAAAAACACATGAAGCCTTTAATTACTTTAGAAACATCAGAAATCATGCCAAAACTGTATTAAACCTAACTAAATCAAACTTTCTCCACAAGAAGGCAAATAAACTTCTAAATAATCCAAATGATAAGAAAATATTTTGGTCTACTCTTAACTTATTCAAATCCAACTTCACTACTGCTTCATCCATTCCACCATTAAAATCTCCGACTGGCAATCTTGTAAGTGACCCACTGACCCACGAGGTAAAGCTAACCTTCTTGCGGATATTTTCTCCACCAACTCAACCTTCGATGAAATAAATCAAGATGTCCCTGTACTTAATTTTAATTCGCCTGCAATTCCCTCACTTAAGATCCACACCAGACATGTCAAAACTATTTTGCAGAAGCTCTCAGTAGATAAGGCTCCTGGTCCAGATGAAATTCCTCCAATAGTACTTAAGAATTGCTCCTTGGTGCTCGCTCCTGTATTGGCAAAATTTGTCCGTCTGTGTACTCATACCTCATGCTTCCCAGTACCCTGGAAAGAAGCAAACATCCATCCAGTTCCTAAAAAAGGTGCCTCTTCAGATCCATCAAACTACAGACCAATAGCTATAACTTCCACTCTTGGTAAAGTCTTTGAAATTATATTAAATAATCACATAATTAAGCATCTTGAGAATAATAAATTAATCAGTGATAGGCAATATGGTTTTAGACGATGTCGATCAACTGCAGACATTCTTTGCCTTCTTACGCATCAAATCAACCAAGCTACAGACCAACATGGTGAAACACATACAATAGCACTGGATATATCAAAGGCATTTGATAGAGTCTGGCATCAATCCTTATTGTAGAAGATGTCACACTACGGCCTTGCATCATTAGTTCCACGAATGTCTTCTTATCTTCATAACAGAAAAATATGTGTAATGGTAGATGGCCTTTATTCTCAATTTCACTCAATAAATGCTGGTGTTCCCCAGGGATCAGTTTTAGCCCCAACTCTGTTCCTCATTCATATCAATGATCTCATATCTACCACTCATAATCCAATACATTCCTATGCAGATGACTCAACACTCCACAGTTCCTTCACATTTACCAATTCTTTCAACCAACCCGATCTTATAAATTCAAAAATAAACACTGCAATTTCTCTGAACCAGGACCTTTCTAGAATTAATGAATGGGGACAAAAGAATCGAGTTTCCTTTAATGCACAGAAAACCAAGTACATTCAATTTTCTAACCGACAGAATCTCACTGACTCCCATATTTTTTAATTATGTAAATATTCCCACTTCCCCTAGTATTGACATTCTCGGTGTAACATTAACTACTAACTTGAGCTGGACACATTATGTTAGAAGCATTGCTAAGAATGCCTCTAAAAAACTGGGACTCCTGTACAGAGTTCGAGAATTCTTCACTGACGAGCAGTTGGCCGTAATATATAAAAGTCATGTGCGTTCTCAGATGGATTACTGTTCACCTCTGTGGAGTGGAAGTGGAGTGGTTGCATTGAGGCAGTTGGACAAAATTCAAAATAAAGCTATTAGATTAATCAATAACCCTGCAATCACACGGGACCTTCCTACATTATCCATACGAAGAAAGGTTGCATCCCTTGCATTATTCTACAGATATTTTCACAGCGATTGTTCTGAGGAACTTGCTTCAATTGTGCTGCCTCTCCACATCTTTCCCCGTAGAACTAGGGCAGCTGAGAGCGCCCATGAATTTACACTTTCTCCTCTACAATGCAGAACTTCTGCTTATCAAAATTAATTTATCCCTAGAACTACTACTCTTTGGAATTCACTTCCCTCGAGTTGCTTTCCACAAACTTACAATCTACAAAAGTTTAAATCCAGTTGTTACAAACATTTTATGAATGGAGGATGCCTTTAGGCATATGGACATTTTTGTTTTATCTGTGTTTTCCCTTCCTCCTTTCATGGTCTCAAAAAAAAAATAAATAAATAAAAAAAAAATATATATATATATATATTGTTTGCATGTGTGAGGAGGTTTCCCCTATACCGCACTTCTCGAAAGGGTATAATCAAAAGCATTTCGTCTAATCAACTCACCTCCTTTCACTAATCTCCTACAATCTCCCTCTAGATGCCGCAATGTTGCATCTCTCTCACTCTTCTGCCATTACTGCCATTACTACCATTACTGTCTTCGTGGTGCAATGCATAAGTGTGTTGATTTTCGGTGTGAGCATCCTGGGTTCGAATCCCCGGACTGCCACATGTGTTTGTTAATTTCATTAATCGAGTTTGGGAGTAAAGTTGGTTAGTGGAGAGAACATAATAATTATTACAAAAAAGATAATGTTCTTCAGAGCTCTCTCAGTGTACGGAGAGTTAAGGGCACCCATCTTTCTACATACTCCCACCCCTTTTCCGTCCAACTCTTAAACTCAAGATTGAACATATTTCCCCAGTCTTTCTTCCACTCTACAAGCAAGCTTTGGAACTCTCTCCCTCACTCTGTCTTTCCTTCATCCTATGACTTAATATCCTTCAAGCTCCGTGTGTCCAGACATATTGACTTTAACAAACATTGATTTTTGTTCTCTGTCACTCTTTCAACTTTGGGGGAGATATTTTGTTACAATCAGCATTGCCTTTTGTTTCCTTCATTCACACATCCAAAAAAAATAAAAAAAAATAGATAGAGTCTGGCACAAATCTCCAATTTCTAAATTACCTTCCTTCGATTTCTATCCCTCTAACTGTGCCTTTATTTCAAGTTTCCTTTCTGGCTCTTCCATAGCTGCGGATAGGGATGACCATCACTCACTTCCTCAACCTATTAACTCCGGTGTTCCTCAGGGTTCTGTCCGGTCTCCAGTTATTTTTAATGATCTTCTCAACCATACCTCTAGGCCTATTCAGTCACATGCTGATCACTTTACACTCTTGCTAAAACAGCTTCCCAGAAGTTAGGTGTGCTCAACCATCCCGCACAGCTTCCAGCTCTGTACAGGGGTATAGTGCACCAATGTATCGAGCATTGTTCGCATGTGTGGGGAGGTTCCACCCATATCGCACTTCTTGAATGGGTACAGTCAAACGCATTTTGTCTCATCAATTTACCTTCTACCAATTCCCTAAAATCTCTTTCCACATGCTACGATGTTGCATCTCTATCACTCTTCTACTGCTATTATATTGATCAATGTTCTTCAGAGCTTTTTCCATGTAAACATTCCCCCATACGGAGAGTGGGCAGCAACTGCCTTTCAACACATTCCCACCCCTATTCTTTGCAACTCTCTAATCCAAGAGTGAACGGATCTTCCGAGTGTTTCTTCTACTCAAACAAGTAAGTAATATCTATCTAGACATATTTACTGTAACATACGTTTAATTTGGCTCTTTTATTCTTTATGTTCTGGGGGGGGGGGGGGAGGTACACTTGCTACAGGCAGCTTTTTCCTTTGTCTCCTTCATACATTTAGAAAATAATATAGATGAAATGTACAGTCTCTTCCATAAATTTCGTTCCTCAATATCTGGACTTGTAATAATGGCAACATCGCAGGCTACTTTTCTGGTCTGTGATAGTTGGACAATAAAGAATGGTCCTACAACTAATATATTGGCTAATACGACCTTATTCATATGACACAAAGGCAAATGAATAACCTAATCTTGATTTGGTTGTTCAGATGATTAAAAGGACTTGTTTATAAGGTATGTATTCAACAATATTACTGATATTTGATAACCATCCACCCTGAACCATGTAACCCCTGCTAAAGCGGGTTGGGGGATGGGGATGAGGGTGAGAGGGGGTGTATGGGGAAGGAAGGTGTCTAACAAGCAGTATGATTGATCAAGTTTGAGATTATATTGTATTTGCTCACTCTAAATGCTTTAGTTAATGAATATTGCTATGTGTATAAGTACTACATGATAAGAGAAATCATCGTTAAGATATGTCAGCCGAGTCATATATATAGTACAGTAATGTTTTCTGCTCTTATGTTCTTTAGTTGAGTTATAGTTTTTACGTGTAATATTAATGTAATTGATTAGGAACATTCAGTAATTTTAATATAGGCTACATAGACAACTTGCACAGACAAACACACACTGATGACAGACATAAACCAGCCAACAGACACACACACACTGATGACACATACAAACCAGCCAACAGACACACACACACTGATGACACACACAAACCAACCAACAGACAAACACACACTGATGACACATACAAACCAGCCTACAGCCAAACACACACTGATGACACACATAAACCAGCCAACAGACAAACACACACTGATGACACACATAAACCAACTTACAGACAAACACACACTGATGACACACATAAACCAGCCAACAGACATACACACCACACTGATGACACACATAAACCAGCCAACAGCCAAACACACTGATGACACACATAAACCAGCCAACAGACAAACACACACTGATGACACACATAAACCAGCCATCAGCCAAACACACACTGATGACACACACTAACGAGCCAACAGCCAAACACACTGATACCACACATAAACCAGCCAACAGACAAACACACACTGATGACACACATAAACCAGCCAACAGCCAAACACACACTGATGACACACACTAACGAGCCAACAGCCAAACACACTGATACCACACATAAACCAGCCAACAGACAAACACACACTGATGACACACATAAACCAGCCAACAGACACACACACTGATGACACACACTAACCAGCCAACAGACAAACACACACTGATGACACATAAACCAGCCAACAGACACACACTGATGACACACACTAACCAGCCAACAGACAAACACACACTGATGACACACACTAACCAGCCAACAGACACACACACTGATGCCACACATAAACCAGCCAACAGACATACACACACTGATGACACACACTAACCAGCCAACAGACAAACACACACTGATGACACACATAAACCATCCAACAGACAAACACACACTGATGACACACACTAACCAGCCAACAGACACACACACTGATGACACACATAAACCAACCACATACACACACACTGATGACACACACTAACCAGCCAACAGACACACACACTGATGACACACATAACCCAGCCAACAGACACACACACTGATGACACACATAAACCAGCCAACAAACACACATACTGATGACACACATATACCAGCCAACCGACAAAAACACACTGATGACACACACTAACCAGCCAACAGCCAAACACACTGATGCCACACATAAACCAGCCAACAGACAAACACACACTGATGACACACATAAACCAGCCAACAGCCAAACACACTGATGACACACATAAACCAGCCAACAGACAAACACACACTGATGACACACATAAACCAGCCAACAAACAAACACACTGATGACACACACTAACCAGCCAACAGACAAACACACACTGATGACACACACTTACCAGCCAACAAACACACACTGATGACACACACTAACCAGCCAACAGACAAACACACACTGATGACACACACTAACCAGCCAACAGACAAACACACACTGATGACACACATAAACCAGCCAACAAACACACACACTGATGACACACACTAACCAGTGTTACGACTGGGGTTCAAATATACCAGGGCTCTTATTCATTGGACTAGTAATGGCATAAATGTTACAACGGAAAGCACTAGCTCCAACCTCTGATGTATATTCCCAGTGAACAAAGAACACAAATACTCTACAGAGTTCTATATGCAATAATAGGCTATCAAACTCTCAATAAATGTGCGTCTACTCTAGGCTTAATGTTATATGAAAACAGCCTATTACTACCTATAACCGAAGGTGCTTGGTTATGGTATGCAAAGTAAGGTGGTATGAGAAGTTACAGCTTACGTTACTTTAATCAATAAATGTCAGGCACTCCTACATGAAAGAAAGTGCACTAAAGTCCTTCAACACTAACAAGGAATCTTCTTTAAATGTTAGATGCTATAAAGATGCTCGTATCGGATATGGAACCCAAAAAGGCAGGCAGCGGAACAATGCTCGTGCAGGCTATGCACACAAAAAGGCAGAATATATAATGCAGTCGGGGCCAAGAATATCCTAAACGCTACAACAATAATAATCGCCACGACAATGCAGTATTCCTATCAACAAAAAGAGCCTAAGTCGTTTGTGTCTCAATACATCAAACTAGGCTGCGAAATGCTTGTGTAATCATAAATGGGTATGCATAAAAAAGAGTAATTGGTTTAATATACTTAATGTCTACTATGATTGATGAAGTCTAGCTAGAGTCAATGATACGAGATACTGGTGCGCATGGCATGCCGCATAGCCTAGTGCAAATCTCAAGTCTGTGCGTCAAATATTACGTTATAGGGAAGGGTAGCTCTCTTGAGAAACCTTAATACCGAAGTATTAAGCGTTCTCCTGGCGTACCTCAAAGACAAACAACGAGCTTAGAACAGTGCAGAATGGTATAGGAAAAAAGCCCTCACTCGTGCATGCTCTACTCTCAATGGCACACAGACTAGAATATATTAGTGGCCCCTCCATCATTGACGAACATGCCTATTACATAAGGCATCCTCTTCAAACACTAATCCGCCGTAGTTTGAATCTACCGCGCAGAGCATTTAAAAACTGAGGAGCCTTCATCATGAGCGCACGGGACCTCACTCATGGCTTCAGTCATTATGAATTGGGTTCTCACTACGAAAAAACTTCGTAAAAAATAAAAACAAAAAGAAAATAAGAATAACTATCCAATAAGCTTTCCATCATATCGTGGATGTACTTGTGTGGATCTTTGACCAGACGCTGATTCAGGCGTCATTCTTCCTTCTCTGCTCTGCGCTCAGCCTGCCCGGACGTGTCTCCCCACGCTCCGCTGGTTCCGCATTTGCTGCGTCCCTAGTGAGTTTTTTCTCATTTGTTTACTCCGGGATGTATCGAGTAAGGTTAGGATATGCGTAGCAGGAGTGTCCTGGGCTGGTTGCCCGCAGTGCAGTGTATTTTGGGTTGTGTGTTTGGGGCATCTATTTCGGATGTACCCTCGTGGTCCTGTTGTGGACTTGTGATCTTTTCACAGTTGAGCTTGTGATGCAGGCGGCTTTCATTACGCGTTAATTATGCTGCCTTTTATCTTTCTGATGAGGTAAGCGTTGCTTACTGACGTTCCCAGCGTATTTTTCTTCACTTAGTGAAGTTTTTTCTGGGTCCCGAGTCAGTCTTCCCTTTGTCGGAAGTATTTGCTACAGTGGTGTGTTGGCGGTGGTTCCTGTTGTTATATTTCCAGTGTTTTTGTTTATATTTCAACATTTCTTATGCCGTCTACTTAGGCCTAGCCAGCCGCTCGTAGCTTTGCCACATGTACAAGTGTTATTGTTTATTTTATAAATATGCCCTACTGTGTCATGTGTATCCGGGTTTAGTTGTGTATTGACTAATTCCACGGACTATGTTTGTTTCCTGGTTTAGTTGTGTATTGGCTAATTCCACGGATTATTGTGTGGACTTAGGCTAGTCGTGCTTGGCTTTCCTTCGAGTCCGATGTACGTTCAGATGGTTTCTGATCGTGGTGGCTTACCTTCCGGCGGGTTTTTTCTCGGTTTCACCATGAAAAACCCCGGCCGAGAGCCGTGTTGGGCCACACGTGGTTTCAACACAGGCTTGTGTCCCCGGCGATGAGGTGTCTGTGGCTCTCCAGGACTGCGTCTCTGTGTTGGTGCCTGTTTTCAGGCTCCTTTTGATTCCCGGCGGAGTGGCTGTACCCATCTAACATTGTTCATGCGAACATATGTTATGAAGTTTTTCTACCCGGTTTTACAAACCACAGAAAAAACCTAGCTGTTGTTAAGGGCTTTCCTCCCCGGCGATCTTTTACAAAGAAGTGGGGACAGGAACTTATGGGGTTAACGTTTTGACATCTCACTCGGCGGGTGTACCTTGGTAGGGTGGGATGAACAACTAAGTCATTCAGTTAGTTAACCGATCCATTTTAGTGATACTATATGTATCGCCGCCTTTACACTTACGGCGATTGAAGGTTCAATTAGGGTTAACATCGTTTTTTACACCCGGCGGGTGCTCCTGGGTGGAGGAAATAAGGAATTTACAATTCAATTTCGATTAACCACTTAATTTAGTGATACGTTTATGTATCGCCGCCTTCAAACTTACGGCGATCTTTTTGTGACAATTCGTTAGAAATCAGATCTCGTATCAGCCTGCCCTGTGTTATTCTACTAAAATAATTCAAGGGCCGGCGTCTTTGTGGGGGGTTGTTTTTCCAAAAAATTGAATCTTGAAACAGTCACCACCAGAAAGACTATAAACGCCATGCTGGTCCGTTATATTATGTCAGAGGGTATTCTTCACTTTCTTAAAAAGATGTTTAGATATTCTGAACCCCGCCGCGTAGCGAGCTGTGATCGTTGTGTCATTACATCTCGTTACCCGGTGGGTTATTAACACTTGTGTGCGAACATGTTGGGTTAACCTTATGAGCATTAATTCCTGGAAATTTTCTTTTTTTCCAGAGCTGGGCTCCGGCGGACCAATACAGACCCGGCATTAGTTTTCCCCACCAGTCTCTGTCATGGCTACCTTGGCCCCAGTCTTTGCTTTATGCACTACCCCTACCTGTGCCGATATCCCTATTTTTGCGCACACTCTTTGTATCAAGTGTGTTAAATGTCTAGACCGTTCAAGGGGTCTGTGGGTGATGCGCAACTGTTCCTTTTGCTCCCAATTAAGTGTCAAGGTCCTCCGCGACAATGATAAGACCGCAGCGGTCGCATTAAGAGAGGTTAGGCAACAGATGTCAGCATATACTACGATTGTAGCTCATAAGTCACTTCAATGTGACAACGTCCCTCTTTGGGATAGACTGCTTTTCGAACACCCTCCCCTAAACGTTCCTTTCGAGTAACTAGTCATAAGCCGGCGGAGACTGGTCAGGGTTCTGTGTCTTCTGCTGCTACTCCGAAACGTCCAAGAGAGCCTACACCCCCGGCGACCGCCTCCTCGTCTCGGGAGAGATCTCGGGCTAGGTCACCTCTCAGACACCAGCCATCTAGTCTTGCCTCTTCACCATGGAGTAAGAAGAGTAGGACGGAAAGTTCCACCAGTGGTCACGGCGATGAATCCTCCAAATCAAAGAGTAGTTCACGGTCACACCGTAGCCATAAATCTTCCAAAAAGGATTCCCATAAAAGAAAGACCTCCCTACATTCGCCAGCTTCTAGTGCTTCTCATCGTACCTCTACCCCAGACAGAGTTTGTGTTAGGTCTCAAGGGTCCAGTACGGTGCCTGTACCTAAAGATGATTTACCCATTAACATTTTAACCCTGGAATTGGAGAGTTCAGGGGGATCAGTGATTGAGAGTGTTTCAGACTCCCAAGAGAGTGTAGGCCAGGGCCTCGGTGTTTGGCGATTTTCTCGGCCGGGGTCTGACCACCCACTTCCGACTCAAACTAGTCACACAGTAGCTGACGTCCACAGGGACGCGGCGATCCCATCCTCTATTCCTGACTTATCTTGGCAGCAAGGTACCCCAGCTTCGGCGGGATCTTCTCAGGAGGAACAGGAGGAGAAAGACGAGGTTTCAATAATTTCGGATATGGAAGGGCAAGAGTCAGGTTCAGGCTTAGACGCCGCGCAGGATATTAATGATTCACCAGTGAGTACATCTCAAGTCAATTTGTCACTGTGCAGGAAATTGATGGGCTACTTAGTCATGCTTTATCTAAATTTTTTGGCCAACAACAGGAAACTCCCACAGTGGACTTGGGGGCTCCCACGACAAGTTCTACGGTACGGCCTCTGATGACTTCTATTGCTTTATCTAAGATCCCTCACCCTCCCACTCTGTCACCATCAGTGGTTACTAGGCCTGCTACGGCGGCATTGACCACTTCGAATGTAAGGGTTATAACGGATGTCAATCCACCCCCTCTAGACAAGGCGCCTCTCAGAAAGGTAGCTATGCCCTTGCTTTACGGACCAGACGAGTCATGGGTCCTTTTGACCCCCACTAAACCAGAGCTCGCCCAACCTACCTTGTCAGGGGAACTCCCAGTACCGCGTGAGTGGGTCATCCAGGGCAATAAATCAAAGAAATTAAGGGCCTTGGATACTTTGGGAAATGTACTAGACGTTAATATAAAGGCTATACCTAGTTATTATCACCAAGACTATTTTGTGTATGCTACTAAGCCAGCTTTACCCCCTGCCTCAGCTTCAAATTGTTTTCAGACTGGTCTAAGCTGGATGGGTTTAATGACATTAAGACTCTGTCAGCTCTCACTCCAGAACTTGATTTACAAACCGTCACAGACGAAGCAGCTAATCCAGTCTTGAAGGTGGGGCAGTTGGGTCCAGGACCTTGGGTGGATTGGGAGACAGAGGCTCAAAACTTTGCGACCACATTTACTTCCAAAACTTCCCACCAGATCCCTCAAGATACTCATTCGTGGTTCTCCATGCCAGTGTGTTCTGCCGGAGTCCCTTCAACTTTGTTTTCTTTCTTAGCTGCCCCTAAAATTAATCTTTGTGAGCTAAGAGACCCTTTCACTACCCCTACCCCAACTCACCTAGACCGAGAATTTAGGCTAAGGGGGAAAGCTTTTCGCCTGTTCTCTCAATACATAGTGTCTCAACAGGTAGCAAAGTCTTTGCTTCGGTCCACTCAGGCAATCGCAGACGCGGATGCCAGACGATCGGTTGAATTGTCCCGGCGACTGCTTCTTCAGTCGTCAATCCAATCTCTGGGTGACATCTGCACCGCCTTGCTTGAGGCGGTACGAGCGAGACAAGACCTCAGAATGTCTTTAGTCCGCAAACTGCCTGATCGCATTGCGAATCAGGTGGTCATGTCACCAGTGCTTACTCCCTCTTTAATGTCCCCTGAAGTGTGGCGAACGGTGTTTAATATGGCGCAGGCCTTTAAACACTAATTAGGCACAAGTCGAGTTAAATAAGCTGGACAATGTGGCGGCGCTCGACATAGGTCGAGTGGCAATTCAGCACGTAATGGCTGAGAGAGAGAGACAAGTGGTGGCAGGAGACAGCGAGCGTATGACTGCTCCAGACCACCGCGGCGAACCTACTGACACAAATTCAGCTCCCTCCTCCCTCTCTCACTCGTACATACTCATTAGTACCGAAGTACCGATTACCTGCTTTTTGCACTCGCGTTGCACGGTTATTGCAAGAAAACTATCCATCATACAAGGATCGTTATGGTGTCATTCGAAAGCTCTGTTTATGCCCTTTCAGGGATACTTGTTTACTTCTGGGTCTTATTAGGCATGAAATGATCACGTAAACAGCCCATTTTGGCTAAAAACACCCCGCTGGGCGGTACACATAAATACGCATAGGCCGCTCGTAAGGTGTTAAACACAGTTCCACCCCTTCTAAGAAACCTGCCTTTAACTTCCCCAAACCCAGGCCAACCGCTAAAGCTCAGCCGGGGGGATCTAAGCCCTTTCTTCCACCTAAGTCCTCCCCCTCCCCTCAAGGTCAGTACAGGCATAGACAGAGTAGGTTTTCAGGTCAGAGAGGACGCGGCCATAATAAGCCAGGTCAGGGCCCGTCTTCGGCCAACACCAGCCAGCCGGCGAAGCGTCCAGCACCACCAACCCCACCATCAAAAAACTAAAGTCTCTCTCACTCCCCGTGCCAACCTTAAGGCCGGCCGACCCGAGCGTAGTACAGCCGGCGAACCTTGTCTGCTAACCGGGTCGTTCCGAACGTGTCACCAAGCATGGCCGTTAAACACTTGGGCACGGATGGTGGCACGCAAAGGCATCACTTGGCAGTGGCTCCGGCGACCTCGCTTACGTCAGCCGACAACGGCGAATTTTGTTTCTTTAGAGGTGGAGTCACTGGTCCAGGAAATGATTGCCAAGAATGTCATCATCCCGGTCCCCCAAAATTACCCTGTATTCACGTCCAAGCTATTTTTGGTTCCCAAAAGGGACAGTGTTCAGATGAGACCGGTCGTAGACCTGTCTTATCTGAACCTTCACATTCACAACGAGTCTTTCCGAATGTTAACAGTACACCAAATCAGGCTAACACTTCCGCCGGGAGGTTGGATGTGTTCCCTAGACCTGACAGACGCCAATTGGCACGTATCGGTCAACAAAAGATTTCAAAGGTTTTTGGCCTTACGGATCAGGCACCAAAATTTTGTTTTTCAACGGATGCCATTCGGTTTGAACCTGGCACCTCGATTATTCACGAAATTAGTCCGGCAAGCCCTGATGCCGTTGTTAAAACAAGGAATCAGAGTGTTGTGGTACCTAGACGACTGGCTAGTGGTGGCAGAGACACAACAATTATGCATCAAACATGTCAACATCATTTTAAATCATGTCAAAACTCTAGGGTTCAAGGTAAATCTGGTAAAGTCAAACCTTGTTCCCTCACGAGTAATTCAGTGGATAGGGCTGGTCTGGGACACGGCCGCTCTCACTCTGAGTCAGAGTGTGGACAATCGCAACAGGTTTCGCAGGAAACTGTTCATGTTTCTTCACAGTCTGACTACGACGCGGAGGGTCTGGGAGTCTCTGGTCGGCTCTCTCAACTGGATTCAACTAACTGTTATGTTGGGCCGGTTGAAAGTAAAACGTTTAATATTGGAAGGCAACAAATATTTCCCACTCTTACCGGCGGGAAAATTATGGCCCATCCCGAAATTAATCCACACCTTACTAGCGGTCTGGGCGAAGAGGGAAACGTTGCACTCAATAATGTCATGGACCTCTCCTCCACCAACGGTATGGGTAGACATGGATGCGTCAGGCACAATAGGGTGGGGATTTCAGTCAAATCAGGGGCACCAGGGTCAGGGGCTTTGGTCCCACTTAGAAATCTCTCACATCAATGTCAAAGAATTACTAGTCCCCTTGTATTTCCTTCAGGCTCACGGCCCTGCGTTACGGGGCAAGTCGGTGGCCTTCAGAATGGACAATCTAAACGCAGTTCACTGTATTCAGAAACAGGGGTCAACGAGGTCAAGGAGGTTGCTAAACGTGTCGGAAGAGATTTTTACTCTAGCCAACAGACTAGACATTTATCTTCACGCATCTTATCTCCCAGGCGTAGCAAACGTCTGGGCAGACGCTCTGTCCCGGAGACAGAGCACGACAGTAGAATGGGAGCTCAAGCAACCCATTTTCAACCTAATGATTGCAGAGCTCTCCCATCCACAAGTGGATCTGTTTGCGTCCGAGGAGACTCACAAACTCCCTCTATACCTCACCCGCCGGATGAAAACGCCGGCAGGGGGGCCAGACGCCCTAGTGACAGACTGGAACAGATGGAGCTCCATCTATCTGTTTCTGCCGCCAGATGCGTCACTAATGTGCCACGTAGTGAACAAACTACGAGATTATCGAGGCTTAGTCTCACTAATCGCGCCCCTGTGGCCGGCGCAGTTGTGGTACCAGCAATTGAAGACGTGGTGCCCGCACCCGGTGTCGCTCCCGGTCGGGTATTTCCACTTAGACACGATTGGCAACCTAGCGACCTCGCTGACTTTTGCATTATGGACATTCAGGAGGCCAAGTGGCTAGCACCATACGGTAGAGATGTGACCAATAAATTATTAAATCAATATACTCAGTCTACGAAACGACAGTATCACTCACATTGGCAAGCCTTTACTTCTTGGATCATTAGAACAGAACAGACTGTGCCATCAGTAGCTTTAGTTTTTAATTATTTAAATTATCTGTTTGAGCAGAAACATTTATCTGTGGTAACGTTAAAAAATCACTTAACTGCAATTAGAGTGCCCTTTTTAGACCTTACAGGTCTCTCCATACCGGTGGCGGAGGAAACAGATTTTATGAGAGCTTGTTTTAAACTCCGCCCACCTCCCCGTCAGCTCATGCCTACTTGGTCTCTGGACAAAGCTTTGTCTTTACTTCACTCTCGTCTGTACCAAAATACTGCAGATTTTGCATTACTCTTAAAAAAGGCTGTATTCCTTTTGGCTTTGGCCACCGGGAACAGAGAGTCTGAGCTGGCGGCGACGAGCAACACACCTAATTGCCTTAGGTTTGGTAGACTTAATGAATGTATTTACATTGCACCTTCCCCGGGATTTGTAGCCAAGAATGAGCACAGTGCACACGTGTTTTCTGAGTTCACGGTGCCGGCGTTAAAAAGGGGAAAGGTGCATCATAATCTATGTCCAGTGCAAGCTCTAACCAAATATTTGAGAGTAGCTCCTCTAAACCCCCAAGGTACTTTATGGGCAGCAAGTACGGGTAAACGCTTACTGAAACGGCGATTAGCTTCTCTTCTGGTCGAAGTCATTAAAGAGAGTAATCCCGGCGTTGTGGGTCGGGCCCACGATTTACGCAAATGGGCAGCCTCTTTACGTTTCCTGAAGAATTTTTCAGTAGAAGATATTGCGTCCACTCAGTTGTGGGCGTCTAATCATACGTTTTTGACTAGATACTTGTCAGTTGCTCTAGATAAACCTTCCTTACCATGTATAGCTTTAAGGCAGAGGGTCTAGGTGGCCCTTCAGTCACTTTTGTTTACTTTCAAGAAAAGGGGGGGGGGGGGGGTGCAGTCCGTTGACATAGGACACCCTAGATCCCGCCGGAGTGTGAGAGCTGTGATACAATTTATGGTTAATGTGATATGAAAATTTCTCGGCGAGAAATTGTGCTAGTACAATGTTAGTACAATACAAAACAACGGGGTTGTTATAGTAGTTTTAGCTGCGAAAGCAATTTAATATTAAACAGTGAAGATCTTTTGCAATTTATCTCCACGATTATTTTGGGGTTTATTATGTGCACATGTAAACTGATAACTTGTTATTTTTGTCACCACTCGTTGAGTGGGGTGCCTTTGTAACTACAGATCTGTTCACAGAATCTTCAGAGTTACCCTTTTTTGTCAAGCAGGCTTCTTTGAAGCACGCACCTGCCTGAACCCCTTTCTTGTATATATACGGGCTACGCCTTATTAAATATATTTTCAAAGTAAGAATACTATGTGGTTGTTTTTATTATCTGCTTTTCTAGAGTTATGATATGATTACGAATGTCCCCCTCCAGTCTTAGAAATCAGGCATGTTCGTCAATGATGGAGGGGCCACTAATAAATTATAGGTTTGACTCCTGTAAGGAGATAAAGAAAACCTAATATTTAGTAGTGGCCCCGTAATCATTGACAACTGGGGCCCTCCCGACCATCCCCTTCCCATTCGTTGATGTATTAAGGATTTTGGTTTACTTGATATGTCAGTGAAGGAAGAATGACGCCTGAATCAGCGTCTGGTCAAAGATCCACACAAGTACATCCACGATATGATGGAAAGCTTATTGGATAGTTATTCTTATTTTCTTTTTGTTTTTATTTTTTTACGAAGTTTTTTCGTAGTGAGAACCCAATTCATAATGACTGAAGCCATGAGTGAGGTCGCGTGCGCTCATGATCAAGGCTCCTCAGTTTTTAAATGCTCTGCGCGGTAGATTAAACTACGGCGGATTAGTGTTTGAAGAGGATGCCTTATGTAATAGGCATGTTCGTCAATGATTACGGGGCCAAGTTTTAAGTTTTCTTTATCTCCTTACAGGAGTCAAACCTATAATTTATTCAATCAACTCCAGTTCTCAGGTATGCCGTGCAGCTTTTTCCTAAAGCCAGCACTCATAGGAAACAATACCTTATAATATCAGACCCCTAGTCTAGCATTATCTAATCCAGCAGAACACTAATTATTATAGGAAGCGGTACTAAACAATATGGATGCTAACCAATGCTTCGTGATCAACTTATCTTAACAACTAAACATACATAGGTTATATCAAACCTTAACGCACAATACAACTGGCCAGCATGAAGCTGATTTTGCAGAGTTAACCAGAGGGGGTATAATATTAATAAAAGGTGGTGAAAGATATGGAAAATGAGAGAGATAGGCAGAGGAAAAGATTTTCAGGTGCAGCAGAGGGGACAGGTAGCAAGGGTTGAGATAGATGCGTTCTAGAAACCAGATCTGAGGGAGAGAGTGGCGAGGAACTGTATATATACTCGCACTAGCTCGAGCCGCGTGGGAAAAAAGCGGTTACAAGTTCTCTAGCCACTAGCAAGGGAGCTAACAGCTTGGGAAGGACCTCTCTCAACCAACCCCCACGAGGCAGCCAGCCGTGACGTCATCGAGCTGGACAAAAACACTGCACGCTCCCTCTCACTCTGTTCTACTCTCTCTCTCTCCCAGATCCCATCATTACTAGTTAATGATAAAACCTATACTTTACAATTAAATATATAAAGCCTTGACATGGGTGAAAACAAAGAGCCTTTCTGGACTGCCCATGACACGAGCTTTCATATGAAATAAAGCACACTCTAATACATAAACTGTAGCCACATCCACTGCCCTGGCGATCCTAGCGAGTCACTGTAGGACAAGCCATGCGGTTCTAACGGAGTGGTTAACGTCACACCCCCCCCAAGATTTTTCTCAGAGGCCCCAAGGCTCACAAAAATCTGATGGTTAGAACCCATGCTATATCTCCACTTCCCATCACCCAGCGGCAGTAAAATATCTGGCACAGTTCTTCAACAAAACATTTTTCAAACTTATAACCCTCCCCAACACCATAGGTTAAATTATATGTAGTTATGCTCCTCAAGAGCGAGCTTCTCTAGCCCAGCATTCTGAGAGGAGTGCAACTCAGAATTACTGTTATAACATACTAAACAAATTCAACTATCAAAGAAAGAGTTTTTATTTGATTTTTATGTTTATAATTTGTTTATTTCGGCTGCACTATAGGGGCAAGCCTAGTTTTTTCTTCTATACCAAACACTCAACTTCTGCTTTACGACCTAATATGCTGGGCTACAACCGCGAGCCAACAAGCACCAAGCACAAAATACTATTCAAACTAAAGCAGGAGGCTACCCGTGTGTCAATCTACCCAGGATCATATACCCTTGAACGACCATCTGCAACCACGTTGTCACAACCGGCAATATGGCGTATGTCCAGATTATATACCAATAACCTTAGTGACCACCTGGTCAGCCTCATATTCCGATTGTGAAACTGGTCCAAGAACTTGAGAGGGTGATGATCTGGGTAAACTACAATGACCGGACCATAGGCTGGAACATAGACCTCGAAATGCCCCAGCGCAAGCACAACCGCTAGCAGCTCCTCCTCGACAACAGAGCAGCTCCCCTGGGCCGAATTGTACTTCTCCGAGCAGAAACTAACAGGATGCTCCAGCCCATCATCGTCCTTTTCCACAAGGAAGGCACCAGCCCCCACACCACTAGCCTCCGTTGCTAGTTGGAAAGGTAGGCTAAAGTCAGGGGCCCTGAGGATCGGGTGAGTGCACAACAGGTGTTTTACTCCTCTAAACACCTTCTCACACTCAGGCGCCCATTTGAACTTCTTATCCTTCCAGTTATCCTCCACCTGAGCTTGACTGTCCCGTTCTCCTTCTCCACCTTGACTGCTAAACGTCATCACAGGCACAGTGAGAGGCTCAGGGGGGTGCCTCCCATACTCCTTCATGGGATTAACATGACATAACTGATTGCGCTTACGTCTGTCTGGAGTGGCTACCAAGTAATCCAGGTCTGATAGCTCCTCCACCACCCTATAAGGACCAGCTTACTTCGCGGATAAGGGGTGACCTACAAGGGGCAGTAGAATCAACACCTCCTGACCCACGTGAAACTCCCTGAGTTCAACCTTGAGGTCGTACCTGTCCTTCCTGAGGGCCTGAGAGCTAGTCAAATTACGGCCAGCCAACTCCAGACTGCGCAACATCCGTTCTCGACTGTTGAGGACACACTTGAGCATAGAACAAGGTTTTTCTGCGCCCTCCCATACTTCTTCAACCATATGGAGAGGCCCTCTGACACGGTGTCCAAAGACGAGCTCATTAGGGCTGAATCCCAAACTCTCCCCAGGTACCTCCCACACAGCAAACAAAACACATGGCAGGCCAAGACCCCAATCCCTCCCACTCTCAAAGCAACAACAACGAAGCACAGATTTCAAGGCTGAGTGCCATCGCTCTAACACACCCTGGCTCTCCGGATGATACGCAGATGACACAACCCCAACAATCCCATGCTGCGGCATTGCTTGAGCAAAGAGGCTAGAAGTGAAGTTGGGTCCCTGGACTGACTGAATCCCCTGCGGGTAACCATACCGGGAAAAATACACTAGCAAGCTTCGGACCACCGTCTTCGCCGACCCATTTCTCATAGGGTACGCGTCAGGGTAACTTGTTGCCACATCTCCCGACTGTGCATCACTGTCCTCCTTCAACTCTTTCGTCTTTTTAAGCCCATCCTCTGCCTTTTCCACAACAGTTACTGGGTCTTCTTCAGACTCGATATTTGGTCCTAATACTAAGTCCCCGAGAAGGGCCGTTGATACTAAACTCTCAACCGCATCAACTTTCAACCCCTTCTCGGTACCCTTCCTCTGCTGATCTAAAGATTGTTGACCAGAATGTGACTCCCTGGATGCAGGATCACCGGTGACAACACACGCCATAGGCTGCCCCGGACACTTCTCAACCCACTCCTGCTCCTCCCTACTCACGTCGGCCGGCTTCTCGACAACGACTAAGGGTGGAGCCTCAGAAGTAGGCGCCGCAAAGTCGTTGCCGAGAAGGAGGTCGACGCCCCCAACAGGTAACTTCTCCACAATTCCTACATCCAGGTCTCGAGTCACACCATCAACTTCCACCTTCATTCTTACAAGCGGGTATGACCTTGTCGCATTAACTCCCTGAACCACAACCACCCGCGCCGTATTGATAGGTTTGCCAGTGAAATTTCTCAACAGTGTTTGCGATGTCCCAGTATCACGCAAAATTCTCACCTCATGTCTTCTACCCCCCCACTCCACACAACCGAGTCCCCTGTGGTCACTAAAGGCATCACGGACAGGGAATAAGCCTTCCGGATCCTTCTGCACTGGCAGTGTATTTACCTCGGAAGAAATGCCTCTAACGAACTCCGATGTCCTCTTGAACACTCCAATGCCGTGAGCAAAAGACACGGCTGCCGGAGGAGGTCGACTAGGGCACTCATTTGCTTTATGACCCTCCTGGTGGCAACTAAAACACATAAATTTTGGTTTCGGCTTATACTGTGATGTAAAAGGCCCCTGACTTTTCACATACGGTGTGGTGTAAGGTTTGGATTCAGTTTTAATTTCATGGCTCTTCTGTTTAAATGTGTCATTGTTCCGGGGAGGGGGAGGATAACGGTCCTTAGCACTTACATCGTACTTCTGTGAGGACCCGCAACCCCGAATCAACGACAGCCGTCGATCAGCCATTTCTGCTGCTTCGACTAGAGTTCTTGGGTTTTTCTCCTTCAAGTTCAAAGTTAGATCACCGCCCGTGCTCTTAAAGAACTGCTCCAACATCATTAACTGCTTAATTTCATCAAATGTTGTGACCTTCTCAGATCGGAGCCAGTTCCCCATAGCATCGGACAAGTCCCGGGCATGTTCCAAAAAGGTGCTATCTCTTCCCTTAGTTACACCCCGGAACTTCAAACGGTACGTTTCTGGTTGCAGTTCGTAAGCCCTCAGGACAGCCTTCTTGAGATCCTCGTACACAATACATAACTCCAAAGGTAACGCATCGTAGGCTTTAAGACCCTTGCCTATTAATCTAGAGGATACAAGTGCTGCCCATTTATTCTCTGGCCACTGGTGTTCCTGGCACTTCTTCTCAAAGCGTGTGAACAATTCTGTTACACCACTCTCATCAAACACCGGAACCAGTTTCAATAAGTGCGAGAGAGACTGCTCATGAACACGGGTACCAGCCCCAAGTCGCTGTCCCGTTGCCTCTACTCGCGATTTCTCTACATCCATGTCAGCACAGTACCTAGTCGACTCTAAATCAGCTTGGATTTTTGCTAGCTCTATGTGCTGGTGACTTTTTCTCTCTTCTATCTTGGCTCTCTCTTCTATCTTGGCTAATTCTAATTGCTGCTGATGCTGCAGCTTAGCTAATTCGAGCTTAAACAATAATTCTGGAGATAACCCTTGAGGAGGTGAAGGTGCTACAATGTTTGAAATTACCGGTGGTCCCCCCAGGGGCAACCCCCCCTGCCGGTCACCACCCAACTGTGGAAGCATACTTGGGGTCGGCAAACTACTGGGATGGCTGGGAGTCGAGTGTAGGGGAAGCATGGCCGAAGGGCTCTAAGCACTCAACCCATCTCGCTCACCAGTCACCCTGCCCAGTACACACGTTATCAAGTTAATCCTGGTCATGCTGCTAGTAACCGCGTGACCGATAGCTGTGGCCAGGCATCGAAGACCGTACCGATCCATACCCTCCAACCGCTCGGCAGTAACAGGCCATTGCAAAAATATCCTAGCATCCTCCTCACAGTTCACCCGATTAACCCTTTCATCATGCTGCTGTTCCTCAGTTTCGACATTACGTACTGTGTCTCCATTCTCCTCTGATCCGGTATAAGACATGATGCTCACAAAAATTTCCCACCTCAATATTCAGAAAAGAAGTACCCCAAACTCTTATACCTCAATATACACACAAAAATTCTCGGAAATACTCAAGGGCTATACTATGTTGCAAAAAAAAATATTCTTGCTGATCCCCGCAAAATATTCTCCAAAACAACAATTGTTCCCTGCTAATAAATGTAGGTTCACCAAATCCTAGGTAAGGTCGCCATTTGTTACGACTGGGGTTCAAATATATCAGGGCTCTTATTCATTGGACTAGTAATGGCATAAATGTTACAACGGAAAGCACTAGCTCCAACCTCTGATGTATATTCCCAGTGAACAAAGAACACAAATACTCTACAGAGTTCTATATGCAATAATATGCTATCAAACTCTTAATAAATGTGCGTCTACTCTAGGCTTAATGTTATGTGAAAACAGCCTATTACTACCTATAACCGAAGGTGCTTGGTTATGGTATGCAAATTAAGGTGGTAAGAGAAGTTACAGCTTACATTACTTTAATCAATAAATGTCAGGCACTCCTGCATGAAAGAAAGTGCACTAAAGTCCTTCAACACTAACAAGGAATCTTCTTTAAATGTTAGATGCTATAAAGATGCTCGTATCGGAAATGGAACCCAAAAAGGCAGGCAGCGGAACAATGCTCGTGCAGGCTATGCACACAAAAAGGCAGAATATATAATGCAGTCGGGGCCAAGAATATCCTAAACGCTACAACAATAATAATCGCCACGACAATGCAGTATTCCTATCAACAAAAAGAGCCTAAGTCGTTTGTGTCTCAATACATCAAACTAGGCTGCGAAATGCTTGTGTAATCATAAATGGGTATGCATAAAAAAAGAGTAATTGGATTAATATACTTAATGTCTACTATGATTGATGAAGTCTAGCTAGAGTCAATGATACGAGATACTGGTGTGCATGGCATGCCGCATAGCCTAGTGCAAATCTCAAGTCTGTGCGTCAAATATTACGTTATAGGGAAGGGTAGCTCTCTTGAGAAACCTTAATACCGAAGTATTAAGCGTTCTCCTGGCGTACCTCAAAGACAAACAACGAGCTTAGAACAGTGCAGAATGGTATAGGCAAAAAGCCCTCACTCGTGCATGCTCTACTCTCAATGGCACACAGACTAGAATTTACTCAATCAACTCCAGTTCTCAGGTATGTCGTGCAGCTTTTTCCTAAAGCCAGCACTCATAGGAAACAATACCTTATAATATCAGACCCCTAGTCTAGCATTATCTAATCCAGCAGAACACTAATTATTATAGGAAGCGGTACTAAACAATATGGATACAATACAATAAACAATATAACCCCCCCTGGGGGTTAGGGAATAGAATATGCCCCACGTGCCTTCTGCGTGTCGTAAGAGGCGACTAAAGAGGTTGGGTCGGTGGGCTTGCGACCCCCACCCGGAAAAAATATCTAAGCAAAGAAAAACGAACGAACAGCCTCGGATGCGGACGGAACCAACGTTGACGAACCACGACCGACTAAGGACATGCCTTCGGACATTCTGAGAATGGCTACGTGGAATGTTAGTGGCATGAATGATGGCACAAAAGAGAGAGGTTCTGGAAGTGTTAGTGAATGCCAGGCTGGATGTATGTGGAATGACAGAGACCAAATGGAAAGGTTCAGATGTGGGAGTGTGGAATGGTGTGTGTGCTGGAGTGAGTGAAGGAACAGCGAGAGAAGGTGCATGTTTGTTTGTAAGTAGCAAATGGAAGGAATGTGTAAGAGAGTATGGGTCTGTGGGTTCAAGGATTGTGTGGGTGAGAATGAAAGTAGGAATACAAACGTGGGTGATTGTATGCGTGTATGCCCCACAGAGGATATACTTGAAAGAAAAGAGGAGTTCTGGATGAATGTAGAGGCGTGCCTGGAGAAGTTTGACAAGAACGAAAGAATATTTCTGATTGGGGATATGAATGGTAAGGTGGGTGATAGGAAAGTTGAGGGAGTGGTGGGAGGGTGGGGGGTACCATCAGAGGTGAATGGGAATGATAGTGCACTTGTGGACGTATGTGTGGGGAGGAGGCTGTGGATAGCCAACACCTTCTTCCGACACAGAATGATCCACAGGTACACGTGGAAACGGATGTTGATGATGAAGGATAAGACAGTGGTGGAATGAAAGTCATTGATTGATTATGTATGTGTGGATGAACGAATGAAGAAATCTGTGATGGATGCTACGGTGTATAGGGGTATTGGAGGGGGTCTGTCTGATCATTATGTAGTGGTAGCTAAGGTTAGGATACAAAAGAAGTGGGTGAGGAGAGCGGGAGGGAGGCGAGAGGAGGGTGGAATGGTGAGGAGGGTGGAGAGGTTGCAGGAGGAGGAAGTCAGGGAGGAGTACAGGAGAGCAGTGGAAAGACGACTAGGTGGGTTCGACCTGGAAGTTATGGAGGAAGTGGAGGAGATGAGCAAGGTGTTTAAGGATGAGATCTGTGCAGCATGTGAGGAGGTGTGTGGAGTGAGGAGAAGAGGGAGGGGAGTGAAAGGTACAGCATGGTGGACAGAAGAGGTAAGAATAGCTGTGGAAGAAAAGAAGAAAGCATATAGAGAGTGGTTGGGTAGTAGAGGGAATGAAGATTCCGAGAGACAGAAACGAGCGAGGTACGTGGAGAGTAAGAGGGTGGTGAAGAGTAGTGAAGGAAAGTAAGAGAAGAGTAGATGAGGAATTTGGAAGGAATCTGAGTGTAAAATGGAGGGAGAGTAAGAAACTGTTCTGGAAAGAAGTCAAGAAAGTTAGGGAAGGTAGCAAGGGAAACAGTAAGGGTGTGAAAGATAAGAATGGGAGAATGCTAGCCGAGAAGCAAGAGAGAGTCGAAAGATGGAGGGAGTACTTCAGTGAGTTGCTAAATGAAAGGAATGAAGAGCCAGCAAACATAGCTGGATATGGTATGGGAGGGAGAAGAAGAGAAGTAGTGGAGGAGGAGGTGGGGATCAGGAGGTCAGAAGTGTGGAAGCCATGAAAGAGTGAAGTTGGGGAAAGCACCAGGAACAGATGGAGTGTGTGGGGAAATGTTGAGGTATGGTGGTGAGATAGTGATAGAATGGGTATGGAAATGTGCAAACTAGCATGGGAGAAGGGGAGTGCACCCGATGACTGGAAGACTGGCATAATAGTCCCCCTATATAAGGGCAAAGGGAAAGAGGAGTGTGTGGTAACCACCGAGGAATATGTCTTCTAAGCGTAGTAGGGAAGGTATACAGTAGGGTAGTGATTGAGAGAGTGAGAGTGAGAACGGAGAAATGGATAGGCGACGAGCAGGGAGGTTTTAGGAAGGGAAGAGGATGTGTAGATCAGATTTTTACCCTGAATTGTGTTGTGGAGAAGTATCTGGAGAAGAAACAAAAGGTGTATGTTGCCTTTATGGACTTGGAGAAGGCCTATGACAGAGTGGATAGAGAAGGTTTGTGGAAAGTACTTAGAATATACGGAGTAGAGGGCAAGTTGCTGAAAGCAGTGAAGAGCATGTATGAGGGTGCAAAGGCGGCAGTACGTGTGGAGAGTGAGCAGAGCGAGTTCTTTGACCTGAATGTTGGTTTGAAACAGGGGTGTGTGATGTCCCCGTGGTTGTTTACTGTATATATGGATGGAGTTATGAAAGAAATACTATCAAGAGCAGTGGATGTTGGTGTATCGCTGAAAGGGAGGGAATTGAGTGGAAGCTACCTATACTGCTGTTTGCGGATGATACAGTTCTGATGAGTGATAATGAGTTGCAGGGTCTGGTAAATGAGTTTGGAACAGTGTGCGAAAAACGGAATTTGAATGTAAATACGGGGAAGAGCAAGGTTATGGTCTTCGAAAGGGGTGAAGTCACAGAGTGTGAGGTGAAGCTGAACGGTCAGGCTATGGAGATCGTCAACTCTTTTAAGTACCTGGGCAGTGTGTTGAGTAAAGATGGGACTATGGATGAAGAGGTGCGGGAGAGGGTACAACAGGGAAAGAGGGTTGTAGGAACGCTAAAAGCAGTAACAAGAAATAGGGTGGTCAGTATGGAAGTGAAGAAGTCCTTGCATGACAGTGTGGTAATCCCGACACTGACTTACGGAAGCGAAGCATGGACGTTGGTTGAGAGACTCAGACCAAGAGTGAGCAGTGGAAATGAATTACTTAAGGTGAGCGTGCGGAGTTACATGGAGGGATAGACAGACTAATGAGGAAGTAAGAAGGAGGTGTGGTGTGGAGGTAGATGTGCTGGAAAGTGTGAAAAGGAACAACTTGAGATGGTTCGGCCATATGGAACGTATGGAAAGCGAGAGAATGACTAAGAGGGTGTACGAGAGCGAGGTGGAGGGACAGAGAGGGAGAGGTAGACCGAATATGAGGTGGAAGGATGGAGTGAGGAACTACATGAACGAAGGCGGTGCTGGTTGGGGGGAGGGGCGTCGACTGACTGGGGACAGAGGTGCATGGGGGCGGTTCGTTCGTGGCCACCCCTTCGGGGATCACGGCGTCAGGCAATAGATAGAGATAGATAGACTAAACAATATGGATGCTAACCAATGCTTCGTGATCAACTTATCTTAACAACTATACATACATAGGTTGGTTATATCAGACCTTAACGCACAATACAACTGGCCAGCATGAAGCTGATTTTGCAGAGTTAACCAGAGGGGGTATAATATTAATAAAAGGTGGTGAAAGATATGGAAAATGAGAGAGATAGGCAGAGGAAAAAATCCTCAGGTGCAGAGCAGGGGACAGGTAGCAAGTGATGAGATAGATGCATTCTAGAAACCAGATCTGAGGGAGAGAGTGGCGAGGAACTGTATAATTATTATATACTCGCACTAGCTCGAGCCGCGTGGGAAAAAAGCGGTTACAAGTCCTCTAGCCACTAGCAAGGGAGCTAACAGCATGGGAAGGACCTCTCTCAACCAACCCCCACGAGGCAGCCAGCCGTGACGTCATCGAGCGGGACAAAACACTGCGCGCTCCCTCTCACTCCGTTCTACTCTCAATAAAACCTATACTTTACAATTAATATATAAAGCCTTGACATGGGTGAAAACAAAGAGCCTTTCTGGACTGCCCATGACACGAGCTTTCATATGAAATAAAACACACCCTAATACATAAACTGTAGCCCCATCCACTGCCCTGGCGATCCTAGCGAGTCACTGTAGGACAAGCCATGCGGTTCTAACGGAGTGGTTAACGTCACACCAGCCAACAAACACACACTGATGACACACACTAACCAGCCAACAGACAAACACACACTGATGACACACATAAACCAGCCAACAGCCAAACACACACTGATGACACATATAAACCAGCCAACAAACACACACACTGATGACACACACTAACCAGCCAACAGACAAACACACACCGATGACACACACTGATGACACACATAAACCAGCCTACAGACAAACACACACTGATGACACACGCAACTGTCCCCCCTCCCATATTGCCCACATTCATAAACATATAACTATACATTCCACACACCAGTACATTTTCCCTGAATATACACACACATATTAGTCACCTACACAGAAATACATACCACACTCCAACTCTCACTCATGCACAACATACATAGTCTCGCACACACACAAACAAATTATACTGAACAATACCTTTAATCCACGTATAATCAAACAGCTATACACACACACACACACACACACCACATAATTATTGTCTTTAGCTCATTTACGCGCGAGCGTATACTGTAGTTCCTAATATAGAACTCTTTTTTCTATGTGAATGGGGGAGACAAAAGGCTGGTTGCCTGTAGCGAGTGTCTCCCCCAAAGTTAAAAGAGTGTAAGAGCAAAATTCAAGGGACGTTGGAGTCAAAATGCCTGGACACACGAAGTTTAAAGCAGTTTAAGTCATAGGATGAAAGAAAGCTTGATTGAGAGGTAACTTGTTGAGTAGAAGAAATAATGAGCAAATTTGCCAATTCTTGGGTTGGAGAGCTGGGCAGAATAAGAGTGGGACTGTATTGAAAGGCGGGTGCCTCGCATTCGATGCAAGGGAAGTGGTATACTCTGAGAAAGCTCTGAAGAACACTGATTGTTGTAATAGCGATAGAAGAGTGAATGGGATGCAATATTGCAGCGTGTAGAAAGAGATTGTAGGGAACTAGTAAGAGGAGGCGAGTTGATGAGGTGAAATGCTGTTCATTCTACTCGTTCGAGAAGTGCGGTATGGGTGGAGCTTCCCCACACATGCGAACAATACTCAATACAATATTGGGGCACTGTGCCCCGATACAGAACAAGATGATGTGCGGGGGTGAAGAACCCACGGAGAGAGTTGAGCATCAGTGGTCATTATAGTTAAAATGCTGTGTAAAACTTAATATATATTATGCACAATTTTCACTTGCATGCAAGTATTTAAGAACAACACCAACAACTTAGTCATTAAATAATTTTAGTCAGAAGGGCGATACTCTAGAAGGTATACCCCAGAACAGCTGATCTAGTGATTGATTAAAATGGAGGTGAATATGTGCTTCCACTTATTGTATGTTGTTATGGTTATTATATGTTCAATATACATTAGCATTCTATGAACATTTCCATACTCAAAATATGCGAGGGGGTGGGGGTGGGGGGGGGGGGGGATGGTGCCTAGTGTGTGATTTGCTCAACAGGTGGCGTTTGAAAGAGTTGTCCAAGCTTGCGAGATGGGGCAGCGAGACGAGACAGTGAGACAGTGGCGATGTAGATTCAAGATGTCAAAACTAAAAGGGGCCAATTAGAGCCAACCAAACCCCGTAAGTCTATGAAAGAGCCAGTTTCTTTCTCACCTGTCTTGCTGCTTCACTCACAATCTAACAATTAAAAAGAAAGAGTAAATGTGATTGTCGGTAGATTTTTGCCTGTATATATATATATGTCTTGAAGTTTTTGTAGCATTTTTAAATTATTCAATATTCTTAGAATAAGCTAAATCAAATCTATTGTATGTTTCATCAGTTATTTAAACGTATTATCATAAGAACCGAATTGTTATTAACACGTGGTAATCCGTTACATTTCTAACACATGGAAAACGACATGTTCAAAACACAACACATTTGCAATCAATTAATGCCAATATTTGAGTAAATATACAAAATACCGTGAATTAGAACCCACACCCTCTCTCTCTCTCTCTCTCTGATTCTGTCTTATATGACAGTTACCATCTTCTGTACCGGCGACGTCTTATTAATTATATTCTAGCTATATTGTATTTAGACGATTTTGTGCAGTTTAAGAAGGATCTGTCGTAGTGAAAAGGGTTAAGGGAAATAGTTCGAAGCCTGTAAATTGTTGGGGGCTCTTTTTAAACGGAAAAGAATCATCTGAATATAGCCAGTTTAAAGTCACCGGTACAAAAAAGGTTTAAGACAGGGATATTCTAGAGGACTACAATAGTTACTTTTTAATTACAGGATTTATTTTGTTCTTGCATTACTCTAGGGACCTTACAGTTGCGCGGACAAGTGGTACTTTTGTAATTTCGTAAATTATATTTTGCCTCTCATTCAGTATATAATTCTGAGTGTCCACATTCCACACCTTTGTTTACCTGCTAGTCGTCCGACCCAAGAATAAGAATAAGACGAGGAAGAAGAGTTCTAAATAGATGATAATTTCAATAGGACGTGATCTCACGGACAACCTGTTGAGAAATGACGAGCAGGTAAACGAATTTGTGAAATATGGACTCTGAAAATCTTAAAAGGGAGAGAAAATATAATGTTAGCAATTACAAAAATAAGACTTGACCGACGTACTGTAAGGTCCCTTGTCGTATAAACCCATGATGATATCTAACTAACGTTTTTATTTGTTCTGAACAGTATTGACTAAGACTCGGTGCCATATATGGCCTTCGTCGCTTGGCGCTGGGATTTTAATACTGTTATCCCATCTAGCACCGGTGGCATCCTTGTCATTATATTCTGTCTACTATTAGGTTATTTTATTCAGCTTAGGAAAGACGCATGCCAATTATATGGCCTCGAACCATGTCAGTTAATCCTTTTAGCTACCACATATCCTTTTTTTTTTCTCATAAAATCGCGTTAACTCCTTGAGGCCCAGGACTTATTTTTATTATACTCTGGCTACTGTTAGACGATTTCCTGTATTGCTTAATGCAACTCTTGGTCTCCCAGGTGGAAATACGATCTCAATATGCCCTCTGAATTAAGTAAGTCTTCAACTGCATAAAACCGTCTAACTTCAGCCATAATGAAAGGTAAACAGACGTCCTGGTAGTGAAAGGATCAATATTGCTGAAATAAAAGTTTAGAATACATCGCTGATACTGAAAGAGTTAATGCTTTCCACTGTGGCCCATCAAATCATTCCTTTATTTTATTCACTTGTTTTGTGATATTTGGACATCCTTGTTCTTAATACGTTTTACATATTTGTCCAGTATCGCGTGGCGCTAGAGTTAATTAAGCCATCTAGTACCGGTGACGTTTTGTTTATTATATTCTGACAAAGACGATTCTATTCAGTTCCGGAAGGTCGTCTACCAAGTTGAAGGTTATATATTATATAAATTGATCCTCGTAGCTGCCTCATATTGTTCCTTATCTTCTTATTACCGTCTACTTATAGCTGAAACCAAAGACCACAAACAGCATCGAAACTGGACGGGTTAATGTAACGTAATGTAATGAAACTTTTCAGTTATGGCAAATGATGTTACAATACCCACCTTTTCATTCCTCTTCGTCATTGTGTCTCTATGCGTCACTTCACACATATTCCTTAAGAAGCTCATCTCCATCGTATCCAGCCTTCTTTACTCTTTTACATTCAGACTCCCTGTCTCAGCCCCACACCTGCGTCCTTGCTTATCCCTATTAACAAAAAAACACTTGTTCCAGTATTTCCGCATTCAGTCATACATTTAGATTCACCCTATGAGCATCTCTATTACACACCATCACATTACTTTTATTGGAATTCACCCTCAGCTTCCTCCTTCCACATACCACAACAAAACTCTTTTACTACTCGCTGCAGTTTCTCAGAATCTTCCACCAGTGTTGTGTTATCAGCAAACAGAAACTGATTCAAATCCCAATCACTACTATTCTTTCCTATTAAACCCAATCCCCTACCCATAGATATAATTTTTACCTCCCTCAAAACACTATCCATATATACATTAAACAACTGCGGTCACATTACCCACATTACCCAATCCTGTCGCAGACGTACATTTACCTTAGATCATTCACTCAACTCATTCCCAAGTCTAACACACACTCTGCTCTCATCATCGAAGTTCTTGACTGCTCTTAACAAATTTCCTTCAATTTCGTAAATCCTTAGCACCTTCCACATTGCTTCTCTATCTACATGATCATATGCTTTTTTCCAAATCCAGAAAAGCCCAAAGTACCTCCAAACTTTTCTCTAAATATTTCTCGCATAGCTGTCTTACTGCAAACATCTGATCCACACGCCCTCTTCCCATCCTAAAACCGCACTTCTCTTCTCCTATTGCACCTCCTGTACCCTTTATTACCCTCTTTATCAACAACCTGCCATACAGCTTTCCAACAACTGATAATAAACTATAATTTGAACACTCCTGCCGGTATCCCTTCCCCTAGTACAGAAGTACAATATATGCACTCCTCCAGTCTAGTGGTACCATTGACACAGCAAAGCAAACATTGAGAAGTCTCACCAGCCAATCTATTATCACATCTCCACCCTTATCAATACACTCCGCATCAATACCATCCATACCTTCTGCTTTACCCGGTCTCATTTGTCTCACTGCTTCTTTCACCCCCTTCTGCTCAAGTATTATTAAAATAGGGATTTGCACCAAGCCTAAAAAGACTATGTGGCACCAAAATAAACTTTGTGTAAAAAAACATCGGAGTTGTTGTGGGGCTGGGCGCAATACGGAGTAGAGGATAAGAAGACTAGGAAACACTAATTAAAGAAACTGAAGGAGATGGGTATGGAGGAGAAACCGCATAAGATGTGGGAGGGAGAAAGTGAGGGACTCTCCAAGCATATCGGCTAAGACAGGGGGGCGATTAAGGGAGTATATGAAGGGGAATGCTTGCCGTCGGGCATTGGAGAAACGCGGACAGTCTATCAGGAGATGCTGGACAGACACTGGAATATGGCAGCAAGGACAGAGCGTGGGGACATCACAGGACATCAAATGACCATGCGTGAGCCTGGTGTGGTCGAGCCGAAGACGGGCTAGAGCGGTCTCCCATCGACGATTGCGATGAGAGGAAGACTTCCAAGGTAGGACGGAAGGTTTGACAGAACGCAGTTTGACATCAGACACCCTCATGGAGGTCAACTCGTCCTGCCAGTGCTGACGTAGTAATTGAGTAACATCGGGAAGTAATCAGATGCAGGAATACGCCGTGGCACGAGTCGGTGAGAGGTAATAGCAGAGCGGGCGAAACAATCAACTCGCTCATTGCCAGGCACTCCAACATGACTCGGGACCCAACAGAAAGACAGGGACTTTAATTTAGTAGCGATGTGGAACAACCAATCTTGAATCTCCAGCACTAAGGGGTTAACAGTGGGAATAAACTGAATACTCTGAAGAGCACTAAGGGAGTCACTAAAAATTACAAAGGTATGCAGGTGTGAACAAAAAATAGTATGTAGGGCAAATAAAATAGCAAATAACTCGGCCGTAAAGACACTAGCACATGATTGGATGTGACGTTGGAAGGTCCGGTCCGGGAACACAACTGCAAACCCTGTACCGGCGGAGGTCTTGGAACCATCAGTGTACACTGGAACGGCTGAAGAGTGGTGTAGCATATGTTCCGCAAACTGAGCATAAAGCAACTGTGGGGTTGAAGAGGCCTTGGAGGGGGGGAGGGCAGCTGTACAAACGGTAGGGCGAGGGAGTAGCCATGGGGGGAACTCTGACTGTCGGAGGGGTAGCACTGATGGAATGGGAAAAAGAAGGAGGCTAGTCAAGCAGAGACCCAACCGGGGAACGAAGTAGCAGAAGGTGCAGCCGTTATTTCGGGACTTCGGTGAGACTTTTTCTATTGCACTAGACATATCGAAAGCCTTCGATAGAGTCTGGCATAAATCTTTAATTTCTAAACTACCCTCCTTCGGTTTCTATCCCTCCATCTGTGCCTTTGTCTCTAATTTCCTTTCCGGCCGTTCCATAGCTGCGGTTGTGGACGGCCATTGTTCACTTCCTCACCCTATAAACTCCGGTGTTCCTCAGGGCTCTGTCCTATCTCCTATTCTCTTTCTAATTTTTATAAATGATCTCCTTAACTGTACCTTAATTCCCATCCATTCATACGCAGACGACTCAACCTTACACTACTCCATTAGTTTTTCAGAACGCCCCAGCCAGCAATCCCTCAACGACAAACGTAATGAAGCCATAGAACTCTTAAATTCTGATCTAAATACTATTTCCAATTGGGGCAGAGAAAACCTTGTTAACTTTAATGCTTCCAAAACCCAATTTCTCCATCTATCTACCCGTCAGGATCTCCCAGCGGACTATCCCTTATTCTTCAACAATACAAAAATCAACCATTCATCTTCTCTCAATATTCTTGGTATTTCTTTTTCTTCTGCTCTCATTTGGAAGGACCATATTACCAGTCTTGCTAAGGCAGCCTCCCAGAAGTGCGGTGTGCTCAACCGCCTTAGGGGTTCTTTTCCCCTGCACAGCTTCTTGCTCTGTACAGGGGCATAGTGCGCCCTTGTATTGAGTATTGTTCACATGTGTGGGGAGGTTCCTCTCACACCGCTCTCCTAGACAAAGTTGAAAGGAAGGCCTTTCGTATCATTAACTCCCGACTCACCAACTCTCTGCAATCTCTCTCTCTCCACCGCAATGTTGCATCTCTCTCGCTATTCTATCGCTACTATAATAATCAGTGTTCCTCAGAGCTATCCCAGTGCATACCACCTCCTTTACGTAGGGCACGTGGTACCCGTCTTGCAACTCAATCCCACCCCTACTCTGTGCAACTCTCCAACCCAAGAGTAAAACGTTACTCTCAAACTTTCTTCTACTCAACATCTGAGCTCTGGAACTCTCTCCCAGAATCAGTCTTTCCCTCTTCCTATGACTTAAATTGCTTCAAACTCCGTGTGTCCAGGCATTTTGGCTCGAACGTCCCTTGATTTTGGCCCTGTCACTCTTTCAACTATGGGGGAGGCACTCGCTATAGGCAGTTATGCCTTTTGCCTCCCTCAATCACATAGAAAAAAAAAAACAAAAAAACAAAACGATGATGGGGCTAAGCCGGAAGCCGTGGGAGGAAAACCAGCCGAACTGTGTTGCAGAAGGTGAAGATGATATCGAAAGGTCAGTTTATCCCGCCTGGATGATAGCGGCGGGACACCTGATTCAGCATAAAGGCTAATAACCGGAGTAGAGCGAAAAGCCCCCAGCGACAAGCGCAGACCGTGATGGTGAAGGGAGTCTAGGTGCTTAAGGTTTGTATGTGCAGCGGAGGCATATACCTGGCAGCCATAATCGATCTTGGATAGAATAAGCATTGTATGGAGGCGCAGAAAAGTCGTCCGGTCCGCACCACAAGACAAGTGGCTAAGGGTTTGTAAGAGTTGAAGCCGTCGGGTGTTGGAGGTCAGTAACGAAGTAATGTGCGGGTACCCTGTCAACCGAGTATCGAAAATGAGACCTAAGAATGGAGCTGAGGACCTGTAAGGCAGAGGGCGTTTATACAACATAAGAACAGGTTGCGGGGCTCTATGGCTTTTTGTGAAGATGACGGCACAAGATTTCGAGGCCGAAAACCGAAAACCATGGGTTGTAGCCCACTGCGCAGCTGCATCGATGGCCTTCTGCACGAGATCTTTTAGGACTACGATATCCGAACCCATAGCATAAATAGCGAAGTCGTCCACATACAAAGAAGCACGGACACCAAGAGGGAGAGAAGAAATAATACCATTAATAACTAGGATAAAAAGGATGGTACTTAGAACACAACCCTGTGAGACACCTTCGTGTTGGAGGTATGTTCGTGAGAATGTATTCTGAAGCTTGACTCGGAAATTACGATCACGGAGAAAGTTCTGCAAGAATACTGCCATTTTGCCAGACACACCAGAACATAAAAGGGTATGAAGGATGTTGTATTTCCAGGCAGTATCATAAGCTTTTTCAAGATCGAAGAATACAGCTAAAACTGACTTAGTGTCTGAAAAGGCGTCGCGGATAGACGTCGCCAATCTCAATAATGGGTCCAAAGTACTACGGCCCTTGCAAAAGCCATATTGATAAGGTGACAGGATGCCTCTTGATCCTAGTAGCCACATTAAGCGGGAGTGAAGCATGCGTTCTAATAATTTGCCTACACAACTGACCAGGGCAATTGGACGGTAATCTGCTGGTGCATGGACCGACTTACCCGGCTTAAGGAATGGGAGAAGGATGGCATGTCTTCACTCAGCCGAAAAAAAGCCTGTGGACCACAGACGGTTGTAGATGGATAAGAGAAAATCAAGCGCAGGTGGAGATAAGTGCTTCAGCATCAAGTAATGGACTCCGTCAGGGCCTTGACATGTATCCTTACAGGCTCCCAGGCTAGACTCAAGCTCATCCCGGGAGAAGGGGGCATTGAAAAACTGATCAGACGATAAGGCGAAGTCAAGTCGCTTGAGTTCAGAACGGCGTTTATGCATCTGGAAGGAGGGCGGGAGATGGGAGCCAGTGCTAACATCACTGAAATGTTGTCCCAACATATTGGCCACCAGAGATGGGTCGCCCACAACGCCAGTGTTGGTATGGAGGACTGGGGCCGGCGTAGGCGCATGTTTTCCTGCAATCTTCCTGACGCGAGCCCAGACTTGCGTAACAGGTGTATCTGCATTGATAGTAGAGGCATATGAGATCCAGCTATAACCAGTGCTAACTCAACCAGTGGCCACTTCAACCAGTGACCATTTCAACTAGTGACCATTTTAACCAGTAACCTAACCTAACCTAACCTAACCTAACCTACTGGTTAAAATGGTCACTGGTTGAAATGGTCACTGGTTGAAGTGGCCACTGGTTGAGTTAGCACTGGTTGATGTGGCACTGGTTCAACTGACCTGTCACCGTCCACCACGGTACACACTTAGAAGACATACTCCGAGTGGTGCGCGGAATAAAAGTATAGGCAGCATGGAGCACAAACATCAGGAAACTGGTAAGCATGGCATCAGAATCCGGGAAAGCAGGGGTTGGAAGGTAGAACGGCGAGATCAGCGAAAGATGTCCAGTCGGCACGATCGAAACACCAACGGGGAGGGCGCGGCACTGGGGAGTAAGACGTAGGGGAGAGGACAATCGGGAAGTGGTCAGTCGCACAGTAATCATCAAAGACCTTGCAAGTAAAATCCAAGGATAGGGTAGGGGAACACAGAGACAAGTCAATACATGAGAGGGTACGGGCGCCGCTATCAAAATGCGTAGAGGAACCAGTGTTTAAAATATATAAATCGTTCGTACGAATCAGAGCCTCAAGGGTAGAGTCACCCCACAGGGAATGCCTGCAATTAAAATCCCCTAAAAGGAGGAAAAGTGGAGGTACTAGAGAAATGATCCTGTTTAATTCTGGAACATCGATCGGGATCGAGGGGGAAAGGTATATGGAAACTACTGTAAGCCAGCGTGAAAGGAACACTCTGGCAAGCGTGCATTTAAGAGGTATGGATAGTTAACGGAGACACTGGGACATCATGATGTACGAGGAGGCAAGTATCATACTGGGATTGGGGAGAACTTATATAGGTGTAAAAAGGTATGGGGGGGGGGGGTGGCATTAGATAAACGCGATTCTTATAAGCTAATAACAAGTGGGCTAAACCTAGAGATAAGGTAACGAAGATCAACACGATGTGCTGTAAAACTACGAATGTTCCATTGTAAAATGGACATTAAAAAGACAAAAAAGGTTGAAAAGAATATGCGTACAAGAGGGAAGAAAATACGTACACTATATACAACATATTTACAAAATACAGTTAACACCGTGGGTGGAAAAAATATAGCCAAGAGAGGCTAACGATGAGAAATAATAGCAGGAATTGGAGAAGACGTTGAAGGGGAAGACTGGAAACCGGGGGGCATAGGGAGGTCTAACAGAGAAAGAGGAGAGGAAGGAGGAGGGCCGGAAGAGGTAGTAAGGACAGAGGATGGGTGGGAAGAGAAGGAGGGAGTAAGGTCAGGAGAAGGAAGAGGGGGAGGGTCAGGAGGAGGAATAGGAGGAGGGCCCGGAGGAAGGCCAGAAGGGGGAATGGAGGAAGAGGACGGGGCAGGGGAAGGCGGGAGAAGGGTAGGGGGGAGAGAAGAGGGGGTAGGACGAACTTCGCCATGAATGGTTGAAGGCGGTGGGTGGGAAGAACGGATAAATTCATCAATCTTAGGTAGAGTTTCGTAGGAGAAATCTAGGGACGCAGTGACGGGAGGAGGAGAAGACTGGACGGAGGGAGGAGAAAGGGAAACAGATGGAGAAGTAGGCGACTTCTTCTTCTTCTCGCAGGGACTTGAGCTCTGCATGTAACAGAGACTACCCTTACGTTTAAAAGAGGAAGCGGGAGAGGAAGAACGGAGCGCAGGAGCCCGTTTGGTAGAGGAGAAGGGAAGTTTAGAGTGAGTAGGAGATTTGGGGCGACTAGAAGAGGAAGATGACGGAGATCAGGGGGGAGGCTTGGAACGGTGAGAGCGTTGAGGAAGACTAGAAGAGGAGGAATAAGGAAGAGAGCAAGATGAAGGGGCAGAAGTAAGAGGAGAAGGATTGAGAACAGAGAAAGTGTTAGACAAAGGTACAGAAAAGGAAGAGACGGAAGGACGAATGGAGGAGATAGAAGAGGAGGAAGGAGAAAATCTGGGAGAAGCACTGGTAGAAGGAAGAGAAGCAGATGACGAAACTGGTGCGACTGGGGGGCGGAAAGGGGGACGAAGGGAGCGGAGGCGGTGGAAGGAACTGAGGAACCAGAAAAAGGGGGGGGGGGGGTAGAGGGAGGCGAAGAAGAGGAGTGAGGAGACAGAGTCTTGGAAAATGACTGAGGGATGAAGCCCAAGCGACGAGCCTCTTGGCGGGCTGCGGTGAGCGTAAGGCCGTGTCTCGCTTTGATGACAGCAACTTCAGACTCGAACAGATGAATAGGGCAAATCTTAGAGTCGGCCGAATGAGACCCGCGGCAATTAAGGTAGAACTGGGACGTTGCCTGACATTCTCCAACGGCATGTCCGGACTGCGCACAGCGCGGGCAGAGTGGGCTCTCAGCGGCTGTACGGCAGAACGTCGCCGGGTGGCCGAAACGCCAGCAGCTGCGACACTGGAGTGGACGAGGAAGAGACGCAGTAACGGGGAGGCGAGTACCACCGACAATAACATGGGCAGGAAGGGAAAGTCCATCAAAAGAGATCTTGGCAATGTTAGCGGGATTGCGGCGAAGGTTGCGAGGAGGGATAGTGTAGCATACCACACTAACCACCTTGTGGTCTTGAGCAACAACGATGTCCTTGACGAGGTCGGCGCAATCCGCGAATGGACGACCCCCGAGACAGATGGAAGCGGGGATCAGAACAGTCCCTGTACAGGAGTTGAGTCGTTGATCTTTTTGAGCCGGAATGGGGGTGCTAGAACAATCGACGAACGAGGTCATAGCAGTAGCCTGAAGTTCGGTTTGGACGGTAACAAGACGGGAGGCATCATGGCGGGAGTGGAAAGTGACGTCCTTTCCCACCTGTTGAAGGAGACGCAGGTGGAAGAGGAGGTCATCACCGGCTAGAGGCGCAGATGCAGGGATGGAGAAAAACTTAGTAAAGGAAGGAAGCGCAAAGAGAGAGGACAGAGCACGAGAAGAGGACGAAACTGGAGAAGAAGAGGAAAGAGAACGAGGGAGGGAGGGCAGAAAAGGGTCGAGGGTGACAGTACTAGAGGGAGAAGAGGAAGAAGAGGAAGACGCAGAAATAACTACAGGAGAGGAGATGAAAGCCTGGGTAGTGGAGGTTGGAGAAAGACGTGACGAAGACGGAAGGGTAGTAGAAGGATTCTGAACGGTAATGGACGAGAGGGACGAGCGATGATCGAGGGATATTACTGCGGGCTGGTCGAGAGCACCCAAAACCATCCCCGACTCACCGTGCTCCCGCGGTGAACCGGACTGACAGCCAGACAACAGACCCCCAAGTGGCAGGCTGCATGCCAGAAGGGGCTCACTCACCGGAACCACTAAAGCGGAAGCCATAAACAGGGAAGAACAGTGAAAAAAGCATACGTCGTCACCATAGCAAGAGAAAAGGGGGTAAAGCATGGAAGAAGATACTGCGGTTACCAGGTGCCCCTGGCAACGAAAGGGAGAAAGACCTCCGCAGGGCCACGAAACCCAGAATGCGGCCAATTGAGATGGGACAGATCTCGGCTTTGAGCTAGGGACCTTGTACAACCCGGGCATTTGTCCTGCAGCTTTGTCCCACGGAGAATGGGGCTGGCGTAGTCACCTGACACACTCACTGGGAAGAGGGAAGGGAGTCAGAAACCCCAAAGCAACCCTATAGTGCCTATCCTCCAGCAACGAGCCTTGCGAGCGCTGGCCGGCAGCACCTGTCGCCAGGTGGACTCTCCCAACTCAGCAGTGATCAGAGACACCAAGGCGAAGCCCTAAGGAAACTAGAACCTCCGAAGTAGTTAAAGAGAAAGGAAGGAAGCAAACAGGGAAGTCAACCGGAAGGGAAGGGAGGGACGGGACCACACAAATTCAAGGGTGGGAGACCAGCCTCTGTTGGCTGCCCCAGGAGAGAGCGGAAGAGGGAAAAACGAAAACTAGAAAGGAGGAGAAAGAAAAGGACATGACAAAATTAGTTGGAGGTGATAGGGAGAGCGGCCAAGAACCCTGGCCGCTCCACCTACAAGCCCGGAAGCCCCCAAACGTCGGCAACGAGTCATGTGTCAAGGGGGGAGTTCTGCTCAATCCTTTCATTATTCCCTCCCACCTGGGTAGTTTGGGTAACCTACCTCCATCAACCACTGCATATAAATACTACTTGCTTGGGGCATATATAATTTCATTCTTTTATTTACTGTGTGTGATTAATATAAGACTTAAAATCCACGATCAACCTACAAACTGAATATTATATTCATGTATATGTTACACTATTTTAGACAATACATGAACATAGTGTTAGCATGATTAGGAAACTACCGTAACAAACCACTTTCTTTGTATCCATAGAGCTTCTTCACAAGTAAATAAAAACATAACTACCAGTTGAGAAACTTTGAACATTATACTATTATTAATTCTAGAATATATATATATATATAAATATATATATATATATATACAACTTTTGTGTGTCTGTCTGCTTGCTTGGATCACAGATACCACACTTGTTTTCAGTTTCTATCTATCCATCTATTGCCCGACGCCGTGATCCCCGAAGGGATGGCCACGAACGAACCGCCCCCATGCACCTCTGTCCCCAGGCAGTCGACATCCCTCCCCCCATCCAGCACCGCCTTCGTTCATATACTTCCTCACTCCATTCTTCCACCTCTCTTTCGGTCTATCTCTCCCTCTCTGTCCCTCCACCTCGCTCTCGTACACCCTCTTAGTCATTCTCTGTTATCAGTTTGCTTATAGCAATGTTTGCAGTATGTTTGGCCATACTTAAGGATGGCCATGGGCACTCAATTATTTATGAAACTACGGTTTTGAAGGGGATAGTCTAATTATATATATATATTTTTTTTTTTCATGCATAATTTCCTTGGTTACCTTTTCCCCCCTTTTGTCCTAATATGTGATTATTATCCATTGTTACTATAGCTGTATACAGTATATATATACCTGTATATATATATATATATATATATATATATATATATATATAGAGAGAGAGAGAGAGAGAGAGAGAGAGAGAGAGAGAGATAATGAAAAAGTACAGTATATGTTTATATATTAAAAAAATATATAGAAATAGAGTATATTCATACTTTTCAATTATCCACATCTAAGATATGTTTAAGTATCCTTGGCAAATGCAAGAACTCCTGCAACTGTTTAAGAAACAATATGTTTAGTTGTGAAATTACTATGTTCTGAGTTATATAAAGGCTTCAAACAATATCATAAGTTTTAGTGCAGCAGGATAAGTAACTCACCATGTAAGAAAAGCTGCAAACTGATGGGAAGTGGAAGAGAAAGCAATGAAGACGCTACCTAAGGAGAACCTCTGCTGCCATCATCACTACCACCAACGTTCTCCACACACATCTACACTGCTGTGACGCTCCTGTGAAGAGACATCATATTCTGTAATTATAAGTAGAATAATAATAATCCTTAGTCATGGAACAGTGATCGTACAGGATCTGTCCCAGTATCTCAAGGTAAGAAGCCAAAATATATTTACTTGTATACTTATCTGCATCAAACTCAAAGAGATAACGCTATACTCTATTCAATCCCAGAAGCTAAAGAATATTGTTTCAAAGGTTCATAGATTCATAGCTGTGTTTGTATAATTATGACCATCGCTCACTTCCTAAACCTATTAACTCCGGTATTCCTCAAGGTTCTGTTCTATCTCCAGTTCTTACGCTGTGGCTGACGTATACTTATGTCCTATTTAGAAAAGGCTGATACTGCGTGCGACGTACATTTACGTTATAGTAGTACCAGCTGAGTTGGTTGCACCAACCTGCCCCGCTTGTTGCCAGACATTTCCAGGAGGTTCTAAGCTTGCTACCCATATGTATATCGGTGTGCTAAGTGCAATGGTTGAGAAAGGGTGTCTGTCCATAGGGGTTTTAGAAGGTGAAAATCAACAAAAACAGGGCAAATTCTTCATGTAATTGTGACAGCTATATACCAGGTATGAATATGAGGTTCATTGCATCTTCATTTCACCAACTCATACTGTCGTGTAAAAACAAAACATGGTAAAATAACAGTAAATATCAGTAGGTTATCGTGAGTGAAGATGTCCATGCTTTAGTTAACTACACCACAGCGTGATAAATAATAGTACCGTTAACGTCTTCCTATATGTATTACAAAGATTATAAATAGGAAAAGGTTAACTATACTTCATCACGCCGTGGTGTAGTTCATTAAAAAATGGACTCTTATATATGTATATATACACACACACAGTACTGTATATGTAGAGAGATGCCTGTGCCGAGAGTAACCCCCCAACCCAAATTAAATAAGTGACAGCGAGCCAATTTCAAGGTAAGTTGGAGTCAAAAGGTCTGAACACACGGAGCTTAAAGTGTTTAAGAGTGTGTTCACACCAACTACGGAACCAGACATAATATAACGAAAATTGTTCGATCATTACGTAAGAAAAATATGACCTGGAATAACTTTACATTATGAGCGAGCCTTTTACACTGCAACACCAGATTATATCAGATATAATCGGGTGTGGCAGTTTGAACTGCTGACCCAAAATGTAAAGTAATGCAATAGGGTTTTCCCTGTCGTTGTTTTTCTAATGTAACCAATCGAACAATATTTGCGGCCGAATATGTCTGATTGCGGATTTGTGTAAATACACCCTAAGTCGTAGGATGTGGCACATGCTACTGAAAAGTGAAGACTACTGTATGTGTGTGGAAAAAGGCAAAGGAGTACGTTTTCTATGTACTGTTATATAATGATAAGGTTTAAAACGAAACTCCTCTTTGATTGCCGTTTCTGCTGATGTTCAAGTTATATCCGTCATAAACAGTATTTCTTCATAAATATATAATGTATCATAAGCTAGTATGGGGATTGTTGAACAATATTACACAAACAGCGGCGCTCGAGTGGAGAGCGCGCTCACATGTGAATCTGCTTGACCTGGGTTCGATCCCAGCTGTGTCGGACATTTGGCGTGTGGTAGTACGTCCTAGCATGTATATCATGTTCGCACCCAGTCGGGGGACACCTCGACAACGTATACAGACTATTAATAATAATAATAATAATAATAATCTTCTGGTTACTTATATAGCGCCCGTATCTCCTCCTTCGAGGATTCACAAGCGCTTGGCTTTCTTTAGTCTACCAGAGACCATTACCCCTCCTCCATGCTCATGGGGAGATGGTAAATGCCGGCTATATCCCAGAAAAACTTTTCAATCTGAGCGGGGATTGAACGTGAGACCTTCAAGATGGGAATCAGGCATGCTATCAACTGAGCCAGCCGGGCGGCCATTCCAACAGATTCCTCTATCTACAACACCCTTTCTCTGCTATGTACAGTCGGCGGCAATAGTCCTGTCACCTCTCCTGCCTCACCGTGACCCACGATATTCATAGACTCTAGAATGTTAAGTGTACAAAACGTGCATATTTCTACCACTACTGTAGATGGCTCACTGTGAGGTGTGTGGTTGTGATGGTAGGGGGTGGTGATGCTTCTTCCACATGTGTAAGGCCAACATATCTGCACATTGCTTCTTGGTTGGGGTATTTCTACAGAATTACAAATTCTCAATTCCTAGGTTTCTTTTTCCTTTCATGTTTGTTGTTGTTGTTGTTTTTCCCCAAGCTGCCTGGCCGAACAGCCCCAAGGCCCCGAGCAAGGCCAAGGCCATAACCGAGCGCCCCCACAGAACCCTCCCTGCCGACCACAATAAAGCCTGGGTGACCGAAGCCACTCCATGGCGGGGAGCTGAGGAGGGTGCGGAAACGCCCGGGAAACCAAAGCCCCACCCAGGGCCCTGTGCCCCTCAGCAATTATGAAGAGAAAGTTGAGGGGCAATGGAAAAATGTGACGCTTTGGCTTGCAATCTTGGTAGATTAGGAGGTCAATCCACGCAAGAGACGCCGTCACTTGAGATCTAGAAAATATATAAGTAAAAGGAACAGTCAGAGTAAGCTATGGGTATGGCAGAGATCGCTCAGTTCTCACTCTGATAGACCAGCCCATCACCAAATGTAAAAGGTATTGATTTAAACCAAAATAAAAAAAAATTCCTTTGCCCCTCAACTTTCTCTTCATAATTGCTGAGGGGCACAGGGCCCTGGGTGGGGCTTTGGTTTCCTGGGCGTTTCCGCACCCTCCTCAGCTCCCCGCCATGGAGTGGCTTCGGTCACCCAGGCTTTATTATGGTCGGCAGTGAGGGTTCTGTGGGGGCGCACGGTTATGGCCTTGGCCTGCTCGGGGCCTTGGGGCTGTTCGGCCAGGCAGCTTGGGGAACAACAACAACAACAACAACAACCAAAATCAATATCGTGAACGAGTAACGATCTCAGCGGTAATCTGAGCTTCAAGACTGACGATATTAGACCAGGATACATGGATTTATCATATTAAGCCCTCAGCAAATTATCTTTATCAATTTAGGAAATATATCTTGGGCCGGGTTAAGCAGTTTTCTGAACCCCTTGAAGATTATGAAGCTTTTTGACAGTTTATTTTGTGTATCATCAGACGATTGTATTCAAAGTTGCAATGGGATACGGGCGTCAGAGGGTTGATTAGGCCAGTCTTTGTCCATATAACTCCCACAGATCCTTCCTGACCTATATATTATTGTCTAATGAAAACTTGAATTATATAAGTATCATAATGCGTCAAGATCGTCACAGGGTTCATTTTCTGAGGAATATAAGCGTAACCGGTACTGGATAACACGTTATGAGTTTTGCCACAACAGGAAATTCACTTAGCCATTCCCTATACTACTATACATTCATATGTAAGGCCTATACTATATGCTTCCTGTTAATTAATTAATTAATTTGAATATAGGTCTATACTATTTTTCAATAGCATTTTAACAGCTTGAGGACCATGAGGCATTTTGACAACATATTTTGGCTATCATTAGACGATCTTATACAACTTAGGAAGGCGCTTGGCCTATCAAAATTAAAAATCTAACTATTAGATATGTTACATTTTATAGCAGATGGATACAATTTGTGTGTATATCAACACTGATCACATCTACACGTGTGGTGAGCTGGTAAAGAGGAGCGGGTAGGTGTGGGGGCTGCTGGGTGGGAGGGAGGGAAGCGGTAGGGTTGTTTGGTGATTTGCAATGACATATGGAGACTCAGTTATTGACAATAATTTAGTATCTCTATTTCATTACGACGAAGCTTTACTTCATATTAAGTGAACTAACCTACTGTACAAGGACATTGTTTTCAGCTTAGGAAGGATCTGATTTAAGTCAAATAGGTTCAATCAATCTATTTATTCAAGCAGATAGTTCTTCAAGCTTCGCTGATCCAGAAGTAGGCACATATTCTGTTAGTGGGATTCCCAGTCCCAACTTCCAGGGGCGGATCCTCCTTACCCCTTTTGGAAAGAAGTGCTGGCTACTGACTACTGACTGACTGACAAATCGTTCTTTAAGTCGAATAAAATAGTCTGATATTAACCTGAGTGAAGTACAAAACATGCTCTATGATATAAAGAAAGGGCTAACAACATATTGATAGGATATTCCGAATGTATTTTAGCATGATTAACGTTGTTGTGAACTATACAAAACATCATATGAAGTCAGGGTACCGTAACATCATTTTCCATAACTGAAAAGTTTCATTACATTAAGTTACATTAACCCGTCCAGTACCGATGCTGTTTGAGGTCTTTGGTTTCAGCTATAAGTAGACGGTAATAAGAAGATAAGGAACAATATGTGGCAGCTACGAGGATCAATTAATATAATACATAACGTTCAATTTGGTAGACGGCCTTCCGAAACTGAATAGAATAGTTATTGTCAGAATATAATATACGAGACGTCACCGGTACTAGATGGGTTAATAATTGAACTAATATGTAAAACGTATTAAGAACAAGGATGTCCAAATGTCACGAAGCAAGTGAATAAGATGAAGGACTGATATGATGGGCCACAGTGGAAAGCATTAACCCTTCCAGTACCAGCGATGTATTCTAAACTTTTATTTCAGCAATATTGATCCTTTCACTACCAGGACGTCTGTTTACCTTTCATTATGGCTCAAGTTAGACTGTTTTATGCAGTTGAAGACCTACTTAATTCAGAGGGCATATTGAGATCGTATTTCCACCTGTGAGACCAAGAGTTGCATTAAGCAATACAGGAAATCGTCTAACAGTAGCCAGAGTACAATAAAAATAAGTCCTGGGCCTCAAGGGGTTAACGCGATTTTATGAAGATTAAAAAAGGATATGTGGTAGCTAAAAGGATTAACTGACATGGTTCGAGGCCATATAATTGGCATGCGTCTTTCCTAAGCTGAATAAAATAACCTAATAGTAGACAGAATATAATGACAAGGATGCCACCGGTGCTAGATGGGATAACAGTATTAAAATCCCAGCGCCAAGCGACGAAGGCCATATATGGCACCGAGTCTTAGTCAATACTGTTCAGAACAAATAAAAACGTTAGTTAGATATCATCATGGGTTTATACGACAAGGGACCTTACAGTACGTCGGACAAGTCTTATTTTTGTCATTGCTGAAATTATACTTTCTCTCCCTTTTAACCTTTTTAAAATGTTCAGAGTCCATATTTTGCAAATTTGTTTACCTGCTCGTCATAGCTCAACAGGTTAGCCGTGAGATCACGACCTATTGAATTACCATCTATTTAGCACGCTAACTGGTTAACCCCTTCTGTACCGACGACGTCTTATCAATTTTACTCTAGCTATATTTAGACGATTTTGTGCAGTTTAATAAGGATCTGTGGTAGTAAAAGGCTTAAGTGAGATAGTTCGAAGCCTGTTATGTTAATTGCTGGAGGCTCATTTTAAACTCGGTAAAATCGTCTAATAGTAGCCAGAATAAAGTTACAAGGACAGCGCCGGTACAGAAGGGGTAAATAATCTTTATGTCCCAAGAGCTTGGCCGTGGTATCCACACAACCCTTCTTCTTCTTATTATTATTATTATTATTATTATTCTTGAGTCGGACGGCGAGCAGGTAAACAAAGGTGTAGAATGTGGACACTATGAGAGGGAAAATATATTTACGCAATTTCAAAAGTAGCACTTGTCCGCGCAGCTGCAAGCGAGAAGTAGGAATAACTGTTGTAGTACTATAGAGTTTCCCTTTCTGTACTGGTGACGTCCTTTTAACTCTAATCTGACTACATTCAGACGATTCTATTCCGTTTAATTAAAAAGAGCCCCCAACAGTTAACAGGCTTTGAACTATCTCCCTTAACCCTTTTTACTACGACAGATCCTTCTTAAGCTGCACAATATCGTCTAAATACTGTATAGTTAGAATATAATTAAGAAGGCGTCGCTTGCTACAGAAGAGGTTAAAAGTCACATAAGACAGTATCAGAGAGAGAGAGAGAGAGAGTGTGTGTGTGTGTGTGTGGGTTCTTATTCACGGTATTTTGTGGATTTACTCAAATATTGGCATTGATTGATTGCAAATGTGTTGTGTTTTGATCATGTCGTTTTCCATGTGTTACAAATGTAACAGATTACAAGTGTTGATAAAAATTCGGATCATTATGATTAACCCGCTGGATCCCAGCGACGCACGTGTTGCATCGGCAATGTTCGATCACCAGAACCCAGCGACGCAACAGTTGCGTCAGTCCCAATTACTTTGGTCCTATGGCACCTAGAGGGCTCAGATTTGTATGGGAACTGTGTAAGTATCCCACGCAACCATGCCGATGGTTGAAAACTCTCAAAGTCCAACCATGTGCGTGTGAGCACGCAAACACATGGTTATGGAGTGTTTTTGCCTTAAATTTTTTACTCTTGTAAAATCGACTTTCGGGGGCTCCGTAGGATCCCTTTTTTACCTTTTTGATCGTTTTTTTTTTGGTTTTTCCTTCATTCCTAACCCATTCGCTATTGTTTCTGGAAAAAAAAATCAAAAGCTGCTGGGCCCTGGTGGTACATTTATTAATAACTAGCTGGGGCTCAGTGGGTTAAGGAGTTGAGAGAGTTTATAAAAGAGTGGAAAGAGGTGTCATCAAGGCTTATGTGGGTGCGAATGCAGTTTAAGGGTGAAAGGTGGGTTTTTGTAAGTGCGTATGGACCAGGAAGTGAAAGAGAGTTAGACGAGGTAGAGGGTTTCTGGGAGGATTTGAGAGATTGTCTACAAGGGTTTGATGAAAATGAAAATGTTATAGTTTTAGGGGACCTAAATGCTAGGGTAGGAAATGAGCCTGTTGAGGGAGTCATCGGTAGTTTGGGTGCGGATGGTGTAAACGAGAGTGGAGAAAGCCTGAAAAATGTATGTGAAGAGTGCAGATTGAGTGTAGGTAATACGTTCTTCAAAAAAAGGTGTATACACAAGTACACCTGGCATAGACTTGTGAGGGGAGAGATTGTAGAGAGGGCATTGATGGATTATGTGCTGGTGACAAGGGAAACATTATGTAGACTGCTGGATGTGAATGTGATGAGAGGTGAGGCGGAGGGTATGTCAGATCATTACCTGGTGGAGGGAAAGCTAAGAGTTAAGAGTTACAGGAGAATAAGAGACAAGCGTGAAGTAAGAGAGGTAATAAAAGTTAGTGAGTTAGAGAAGAGTGAAAAAGAGAGGGAGTACAAGGAAAGACTAAATGAAAAGTGGAGGGAAGTGAGAGAGATGGAAGAGAGAGAAGTAGAGGTTGAATGGCAACAGTTTAAGGAAGGAGTGAAAGCAAGTGCAGAGGTAGTATGCGGCAAAAGGAAAGTAGGAGGCAGAGGTATCAGGAAGGGAAGCGAGTGGTGGAATGATACGGTGAGAAAGGCAGTTGAGGAGAAGAGACAGTGTTTTGAGAGGGTTTTACAGGATGGTTGTGTTGAGGTATGGGAGAGGTACAAGGAGAAAAGGAGAGAGGCAAAACGGAAAATTAGAGAAGCGAAAAAAGATGCAAACGAAAGGTGGGGTCAAAGGTTGAGTGAGAATTTTGAAGAACGAAAGAAGATGTTCTGGAAGGAGGTAAATAGAGTAAGGAAAGGAGGACAAAAGAGGGAAGAGTCAGTGAAAGATGCAAATGGAGAATTACTAGTGGAACCAGTTGAAGTGAGGAAAAGATATGCTGAGTATTTTGAATCTTTGTTAAATACAAGAGATGGAAGAGAAGCAGTGATTGAAGCAGAGGTGGATGGAGATAGGTTACCCAGGCCACCCAGGTGGCAGGGAATGATTGAAAGGATTGAGGAAAATGAGGTGAAAGAAGCAGTGAAACAAATGAGAGCGGGAAAAGCAGAAGGTTTGGATGGTATTGCTGTGGAGTGTATAAAGAATGGTGGAGATGTGATAATAGATTGGTTGGTGAGACTTTTCAATGTGTGCTTTGCTGTGTCAATGGTACCAATAGACTGGAAGAGTGCATGTATTGTGCCGTTGTACAAGGGGAAGGGATATCGGCAGGAGTGTTCAAGTTATAGAGGTATTAGTTTATTGTCAGTGGTTGGAAAGCTGTATGGCAGGGTGTTGATAGAGAGGATAATAAAGTGTACGGAAGTTGCAATAGGAGAAGAACAGTGCGGTTTTAGGAGGGGAAGAGGGTGCGTCGATCAGATGTTTGCAGTAAGACAGTTATGCGAGAAGTATTTAGAGAGACATGAGGAGATATTTGGGGCTTTTATGGACATGGAAAAAGCATATGATCGTGTGGACCGTGAAGCAATGTGGAAGGTGTTAAGGATTTATGAAATAGGAGAAAATTTGTTAGAAACAGTTAAGAGTTTTTATGAAGGGAGCAGAGCATGTGTGAGAGTAGGAAATGGTGAGTTGAGTGAATGGTTTGAGGTAAAGGTAGGTTTGCGACAGGGTTGTGTAATGTCACCATGGCTGTTTAATATGTTTATGGATGGTGTGGTGAGGGAGGTGAAAAGGAGAACTATGAGAAGAGGATTGGGTTTAGTAGGAAAGAATGGTAGAGATTGGGAGTTGAATCAGTTGCTGTTCGCTGATGACACAGCATGGTGGCGGATTCTGATGAGAAACTGCAGCGGGTAGTCAAAGAGTTTGGTGTGGTTTGTGGAAGGAGGAAACTGAAGGTGAATGTCAATAAAAGTAAAGTAATGGTGGTGTAATAGGGAAGAGCATAGGGTGAATCTAGATGTGAGGCTGGATGGTGAAATATTGGAACAAGTAGTGTTTTAAATATCTAGGAGGAACGATAACCAGGAGTGGAGGTATGGAAATGGAGGTAAAACAGAGAGTGTGTGAAGGAAGGAAGGTTTTGGAGCAATGGGATGTATGTGGAAGACGAGAAATCTCGGAGTGAAAGTAAAAAGTGCACTGTATCAAGGAATTGTTGTGCCAACAGTGATGTATGGGGCTGAGACATGGGCTCTGAAGAAAAAGGAGAAAAGAGGCTGGATGTGATGGAGATGAGCTACTTAAGGAGTATGTGTGGAGTTACTCGTAGAGACAGATTGAGGAATGAAGAGATACGTAGGAGAGTGGGGCAGCAGGAACATTTGTCAGCCAGTGTGGACAGAAGGGTGCTGAGCTGGTATGGTCATGTTGAACGAATGGGAGATGAAAGGATTACAAAGAGAATATGTGAGTCAGGTACAAGGGGAGATAGAAGGGCAGGAAGACCCCCATTGAGATGGAGAGACTGTGTAAGAAAAGCTTTGGATGATAGAGGAATGACTTTAGATCAGGCAGGGAAAGTGGTGGTGGACAGGAGTGAATGGAGAATGCTTGTGAATAGTTGAGTGAACACGTGGTCATTTGGAGTATGGGGTCGGGCTTAAGTTGGACTAGATAATAGTCCATCAGGCGCCTGGCCCGGGGAGACGATTAATATGAAGGGTGCACCTGGAAGTGTGGTGGGAGGGCTTGTGGCTTTGGCTCTGCTGCATGTCTGCCTGCCGAGATCGGAACCTCTCCGGGTGGTCGGGGGCCGGGGGAGTGCTGGAGCGACCTTGGTGACGCTGGTCGCTGGGTCTTCTCCTGGGTGACCTGGATGTGTGTGAGTTTGTGCTTTTTATCTGTGTTTATTTGTTGTTTTATGTTGTTTTGGTGTTTTCCCTGTTCTTGCTCTGTCTTGAGTCGGCTACCCCAAAAATGGGGATTGGGCCTGAGCATATAGATAGAATAGATAGATTATGATAACATATTTAAAAATCTGATGAAAATATGTTATTTACCTACAAACAAGTTGTCCCCTCCTTCCGACCCCTAACAGCTCTTACCCCTCCTCTCCCCCATCACCCTCTACCTTCACAACCACACACCTCACAGTGTGCCATCTGTTGGCAGAAAGCACGATTGTACACCTAAAATTCTCGAGTCTATGAATATCCCTAGTGACGGTGAGGCAGGAGAGGCAACAGAACTTTTGCAGCTGACTGTACACTCTCCCAGCTGTATGGTCCTAGTGTACTCTGCATGTATGAGGGTGCAAAGGCGTCGGTGCATGTTCTTTGATCTGAATGTTGGGTTAAAGCAAGGCTGTTTGATGTCCCCATGGTTGTTCAATATATACTGTATATGGATGGAGTCATGAAAGAAATACAAGGAAGAGCAGTGGATGTTGGTTGTACCGCTGATAAGGGAAGGAAATGAGTGGAAGTTGCCTGTACTGACTGCTGTTTGCTGATGCCGTTCTGCTGAGCCATAGGGAATGGGAGTTGCAGGGTCTGGTAAATATGTTTGGAACAGTGAGTGAAAAACGGAATCTGAAGGTAAATGTGGGGAAGAGCAAGGTTATGGTGTTTGGAAGGGATGCAGCCACAGAGTGTGAGGTGAGGTTGAACAGTCAGGCTATGGAGAATGTCACCTCATTAAATATCTGGGCAGTGTGTTGAGTAAAGATGGATGACAAAGTGCAGGAGAGAGGGTGCAGCAGGGGTAGAGGGTTGTAGGAACGCTGAAAGCAGTAACAAGAAATAGGGTGGTCAGCATGGAAGTAAAGAAATCCTTGCATGACAGTGTGGTAATCCCAACATTGACTTACGGGAGCGAAGCGTGGACGTTGGTGAAGAGACTCAAACCAAGAGTGAGAGGGGTGGAAATTAGTTACTTGAGAAGTGCGTGCGGAGTTACATAGAGGGATAGACAGACGAATGAGGAAGTACGAGAGAGGTGTGGTGTGGATGTAGATGTGCTGAACAGTGTAAAAAGGTACACCTTGAGATGATTCGGCCATGTGGAATGTATGGGAAGCGAGAGAATGACTAAGAGAGTGTACGAGAGTGAGGTGGAAGTACAGAGAGAGAGATGGAAGGATGGAGTTAAGTATATGCATGAAAGCTGTGCTGGATGGGAGGAGGTACGTGAACTGACTGGGGACAGAGGTGCATGGGGTCATTTCGTTCATGGCCACCCCTTCGGGGATGACGCCGTCTGGCAATAGATAGATAGATTGATAGTCTGGCAGTGTTGACAGAGTAGCAGTTCGTCAGCATAGGGAATATACCCCATATGCCTAGACCCAGAGAGTCGGTTGTTGGTCCAGTAATATTGATCAAATCTTAGTTGGTTGCTTCTTTCTGGTTGTTGTTGACTTTGGGGCATTTTAGTACCCAATCTGTATTGAACTCCTTTGGCAAGTGTCTAACAACTATTTGTTCAGTTTCTTTATTTTTCGGTGCAAGAATGATGAAATATCATGGTGAACTTGAAAGTGAGGTGTTCCTGCTTAACCTCTTCTTTATCGACGTCGTCCTTTTCATGTTATTTTGGCTACCATTAGATAATTTTATGCAGCTTAGGAAGGACGTCTCCCAATTAAAAAGCTACAGACTATCTCAATTAATCATTTTAGGTACCATATACCCTTCCTAAGCTACTTAAAATCCTCTAAATGTAGCTGACATTAAATACAAAAAACGTCACCGGTACAGAAGGGGTTAAGGGCCACCAGCAGCTGATGCGATGGAAGATTGTCCACTACGATCACTGTCAACTGTGCAACAGGGGACAGTGATCTTCTGGTGGGTGGCTGTCATGGATGTTGGTTGGGAGGAGTTTCCTGGGTTGTAGATGTCTTCCTTTTCTTCGTCCTGTTGTCCACATATATGTAGGATCTTTTATTTTCATCTTTAGTGTCTTCAGGCAGCTTTGTAGAGGTGAGTTCGTTGTTTGGGGCGACATCTTCTTGGGTAGGAAGGGGGTACTGAAGGCTTACCTTGCCCAAGTTGGTGGAATCAGGATTCATGTTGGAAAAATAGGTGGGGATGGTCATGAAACATCTAACTGCAGGATCTTAATCATACTGACTGCTGAATGAAATACCCTACACATGACACACTGATATATAGGGTACCCCAATTGAGGCCCTATTCTCTGCTTCAACTGCGTAGCCCTTGCCTGGCAAACTCTGTTCTAATTTGAGGAGTTTACAAGAGCCAGATTATGTGGGCTGCAGAATTCAACCCCTGATCCACCAGTGAGAATAAAGAAAGAGTTTTTCATAGGGGAGAAAGGCCCTCGAAGCTCTTCCAATTCTTGCCAAACATAAACAAAAATTCCCACCCGGCTTGAATGTCATTATCATTTATTGGCCATGTGCATATGGGAAAGACCAAACATATATTTTTCATCTATATGGATTCATAGGTGATCTACTGCTGTCGCCACATACCAGCACTCATAAACTCATCTTAAAAGCTGGGCTGCTCATCGTAAAATGTTTTTACATGTGCTTTAGGCCTATGGTAATCTTGGTCCCTATCGTTTTTCAAGGGGCTAGGACCCCCCTTCCTCCCACTTGGGTCCATTTTCTGTTTTTCTTCTCCGCTGTATCTCCGTAGCCATTGGGCTAGCTCATTTGATAATGTCCCTGATTGATACCCTGCAGACTTGGGTTCGATCCTCGCTTAGGTCAATGAAAAGTTTTTCTGAGATATAATCAGCGGTTACTATTTCCCCTTGAGCAAGGGAGATAGGTAATGGTCTTGGGCATTACATAGAAGCTCTTAGCACTATTTAATCTCCTCGAAGGGGAAGAGAAATGACGCTGATGATGACCTGAGATTATTAAAACAGAGTTGCTTTTCAGAGCAAAAATGTAAATGTGCATTATGCCTACAATAAAGGCAATCCCTAAGGATTATTAATGGTTTGGGTTCTCCACTCTCCCTACTAGGGGTCAAACCCTCCCAAACACCTGGGTGACATGATCAAACTTTGGGCCGTGCAGCCACGTGATTGATCTTTTGGGTGCACAAGCAGACAAGGAAGGGGGTCAAACTTTTAAGTGCGCATGCACATTTTTGGGTGAACTTTTAAACCGTACGGGCAACGTTTTGGGTGTGGAACCACCCGATTGAGCTTTTTGGTTCACAAGCGTATGCTTGGGCTGCTTGGGCTGCTTGGGCTAACATTGGGCAGCGCACCCACGCGACTGAAGCTTTGGTGGGCAGTCGAATTCTTGGGTGTACATGCAACATTTTAGGTAAGCACACAAACTTTGGGCCATGCAGCCAAGTGACTGAACCTTTTTATGCACGTATTAACTTTTGGATGGTCAGGTGAATATTGGGCACGCAGACAAACTTTTTGTGTATGAGTGAACTATTGGGCAGTGCGGGCATTGTTCGTCATGTGCGACTGACCTAGCAAACATTTGGGTGCTCAAGCAAATATTGGGCGAAACAGGCGTGGTCAAACTTTTGGGCGCTTGGGCAAAGTATTGAGTAAGCACCTAACTTAGGTCTGTGGAGTGACTTGACTCAACTTTTAGGAGCGCAGTCAAACTTTTGGGCATGCAGGCAAACCTTTGATCATGCACCCAAATGTATATTGCATAACCAAGCTTTTGGCTGCTTTTTCAAACATTTGACAGGCCAAAATGTTGATGGTCCCGCCAGACTCTTGGCGTTCTGGCCAAAGAAAGAAAGAAATAATAAAGAAGACTGACGTGTGTTTGGTAAAGAAACATTGTTATTTGCACGGCGAACGAAGGACGTCTAGTTTGTTGTTGTGAAGATCTTAATGTCTCCTGAAGGTTTAGAGGATGGTGGTATCTGGTCGGGTCGTCCATTACTGTTTTGTTTGGGCTCAGTGTGATTTTCCTTTGGAGAAGCCATTGGACCACTCCCGCTGCTGTAGTAGACTCACACAGCTGTAGTAACCTCCTGTAATTAGGTGGGAAGGCCAGGTCCTCTCTCAGGTCGGGGGACAGTGGATGATTCGGCCTGGCTGGACTCTGACTCCTGAAGAGGCTGTTGTAGATGCCCTTTGAAAGGGTCTTTGACTCCTTGGGCGTTCTTTCTTCTATCCTGATGGTGGACTATTGTAGAAACATTGTTGTAGGGTCTTGACGATGAAGGAGTTGGGCAGCAGTCACCGACAATGGGGAGTGTTCAGAGAGGGAAGAGAATAGCTCACCTCATTGCCTGAGTGGATTGTCAGAGATTAAATTGGATGTATACTTATTAGTGCTTATGACTGTACATGTGATTTGTGTACAAGGATTAAATCCAGAACAAAAGAGAATGAAAGAGGTGAAGGTTTTCATAAAAGGAAATTAGATGTAAGAACAGTAGTTGATGTAAAGAGGGCGAAAGAAGGGTCAGGCCTGTTATACAATGAAGAGTGGAATATAGCAATGAACAGGTTTGAATGTGTGACTTAAAGGTGCTTAAATATTTAGCTAAGTTAGATATTATATTGGTGGTAATGATGTACTTGAAAGAAATTGTGATATGCATGGGAAAGGCAAATTTTGAAACATGATTGAAGTGGCCGAGTTTTTGCAGTCATTTTGAGGAACTGATCCTTGTATTAGTACTAGATCAAAGTTAGCAAAGAGAAAAGTCAGTAGGAGAAAAGAATAGTAGTGAAGATGGGCCTCACCCAACACCCTTCATTTCCATTTCTAAGCTATCCATTACGCTATATCACAATTATTAACATACCGGTATGTATTTAATTTTTGGAACAAAAGAATACATAAGTATTGAGGGAATAATGAATATGTATTATGTGAGAATGAACGAGGGGAAGGTGGGGAGAATGAAGATATTTCTTCAAATATTTAAATGGATTTGACTTTGTCTTAGTGTCAGCAAAATACAACTGTTAATCATGCTACTGACCAGCAACAATACTGTGGCTCTCTGGACGGTCAGTACGTTCCCTGGGTATAGTGGTGGCAGTGACGCTGTGTTGACGGTAATAGACGGCAGCGATGGTGGCAGTGCAGCGCAGGGTCAGTCGGCCACTCTCTAGGTGTTTCTCCCTGGTCCGGAAGTGGAGGCCCAGGATGGAGGTTTCCAAGCCACCTGAAGTTCGCACGGGAGCATAGTCCACCAAGTAACCACTTTTAGCCTGGGAAAAGATAGGTTGGGGGATTCAATATTTGTTTGTTAACGTGTAAGTATAACTCACTATTTTGCGTCACTTACGTGTTTGAGGAACATATCCAAAATATAAGACCAGTATGATGCAGGTAATGTGATTGAATGTACCAATGCCTAAAATGTGTGTTTTAAAACACAATGTTATGAGTTAATGACGAAAAGATATAATAAGATTTAAGATATCAAGATGGCAGGTTGGTTTATTATCAAAACGTTTACAAGAAACAATTACAATCAAAACAAATTTCTTGATAACTTGCTTTGTTTTTCCACTTAGAAAAAACTTTATCTTATCTAAACGAAACTTTCCTTATATAATGTATCGGTCGTTAGGTAAAATAATTATGTCAGAGAGGCTCTTAATATTATTTAGTAGCCACGACACCGCTACTTAATACATCAAACAACAACCTACTCTAATTTTGAAAATAAGTCTCTTGTCGTGTGTCCAAGCCTATCTTTGAATCATGTATTCCTGACCTAACTACCAGTACCTCGGTTAGTGTTTGCCACCCTCAAACACCACCGTAAAGGCAAGGTCAATTTCAGGGAAAAGTGTAACCTATTCATATAGCAAAGTTAGAGCTTATGAAAATTGGCCATGTATTTCAAGAATCTAGCAAATGTAATACACTATCCGAAACATTGCCTTTCAGAGATATAAATATGATGATATAATTTTTAAAGTCCATACCTACTAATGTTAGGCCGAGGTGATCGACCTTCCACGGTTATCATCTCCCAACTTAAACATCTGAGTAAATACAAGACTTTAATGTTCTTGCTAATACATATACAGGCCACACTGGTGCATTCAATAAGTTACCAAATATTTTAAATATAACCTTATACCAATATAGCTTTACAGTATCCAATGCATCGCGTACTGCCTCAAAAACACGTGTGAGAATCTCCAGGGGTTATGCTAGTGTAATTGAATCATCTGGAAAATAAAAGTAAGTGATCCTAATATTACTGACAGATACTCCACAACGACTTGTATGTCTCTGTTCAATCCAGTAGCCGGGTATTATTAAGTGACATTATAACACACTCTTGTTACACTTGGATTGCACTTGCTGCTTATGAACATCGAATGTAGGTATCTTACAGACACAGAGTATTACGGCACACTGTTTGGAAAGAAAAGGAATTAGATATCTTAATAAGTTTTGCTTATTGCATTAGGTGTTTCTATGTTCCAATTTGTTTGGATGCAATATAATCTAGTCAAGTTCAATGTTCACTCACAATCCCTATAAACCAGCCTCCCTGGGTTGAGCTTATGGTTCGGAACGGAGATTGTACAGGCATTTACGCACACCCAGTCACGATAGCTTAGGTAGCAATGCACAAACTAACACACAACTTATCAGAATCTTCAATTGTGTCTCGTTTATTGTCAAGATCAAATATCTTTCTCCACCATGCTTCACATCAATGAAATTCTAATACATGTTATTTATAATGCACATCGTATACATTTTACCAATACCCTTAAGTCTAATACCCCTTTTCTCTATCCACAATGACGATGTTTTGTAATTAGTATAGTGAAATTATTAGGTAATTGCATATGATTGAAACGTACTAATATATATTACCTAATAAATGGAACAAATGGAACAATTTTAGCGTCAGGCGAAAGCGATAAGGATATTCAGTCTCATGCTAAAAATAATGACTATATTGCTAATGATAGTAGTGATGGTCCAACGGAAGATGGTAGTGATGGTGCAACGGAAGATGGAAATGTCGTTAGACAATGCTATTATGATAGCATTGACTGCAATGAAATCGAAGAAAATAATAAGTTACTTAAAAACGATAGACAATTAGTTACAAAAAATAGTATTAAGTTGAGGGTATATTATACAAATTGTAGAAGTTTATGTAACGAAATGGATCAGCTTAGGGCAATTGTTAGCAAGGAACATATATACATTGTAGCGATTACAGAAACCTGGATAAATACTTACTCTAGACATCTATTAGCAGAATTTCATATGCCAGGATACAATTTATTTAAATATGACAGAACAGACAGAAGGGGAGGTGGAGTTGCAATTTATGTCAGGGATACTTTAAAATGTTGCCTTAGATCAGGTATTAAAACAAATAGCGAAAATGAAAGTGTGTGAGTAGAGATTAGCAGGGAAGGTGAGACAATTATTTTGGGAACCATATATAGGGCACCATGTCTTTGTCGAAATTTAGGCAAATTATTATGGGAAGAAATCAGTAAGGCATCTCAGAATAATAATGTTTGCATTTTAGGCGACTTTAATCTTCCAGGTATAGACTGGGTTAATCAAACTAGCAATAACGAATCCGAAGATTTTCTTGAAGTAGTACTAGACAACTTTCTCTTTCAATTTGTAAATTCGCCAACTAGAGGATATAATAATTATTCTTGACCTAGTTCTTAGCAACAGAGAAAATTGGATAACAAATTTAGAAGTGGGCGACCAGCTAGGGAACAGTGACCATAAATCAATATATTTATCTATAGAATTAAATCATAAACCAAAGGAAAATAAGGTTCTTATCCCTGACTTTAGAAAAGCCAATTTTAGGGGATTAAAACGATCACTCAGAATTAAAGGGGAGGCAGGAGATTTAGGTCAAGTAAGCCGATTAGTTCCAGCAGAACCGAGAGGTCAGGGCCAGGTGGGTCACACAGCTGAGATAGTTAGACAACCAACTGAAAATTTAAATAGTGTGTATAATCAGTTCATCTCTGCCTTACAGAGCGAACAAGATAAATATATACCAAAAAGAAAATTTAGATCACATACAAACCAACCAAAATGGATGACAAATAAATTAGTAGATCTTATAGGTAGAAAGAGAGGTGTATACAGAAAAATACAGAAAGGCGAAATCCACCTTATAGGATATCACCATAACTTGTCGAGGCAGGTAAAGAAGGAAATTAGGAAGGAAAAAAGAAACTACGAAATCAAGGTAGCAAATGAATCCAAAAACAACCCTAAAACATTTTATCAATAGTATAAATCTAAGGTAAAGGATACAGTAGGGCCTCTTAAGAATGTGATACAAGAGATTACAGATGATGAGTTAGAAATTTGCAATACTCTAAATAGTCATATCTCTTCTGTTTTTACAAACGAAAATTTAGATAAAGTTCCAGTAGTCAACCAAGTTTTTAACGGTAGTATAGACGAAATATTAAGCACAGTTCAGGTCACTAGTGACGAAGTAATTAAGGAAATAGATAGACTAAAACCCCAGAAATCTCCAGGTCCAGATGAGGTGTATGCTAGGGTATTAAAAGAATGCAAGGACGAATTAAGTTACCCATTAACTCACCTATTTAATAATTCACTAGCTTTAGGCTTAGTTCCTGATTCATGGAAGCTCGCAAATATAATTCCGATATTTAAAAAAGGTGATAAGTCCATAGCATCAAATTATCGTCCTATTAGTCTCACATCAATTATAGGGAAATTGCTAGAATCAATTATTGCCAGGAAAATTAGAAATCACTTAGATATGTTCAAGTTAATAAAACCCTCTCAACATGGTTTCACTCCTTCATGGACGATCCTGCCTAACAAATGTACTCAGTTTTTTCTCCGAGGTTTATGAAGCGGTAGATAACGACAAGTCATATGATATAGTTTACCTAGACTTCAGTAAGGCCTTTGATAAAGTTCCACATGAAAGGCTGTTAACCCGGGAACTGCGGGGAGACTCTCAAGAGTTCCCCCGGCGGACTGCGGGAAGACTCTTAAGAGTCAGAGAAAAAAAAAATCAACTTTTGACATCAATTTTTTTTTTTTTTTTTTTTTTTTTTTTTTTTTTTTTTTGGGCCCCTGGGCCATGCAAAATATCAGTCCTCTACCTCCCCTCCTTCCCCACTTTCCTCCCCTCCTTCAGTTATCACCTATTTTCCCTGTTATTCCCTTATTCTGAGGTATATTTTCGTGCTAACATTAGAAAGCCGGTTGCAGGGTGTGGTCATCACTGATAGAAAGCGAGTGCAAGAGAGAGAGAGAGAGTATCGATCGACTGTGTCTCAGTGGCCTTGGGGGAAATTGGCGGGAAAGCAGCTTGCCTCACCCATACATTATACAACTCGCGGGCTATATCTCCGATTTTGACCATCCAAACGCTGTTTTCACTCGTTTTATTGTTGTTTCAGGTTAATACCTTTATAATCAACCCATAATAGGCGCGTATGGATAAGTATTAATGCTATTAATGGTACAATGAATATTTTAGTGACGGAAACACCTCAAATACATGCGCACAGGGAGAGGGGTCTAATTACCCCCATGCGCACTTGTTAGGTTAAGGAAGATAGAAGGACATGGTATTGGGGGGATGCTACTCAAGTGGATTAAGTCATGGCTGATTGGTAGGAAACAGACAAATAGTACAAATGGTGTAAAATCAGACTGGGGATTATTTAAAAGTGGGGTCCCCCAAGGGTCGGTTTTGGGGCCCCTTCTGTTCATTATCTACATAAATGATCTTGACTCGGGCATAAAGAGTAGGATCAGTAAATTTGCTGATGATACTAAAATAGGTAGGATAATAGAGTCAGCTAGCGACAGGGAATGTCATCAAAATGATCTCGATCACTTGCACGAGTGGTCCATAAATTGGCAGATGAGTTTCAATGTAAACAAATGTAAGGTATTAAGGATTGAAAATCGTATTTTGCTAAATCGTATGCTAAATACAAACTAGACAATGTAGAATTGGATAACTCAGAGTGTGAGAAGGATCTGGGGGTGCTCGTTATTAATGATCTGAAACCCAGAAAACAGTGTATAAGTGTTAAGAATAGGGCAAATAGAATTCTAGGATTCATATCTAGGAGTGTTAGCAACAGGACTGCTGAAGTTTTCTTAAAACTATACTTAGCTCTAGTAAGACCCCATTTAGATTATGCTGTTCAATTTTGGTGCCCTTATTATAGAATGGATATCGACCCTTTAGAGGCAGTCCAAAGAAGAATGACCAAAAAGATACATAATATTAGAAATTTATCGAATGAGGAGAGGTTGAAAGTCTTAGGCCTGCACTCACTAGAGAGACGAAGATGTAGGGGAGACATGATAGAGGTATTTAAATGGATAAAAGGTTTAAATAAGGGCGATATAGATGAGGTATTAAAGCTAAAGAACGGCGACATAATGGTGTCTCATATGGTGTAAAGTTAGATAAGTTTAGATTTAGGAAAGATATAGGAAAGCAATGGTTTGGAAATAAGAGTTGTTAACATGTGGAATGCACTGCCCAGAACAGTAATTAGCTCAGAAACAGTTGAAAGCTTTAAGCATAAGTTGGATTCCTATATGGGTGATATGGGCTGGGTGTGAATGGGAGGTGCTTCATGTGGGCCGCATGGCCATATGCAGTTTCCCGCGATCTTATGACCTTATGTTGTTATGTAATTGGGGTTGGGCGTGACAGGGATCTGCCTTGTGTGGGCCGATCGGCTTTTTGCAGACTCCCATTTTCTTATGTTCTTATAATTCATATTCTTGAACAGTATTGCCTTACAACTTTAAAAAAGAATGTTCATCCATGTTCCGACTTCTGACAAGTAGTCAGCCTTCACACACACTTAATCTCTACCCTCCAGTATACCTTCCCACTCGAATGTTTGTTAGTCTGTAGGTTCAAGCAGGACCCACACACTACAGGTCAACCGGCCAGCAAAAAGAAAACGGGAGTGGGGTACTCAGTGACGTCACGCTCGCCTTCACCCTTGAATTCATCAACCTCTGGGACAACTTCTACAACCAGCCTACTCTGTTCCGCAAGGATGGCACTCATCTAAACCCTGTGGGTTCAGCACGCATGGGTCGTCTCCTACACGAAGCAGTCCGCAGCCATGGATCAAAAAATGCCATCCGAGAAGAAGCAGCAGTGACATAAATCATCCAACGCCAAGCAAAAAACAGAGGCAACCAAGGACCACCAGCGATAAGGACCGAAGACAGCGAGGACCGAGGACAGCCATGAACATAAATGTAGATCCGACAAGAACCAAAAATATTATTAAAGAGCGTTCCGTGAGGTCTAAAATAACAAATTTAAAGGTTTTCTATGCAAACGCTCGTAGCATACGCAATACATTTTCAGATTTAGAGGAGCTATAGACCAGTCAAAGTAGGGCTGGACTTAGAACAAATTGCAATAGAAGGTTTTTTGGCTTTAACTTGTTTATTAGGTCCCTCTGATGAACATATAAAAAGTCTCCAACTTTTGGACACCGGGAAAGTGGTTAATTTGCATAAATTCAAGATGGCCGCCGTCCAAAGCTTCAATTTACAGATAACTTTTTTCTGGTTGCTCCTAGACCCTATAAATGTATTACAAACAACGTTTTTTGGCTTTAACTTGTTTATTAGGTCCCTCTGATGAACATATAAAAAGTCTCCAACTTTTGGACACCGGGAAAGTGGTTAATTTACAGCCAAAAAACCTTACAGCCAAAAAACCTTCTATTGCAATTTGTTCTAGGTCAAGCCCTACCTTTACTGCACATTATTGTCTATTACATTTTGCCTAGGCCTATACTAATCCCATCATCTTGTTTCTTGTTTCAACAGATTGGTGCGACATCTACCGAAGCCATGGAAGAAGAGGTGGTGCATAATCCCTGCGGCATTTGCTCAAACACGTTAGACGAAGGAGAAACAGTCAAGCTGAGGGCGAAGGGAGCAGATACTATCAACAAGGCCAGTTCTGAACGTGGAACGCCATCAATTACCGTGTCCGAGGGCCAAACGGTGCACATTGATTGCCGAAAGAAGCATGTCAATACGAAGCCAAATAGAATTCCTGGGAAGCAGAAGAAACGTCCTGAAGAACCTGCTCTTCGTTCTCAGACACCAGACTTTTGTTTTACAGAGAACTGCTTTGTTTGTGGTACAAAAATCTATTTGGACACAAAGCATGATTCAGAAGAAGTGTATCCAGTACGCACCTTCAACTTTCAAAGGACAATACTTTCTGCATGTGATGCCAGGGCTGATGAGTGGGCTGACACTGTTAGAGGCCGAATTAACTTTGCACGCGATCTTCCAGCAGCTGACGCAATATATCACAAGCAGTGCAGCTCAAATTTCCAGACACATAGGCAGATCCCCTCCAAATATCGTGATTCCGCAGACAGTGAACCTCCTCGCAAGGGTCGCAAAGTAGATGCCTCACGAGAGGAAGCATTTCTACTCGCAATCGAGGACCTAGTCAGTGGCAATGATGATGAACAGACTACAGTGGTTGATTATCGTTGATAGAATGTCCCAGTTGTGCCCTGATGTTGAAGCGTATAGTGTACAATACATGAAACAGAAACTTATTTCATATTTTGGGGATGAACTGGTTATTAGTAACGTGCATGGACGCAGCGATGTTGTAACTGTCAAAGAAAGTGCTGCAAAGATTTTGCAACAATTCAAAGACTCACCACAGACTGATGATGAGGAAGCAGAACAAAGAAAGATAGTCAGGGCTGCGGCACGGTTGATCAAAGCAGATATAAAGAACATTGATACTTGTAGAGATTTCTATCCAGATCCTTCTGAACTCCGGTCGCTGGAAAAGAATGTGGCGTACGTTCCGCAGTCCCTTCGTATATTGCTGCAAGAGACGTTCAGTGGCAAGTCATGTGATCTTGAAGTTGCATCAATTGGACAAAGTATCGTGCAACTTACCAGACCAAGGGCCATTGTAGCACCCATTCAGTATGGATTGGCGGTTCAAATGCACCAGCACTTTGGTTCCCGCTTTCTTGTGGACAGTTTACACAGCCACAGCTTCTGTCTGCCTTACGCAGAAGTTTTGAGGTTTTCGAAGTGTGCTGCCAATTTCAGGGGCACCAACATATCCACTGCAGGCAGGTTTGGACAGTTCGTTTGCAGACAATGTTGATCACAACTTGCGTACGCTTGATGGGCGAGGAACATACCATGGTATGGGTATAATTGTTGCTGTCACCCCTGAAGTAAGAGACACAACATCAATACCAAGATTGCAGTCACCTGAAAACAACTTCACGGCAGCTCAAATTGAAATCAAATACTACCGCAGTGTTCGCAAGAAGGGTGGGCCTCTCGAATTTAGAAAGCTTGACCCCATTTCAGCATCTGACAAGCTTGAAAATCTGGACATACTGTGGAAAACGTCATGGTTGCTTCGACCAAAACGACCAGGCTGGTCCGGCTTAATGCAGAGTGTGTGCCATGGACCACACCCATTATTCATCCGTCCATTTCTTGCCCATGATTGACATGGACCCTACGGACATGAGTTGTATTTACTCAACACTTCACTTCGTTGCTGCGGAAAGCCATCGCCAGGGAACGACGCCAATGCTGACATTCGACCAACCGCTTTATTGGAAAGCGAAGACGATCATTGTTCATGAGAAGGAAGGAAGCGAACTGAAACCCATTGTTTTGAACCTTGGTGGCTTTCACTCTGTGATGAGCTTTTTGGGATGCATGGGACATGTTATGGAAGCATCTGGGCTTAAGGAGGTTTTGGAACTTATATACGCTGAAAATGCTGTGACCCAAATGCTGAGTGGGAAAGCCTATGCACGAGCAATCAGAGGCCACTTCTTGGTTGACACAGCCTTGAGTTCGATTGTGTTAGGCAGGGCATACGGTGTCAACCTCTCAATGGTAGATGAGGAAAGTGACGCATGCAAGGACTTCCAGGAGGCTGCAGATCTTTTGGATAAGCTGTTGCGTGAAGACGTTTCACCGGATGAAGTCTGCAGTAAAGACGTTTTCAACAGAATTTCTGAAAAACTTAAAGCTGAGAAGAGCTCCTTAGCAGAGCATAAGATGGGAAAGCTATGGATTCAATACATGGACATGATTGACCTGCTGCGTCGCTTCCTGAGAATGGGCGATTTCCTACTGTACCTCGGAACACTCCAGGAGATGTTGCCGTACTTTGCAGCGTGTGGTCATAACAATTATGCCAAGTCAGCCCATGTGTACATTCAAGACATGATTGAACTTGAGCAGCTCAACCCAGACATGTTCTGTCAATTGAACTCCGGTCTATTTGTGATCCGCCGAAGTGATCGGCTGTGGGCAGGACTGCCAAGCGACTTGGTTATAGAGCAGGTTTTGATGCGCTCTTTGAAAACGAATGGTGGATTGACACGTGGTAGGGGCATGGAGGAAACGCAACGCCTGCGCTGGTTACTTGCTATGCCAGCCTGCGCTGAGGTGAGTGAAGTTATGCAAGAACTGACAGGGAAGCATTTCCACACCTCTGAGCAGCACAAAGAAATGACTGAAGCAAGGCGTGAACGAGATAGGAAGGACACAGAGAAGGTTCTCGCATTCTTCAAGGATTATGATCCATTTCAAGAATCAAATGAACTCAGGAATATTGCCAACGGTGTGACAGGACCAGCCTCGGCCAATCCTCATTTACTGTATGAGGTTGGTATGAACATTGTGCAGAAGATGGAAGGTAGCAATGCTTTTGACTTTTCATTTAGGAAGAAAGATCAAGTTGAGTCGTTGGGTGCAAAGGTTACAATCAGTGCTGAAAAAGTACCAATCGACCCACAGCTCCTTTTCCAGAGGCTCCTCATCTTTGCTAATAACAGGGACTTAGGTGTTGAAGAGGTCTTTGCGTATGAGTTGTCTAGCTACCCTACTGCTCTGTTCGATAAGTGGGGGAGGCTCAGGGAAGCCAATAAACCACAGCTAGGAGATGAGATAGCTGCTGTTGTTCCCAAGTCGTCATTGGAATCATTTGAGGAAGAAAGGACTGTGACCCATGTTCTGGATGGTGGTTCCTTATTGCAAAGGATTCCATGGAAGAAGGGTGACACATTTGAGGACATTGCAAGCATGTACATGAAGCATGTTTCCAAAAACTTTCTCAACCCGGTGGTTGTATTCGACGGTTATAAATCAGGACCTACTACCAAGGACATGACACACAATCGACGATCAAAAGGAGTCTTTGGTCAAAAGGTGATGTTCACACCAACCATGCCCCTTCGGTCAAAAAAGGAAAACTTCTTGTCAAACTCGGACAATAAGCAAAACTTCATTGACTTATTGTGTGAAACATTCAAGGCAAATGGAATTGACTGTGTCAATGCGCCAGCAGATGCAGATGTCATGATTGCGAAGAAGGGAATTGAGCATGCAAGGGAAACCGTGACATATGTGATAGGTGAGGACACAGACTTGTTGGTGCTGTTGTGTCATTATGCGGAACGAGGGATGAATGATTTGTACTTCAAGTCGAGCAAGGAAGGTGGGAAATGTTGGCATATTAACTCAGTAGCAGAAGCTCTCGGTGAAAGCATCTGTCGTGTCCTGCCAGTTGTCCATGCACTCTGTGGATGTGACACAACCTCACGACTGTATGGTATTGGTAAAGGGGCTGCCTTGAGGAAAGTGAGGGAAGACAACGGTTTCTTGAAATGTATAGAAGCATTCTGTTGCCAAAGTGGAAGTAAAGACGCGATATCATCAGCTGGTGAAAAGGCCTTGGTTTATTTGTACGGGGGAAAAGGAAATGACACCCTTGACGAACTGCGAAAGACAAAGTTTTGCAACAAGGTGGCAAAAAGTTCAACTACCGTTGAAGTTCACAGCCTTCCCCCAACAACCGATGCAGCCAAATACCACTCGTTCCGAGTTTATTGTCAGGTCCAGGAATGGATGGGAAAACTGTGTGGACCCCGAGAAATGGGGCTGGTGTCTGCGGAAGGGACAGCTTGAACCGAAGACGATGGATTCGCCAGTGGCTCCTGATTCACTACTGAAATTGGTCAGATGTCAGTGTAAGGGCAACTGTGACACTCAACGCTGTAGTTGCAAACGGAATGAGCTTGAATGTTCCAGTGCATGTGGTCAATGTAAAGGACTCTGTCAAAATAGCAACTTTGATGCAAGCACCGATGATCCAAGTGAATACGAACTCCTATCATGAATTACATAATTGGCTCTGAATGACGTCATACTACGTCATGTTTTTTTTTTTTTTTTTTTTATAAAAAAGAGGGACAACAGGTCAAAAAACCCATACAAGCACAAAGTGCCTGTGTCACCCCTTGTGAAAGAGACAGTTCAGCCTGTCTGTAAGGTTTTTCGGCTGTAAATTAACCACTTTCCAGGTGTCCAAAAGTTGGAGACTTTTTATATGTTCATCAGAGGGACCTAATAAACAAGTTAAAGCCAAAAAACGTTGTTTGTAATACATTTATAGGGTCTAGGAGCAACCAGAAAAAAGTTATCTGTAAATTGAAGCTTTGGACGGTGGCCATCTTGAATTTATGCAAATTAACCACTTTCCCAGTGTCCAAAAGTTGGAGACTTTTTATATGTTCATAAGAGGGACCTAATAAACAAGTTAAAGCCAAAAAACCTTCTATTGCAATTTGTTCTAGGTCCAGTTAAATGATTGCTAGATTTACTGGACTACTAGTGTTTACAGAAAATTATGATGTGATTGGCATAACAGAATCTTGGCTCAATACAGAAGATAGAGACTTTTTAGCTGAGTATTCACTTCCCGGTTATGTAATGTTTGAGAAAAGCCGAATAAATCGAAAAGGAGGTGGCGTTTTACTTTATATCAAAGAAAGTCTTAACCCTACCCTCTTGTCAAAACCTCAAATTGTGAACGTCGACACATCTTTTGTGCAAATAAAGAATAATAAAGGTACAAAAATAATACTTGCATTAATATACAGACCTCCAGCTCAATCAGTGCAAACTGACCGAGAAATTTACGAACAAATTGCAGATGTAAGTAACTCACAAGATACCGTAATTTTTGGCGACTTTAATTTACCTGTGACCAAGTGGGGCGATACTCTTACTTCACACTCCGGACATGACTTGTATACGAACTTGCAAGAGAGTTCGCTTTATCAATTTGTTCGAACGCCGACCCGTGGTAATACGTTCTTGACATTGTATTTGCAACAAAAGAAGAATTGATAGAGAATTTGAATGTTGGTGATGAATTCAGTAACAGCGACCATCATACGATAACTTTCACTTTAAAGTTTACTAGTAACGAACCAAATAGTAGCATCGAAAAAGTCCCTAATTTCAAGAAAGCAAACTTCCATAAACTTAGAGCTATGTTTAAAGAAACTGGCTGGATCTTTTTAATTAACAATAACGACATAAATACATCTTGGAAGTTTTTCGAAACCACTTACCTAAAAGCAGTGCAAGACTGCATACCATCGAAAATACGGCGTCCAGGCCATAATAATAAGCCCAAATGGTGGAATAAAGATATTTCAAACTGCCTGCTTGCTAAAAAATTTGCTAATGATAGATTAAAATCTTCACAAAATGACTAAGAACGGGTGAAATTTGTAGAGCTACGACGCAAAGCCAAAAAGTTAATTAAGGAAAGTAAAAAGGCCTTAGAGTTATATATTGAGAATCAAAGTAAAACAAACCCGAAAGAATTCTATAGTTATATCAGAAAGAAAAAAGTAGTTACTTCAACTGTTGGACCGTTAGTCGATGAATATGGAGAATACACCAAAGACGACGTACAAATGAGTAATGCCCTCAATACCTTCTTTGCATCAGTTTTTACAACAGAAGACCTCAGTGATATCCCTACACCATCGCCGATTCATATTGATAATTCAGATGTTCTAAGCAATATCACCGTTACAGAGAGAGAAGTATTGAATTGTTTAGATAAACTCAAGGTAAATAAAATGCCTGGACCTGATACAATCTCGCCTAGAGTTCTAAAGGAAGCAAAGGATGAGCTCTCCAAACCACTGACATTACTATTCAATAAATCCTTGCAGTCTGGAACTATGCCTGATCAGTGGAAGCTAGCCAACGTAACACCGATATTCAAAAAAGGCAGCAAATCCCTACCCAGTAACTATCGTCCAATTAGCTTAACCTCAGTTGTATATAAAATGCTAGAAACGGTCATACGAGACAGACTCGTAAATCACTTAGAGGAAAATAACATACTTAAAGATACTCAACACGGCTTTCGTAAAAAACGTTCCTGTTTAACAAACCTCTTAGACTTCTTCCACGATATCCTCAACCTCTACGATGAGAGTAAAGCTGTAGATATTATATACCTTGATTTTCAAAAGGCCTTTGACAAAGTTCCCCACAAACGTTTACTGCTAAAACTAAAAACGCATGGAATACAGGACGGTGTGTTGAAATGCATAGAAAATTGGCTCGGCAATAGAAAGCAAAGAGTAGTCATAAACGGTAAGGCATCTAAATGGACCAATGTAAGTAGCGGGGTACCCCAGGGATCGGTACTAGGACCAATTCTCTTTCTAATTTACATCAACGACATAGATGAGGGTCTCACCTGTACAATATCAAAATTTGCTGACGATACAAAAATTGCAAATAGCGTACTCTCAAAAGAACAAGTTGACGATATGCAACACAATCTAGATACATTGTCATGTTGGGCCCAAATTTGGCAAATGAGTTTCAATGCGGATAAATGTAAAGTACTACATATCGGATACCTAAATGAGAAAGCAAACTATTCGATGAATGGCACTCAGCTTAAGAATGTAAACAGAGAAACCGATCTGGGAGTAACAATATGGAGTAACCTAAAACCGAGTCAACAATGTTCAGAAGTTGTTAAGAAGGCAAACAAAATAATTGGCTTTATAGGCAGGTCATTTGAGCATAAATCCAAAGAAGTTATCCTAACCCTTTACAATTCCTTAGTCCGCCCTCTTCTTGAATACTGCGTTCAATCCTGCTGCCCTTATTACCATAAAGATATAAACAAGCTAGAACGAGTTCAACGTAGATTTACCAAAATGATACCTAGCCTAAAGAACAAACCATACGAAGAGCGAAGAGCGTCTTAGAGAATTAAATCTATTTCCTTTAATCCAGCGCAGATTAAGAGGTGACTTAATTCAAGTGTTCAAAATCATCAAAGGCATCGACAATATGAACTGTAGTAAGTACTTCACTATCGACCAATCTAATTACACGAGAGGAAACGGTTGCAAAATTATTGGTAAATCTTTTAACTCGCACGAATCTAAGAATTTCTTCTTCAATCGAGTTGTCAACTTGTGGAATGGGCTTCCCCGAAACGTTATAGACTGCATCACCGTTGATTCATTTAAACTCCGCCTAGACAAATATCTCGCATCAAACCCGCGAGTGACTGCGTTTGTAAATGAATAACTTTATTTTATCCCCCCCTCAGTTACTAACCCATCTGTCCTCTACTAACTTCCTAATCCTGCCACGGACATTAGTTCCAGGGCAGTAATTCCCTTTCCAATGTTCCCTTACCCACTCTAAACCACTGTTTGGACACTTGATCCTCAGTGTTTTGGAGGACAAGCAACCTAGAAGGGTCACTAGATCTGTTGTTGCTTGATTTCCTTTGTACTCCTTTGTACCCAGGGCTCGCTCACCACTCCCACTCTCCCACTCCTTTCGCTATGTTTATAGCTCCTTTTTGTTAGTTGTTGAGCAAAATGATATTATTTTCTTTGACAAAATAAATGCAACTAGTAATATTGTGTGTAACTTTGTGACTTAAATATCTATGATTATACTATTTTGTAACAATTAACCCTTTCAAGCTCCAATACGCGTTTCTGTTCTGTTTTCTGGCTATTAGTAGATGATTTTATTCTGATTAGTAACGGTATATGGAAGCCAAACGGTTGATTGAGATAGGATTTAGCCTTTTAATACCCACAGATCCTTCCTAAGCTGCATAAAATCGTCTAATGATAGCCAAAATATACTGCTAAAACGTGTCAGAGCTTCAAGGGGTTATGAAGGGGAAATATCAATATTTTGGAATATAATATAGCCTACTGGGGTACATAAAAATCAAAATGACTACATGCTGTTCAGTAATTCCATGATGGTAGCCTACATACAATAAACTAATATGATAAATCCAAAATGAATTACAATTTAACCCTAGATGTGGTTGTGTTGTCATTATTAGCATGTTGTCCCTTATGGTAGAGTTCCTTATAGAGGCAAGCACGACCACTTAGTGCTGCACTGCATGTTTATCAATGTAATTCTACAGTATCCTAAAACCTTACATAAATAAAACATACCCATCAGTAATAAGTTAAAACAAAATCAAGTTTAGGAATAGGAAAGACATACAAAATGAAAATGATTGGACTGAAACAAACCTGATTACAAATCCAACATATCTGTAACACGCATACATATAACATAGGTCATAGCTAGGCTAGTAAAGATATATTGTTTGCCTAATGTAGAATACCGTTATTTGTTGTTCTCTCTCTCTCTTTTGTTGAAAGCTTGGGATAATGTTTAATTCAATACACTTATAAACATGTATTATTAAAGACAAACATTACTTAAGAACATAAGATCGCGGGAAACTGCATAAGGCCATGCGGCCCACACGAGGCAGCTCCCATTCACACCCAGCCCATATCATCCATATGCGAATTCAACTTCAGCTTAAAGCTTTGAACTGTTCCTGAGCTAATCACTGCTCTGGGCAGTCCATTCAACATGTTAACAACTCTATTCTCAAACAAGCGCTTTCCTATGCTTTCCTATATCTAAACTTATCTAACTTGAAACCATTTGAGCGGGTTATGTCGCCGCTCTTTAGCTTTAATACCTCATCTATATCGTCCTTATTTATACCTTTGTATCCATTTAAATACCTCTATCATCGTCTCCCCTACATCTTCGTCTTTCTAGTGAGTGCAAGCCTAAGGCTTTCAATCTCTCCTCACCCAATAAGTTTCTAATATTATGTATCATCTTCGTCATTCTTCTTTGGACTGCCTCTAAAGGGTCTATATCCATTCTATAATAAGGGCACCAAAATTGGACAGCATAGTTCAAATGGGTCTTACTAGTGCTCAGTACAGTTTTAAGAAAACTTCAGCAGTTCTGTTGCTAACACTCCTAGATATGAATCCTAGAACTCTATTTGCCCTGTTCCTAACTCTTATACATTGTTTTCTGGGTTTCAGATCATTACTAACGAGCGCCCCACGATCCTTCTCACATTCTGAGTTATCCAATTCTATATTGTCTAGTTTGTATTTCGCTTCTAAATTACGATTTCCAATCCTTAATACCTTACATTTGCCTACATTGAAACTCATCTGCCAATTTATTGACCACTCGTGCAAATGATCGAGATCCTTTTGAAGACATTCCCTGTCGCTAGCTGACTATTATCCTACCCATTTTAGTATCATCAGCAAATTTACTGATCCTACTCTTTATGCCTAAGTTAAGATCATTTATATAGATAATGAACAGAAGTGGCCCCAAAACAGACCCTTGGGGGACCCTACTTTTAACTAATCCCCAGTCAAATTTTACACCATTGATACTAACTCTCTGTTTCCTACCAATCAGCCATGACCTAATCCACTTGAGTAGCAGCCCCTTCATCTTGAAGCCATTCACCATGGACAACTTTGCATATTTCTCGTATATTGGTCAAATGAGACAAACAAAATTATACAGCTGACCTCTGTTACCACTTCTGTCTACGATGTGCCCTCTGATCTTGTTTTCTAAGAAGTGATACTTTAAAAGGAAAATCTCCTTACCATATAGCTAGCAACAAAATCTAAAGACTCTTCTTCGACGAGAGTGGTGGTACATTATTTTTTTGGTTTAGTTTCTCATATATCTAAACAAAAATCATACTCAATACCTACTTCTAAATATCATTGAACAACAGACAGATCTGATAAGCACAATTTTCTAGGCGTAACTCACGGTCGTTAGTTAGTTTTGTTTTTGCTATGACCAGTTTTACCCAAGAAATATTATTAATTTTCGGGATCCTGAGTGATGTTGCTTTTATTGCTGAGCAATACACTATCAGTTGCTTTAGTCTTTGTTTGAAACTGACAGCATCTGGATGTCTTATACAACCAAAACAAAATATATGAATAAATATATAAATACAAACAATATACAGTATATATATATATATATATATATATATATATATATAGGGCGGGTGCCCAACTCCAAAAAGGAGTTGAAATAGGGGAGCTATCCCCCCGCCAAAGGCGGCTTTCTAGGGCCTTTCCTAGCTGATGCTGAGAGGATTGGGTTCTAGTCATGTGGTCATGTGGTGATGGGCTGGTCTATCAGAGTGAGAGCTGAGCGATCTCTGCCATACCCATAGCTTACTCTGACTGTTTCTTTTACTTATATATCTTCTAGATCTCAAGTGACGGCGTCTTTTCCGTGGATTGACCTCCCTACTGCCAACCTAATAGTTGGCAGATTGGGAGCCAAAGCGTCACATTTTTCCCTTGCCCCTCAACTTTCCCTTCATAATTGCTGAGGGGCACAGGGCTTTGGGTGAAGCTTTGGTTTCCCGGGCGTTTCCGCGCCCTCCTCGGCTCCCTGCCTTAGAGTGGCTTCGGTCACCCAGGCTTTATTAGTGGTAAGCAGGTTTTTTTTTGTGGGGGCGCTCGTTTATGGCCTTGGCCTTGCTCAGGACCTTGGGGCTGTTCGGCCAGGCAGCCTGGGGAACAACAACAACAACAACATATACAGTATATATAATAATGTGTAGTGTCTTGATTTAACCTTCTTGTCATGATAAATTCAAGGTTATGAGTAACTTTGAGCATTTCAAAGAGTCATATAAGGAAAAGGCAAGATAAAACTACTCTTTGCTGAAATCTGTAGTGGGCTGAAATTGAACTCTATTGTGGTCGTAATGTGGATCATTGTGCGCAAATTGCTTAGCTGTTCTTCCAAATGCAGACCAGACGCACAGTGCTTTCCTATCGCTTGATATAGAAGAATTTACCACATGAAACTATGCATCTGTTGTTAATATGAAGCTTGCAGTTTCTTTCCAGTTTGTGCTGATTAAATTATCTCTTTCTCCTACATATATTATTGCATACTTTACTCGCTATAATTTGTTGTCCATGAACATTTTGGTGAGTTTCACTAAGTTTGTAAGCCAAGCCATATTCAGATTTAGTTATCATGGACATTTCACGAATGTAATCATCTGATATAATATCTCTATTCTTCATCACAAATCCTGAATCTAGGAGATTATTTCTACTTAGTTTGAGGAGATGAGGGTCACCAGCACTCACACACACTCTCTTTATATATTTGCATATTTATCTCCTTAATAATAAATTCCTACACAATCTAGTATTGTATAATATATAGTGTAATATTATTTTTATTATTATTATTATTATTATTATTATAGTTATTTTTGATAATATTACTGTATCGGCGATGATAATGACAGCGAATTTGTAGCAGTGTGGTGAAGATTGGTACCGTACTATCACTGCACTGCTGTTATTTTCGATGTCATTGATAGTATATTGCATTACTGTATTTAGTAGAATACCACTACACATGTAATAATCTGCCACATGTAATGTTATGTCTTTTGCTGTAAACATGACAATTATTGTTCCTTATATGTAAAACTGTAGAGTTGATGCACCAGTTGTTACAACTACTAATACTGTGACCATCATGGAAAGTGAGTACGGTAATACTGAGCAGGTACTGGGTATAGGTGTGGTGGAGTGGTCATGCCACTGGATTGGTAATCCAATGGACCCGGGTTCAAATCCCGATATGTCAATGGAAAGATATTATTGGGATTGAATTTGTGCTGCACCTAGTATCAGTGCATTACCACAAAGTCCACCGAAATGCCAAAAAAATACCCTCATTGTTCCCTGATTAAATAACACTGTATGAATATTCCCATATTCAAAATATGTTACAGGGGGACAATGCCTAGTGAGTTCACTGCTCAATAGGTGGCGTTCTGAGAGTGAGGGTCTGAGTCTGGAGGGTGAGACGGTGAAGCACTTGAGCGAAGCAACCGGCCGCTTCAGAGATGGAGCTGCTTCGAGCCATGATGGATGCTTCACATGTCTCACTCCCCAGACTGGAACAAGACCTCACGGGCTTCACCGTGTTGAGCGGTGGAATGTACAGGCTCTCAGCCTATGCCCGAGAGGGAGTAGTTGGAATATAGAAAAACAAAAAAATAAATAAATATTTCAGTGGATCAAGTGGTCAGGTCTGGGCAGACCCAAGGCGTCAGTGAAGTCACGCAAACTCACCCCTCCCCGCGCGGCCAGGGCTGGCCGGTTGGCCTGTTATGCTGGGGTCACACATTCACGTATAATTATGCTCCCGTACGAAGGTTTATTGGTAGTTGGCAACCGAATACGTAAAACGTAAGGGCTTAGTACGCAAAACGTAAATGAAATTGTGTCTAGTCGTGGGTGTTGGTACGCATGGCGGGAGTAGCCACGCTGGTCGGGGAGATGGTGGGTGCGGCCTAGGCCGCCCGGTATGTTTTGGATTTCGAATCAGATACGTGGCTCGCGGTCACGTATGTCAAAAGTCGGGAAATCCTACGTCTGACCGGGCTAGCTGCTACGTCTTACGGGAGCAGCCCCGTAAGACGTAGCAGCTAGCCCGGTCAAACGTAAGCTTCTCCCGCCAATCGTACAATATTCCCGTCAAACGGGACAATTAAAGTTAGTCCGGGCGCATCTGGCAGCACCGCTGCACTGCGTGTTGGCGGGAAGACGCGGCAACGTTGTACAGGGGTATATAAGGACCAGTGGGGGACACTCCCGTCACACCTCTTACCACACCGGAGCAGCAAACAACAAGCCAACCCTGCCACCTGCTTGCCACCCTCTGCACCCTGCCCTGCCCTGCTTGCCACCCTCTGCACCCTGCCCTGCCCTGCCCTGTACCATGCATAAGAAAGGCGTGAAGAAGGCCAGGAAGGCTTCCCCTGCCACCTCGATGTCTGCCACCTCACCGCCTGCCACCTCACCTTTTGACCCCTCTCAGCCTGGCCCCTCCAACTCTGACCCCTCTCAGCCTGGCCCCTCCAACTCACCGCCTGCCCTCTCGACGCCTGAGGAAGATGAAGTTGTTCTCGACCTCGGCCCCGATAGTGGAGAGCTCGAGGTTGAAGTGGATGAGAGTGAGGAAGACGAGGAGGAAGAAGAAGAACCTGCACCTACCAACAGCGTACAGGCCCCACCAAAGAAACGGCGCCGGAAGAAGACCAACATAATACTGACGGAGGAGACTGAGCGTATGCTGGCAGATTGGATTGAGCTGGATGTGCCTTTCATTTATGACAAGCGTGACCCCAGGCACAAAAACATGGAGCATATCGAGGCTGTATGGGCGGAGAAGGCTGCGACCATGGACCCACCAATGACCGCCTTCGATTTGAAGACGTGGTGGGGATCTCTCCGCTCCAGGTTCGGCCGGCTCAGCAAGTTGAAGAGTGGTGATGGGGCCAAACGACTGACGGAGAGGGAAAAGTGGATCCTCAACATGTTCCACTTCATGAAGCCACACATCGTCCGTCAAAAGAACGTCACTTGGTATGCCTGAGGTACGTTGATATTTTTTATGTTTTCAAACCCTTTCACAGTGACAGTGTCAGTTTTTTTGTTTCGTAATTATTTTGCTTATAATGATGCTATTATTGTGTTCAATTTATCGTGTTAACTTCAAATATTTGTTAATGAAACGCATAATAACTCAAACCAGTTTATTCATGTTATTTTAAAGGTTACAAGGATGAATGCTTATGTTGAATGTTATTTTAAAGTTCATAAATAATGTACATGTTACTAATTATACATTCATGTCACAACAGTCTGCTGCCCAAGCTGCAGCACCGGAGCTTGCTGCTGTTCCTGTCCCTGACCGCACCCCAACACGTCCCGTCCCAGTCTACGAGGTGGATGACCCATCTGCCAGCAGTCAGGAGGAGGAGGACACACCCCCAGCCATCGCGGAAGGTGAAGAAGGGGAAGCCTCCTGGTGCTGTCCCTTCAACTTCAACACACGGGACCCTGGAGCAAGTGAGTAGAGGAAATATTAGTTACATTGTTCATTGGTGGCACCCCATTGCAATTCCATGATAGTATTAGATAAAGTGTTTCTGTTTCCAAAGTTATTAGAATAACATAAAGTAATAATAATACTAAAGATGTCATGATTTCACACCATACTATCAACAATAACTTTGAACATATTTGGTTCCCAGAATACCACAAAATTTCATTGGTTAAAATAAATACTTGGTCAAATATGAAAATATTATGTTTCGTGTGTTTAATGTTCTCTTGTACCTTGTTCAAGGTCCTCGTAAATTCGGAGAAGCTGCGCCAGAACCTGGGTCAGGCGTTCGATGTGGTCGAGGACCAGGACCACAAGTATTGGCGCTACTCCCTGGAGGGCATGGTCAAAGACTGTGTGGGGCTGCCTCCAGCTTATAACACCACACTGAAGTTGGAACTCTTGGCAGCCATCGACCGGTTCAAGGTTGCCCATGCGGAGGGAGTGGCCCGGCCTGGTCCGGACCTCTTGCTCCACGCCCACAGGAGCTTTGGCTTTCCGGCGCCCCTACCCCAACCCGTGGCACAGCAGCATCCGACAGTGATGTACCAGGGCACTCCGGCAACCACCCTGCCTCCTCCAACCCTGCCTCCTCCCACCCTGCCGACCCAGCCCCAGCCTGCTGTTGGGGGCATCGTGCTACCTGCACACCAGCTTGCAGCCTTGCAGTCGTTGCTGGTGCAGCCACGTGTAGCGACACCCCCTCGTCAATTCGTCCCGCCTACTGCCTCCACACCCAGCCACACGTCGTTCGACCTGGGGCAGTTTGGCAACACATTCATTGAAATGCTGACGGCCCAACAATCACCTGCACCTGTCATTCCAGGTACGCCTGGGTCTGCCATAGATCCCCTGAATGAGACCCAGGAGACCCCCAAGAAGTAACCATACCCTCTGTATATATATATATATAAATAAATGTTAATTTGTATTTTTAACAAATATATGTATTTGTGTAATGACGTGTGTGTTTCTATTTCCAATATTTTATCATAATTGTTGATTAATAAGATGACATATAAAATCTATAATGAAAGTAATGAGCATACAAAATAAATAATTCATTTAAATGCAATAATGATAATATGGTTAATACTAATTATGAAAATCTTTGACGGACAACTTACATTAAATATAACTGTTAGACATAAAGTACAAAACAAAGGTAACATGGACAAAATAGCAAAATTGAATGAAATAAGAAAGTCAAAGATGTAAAATTAAATAAGCATGGTACAATTTAAGTAATTAAAGGAATTATACACATATAATATAAAAAAAAAGGAAGAACCTAAAACATTAGAGAAAATCCAATTTAAAAGATAAAAATACAATACAAAGCAAACTAGCAAAGACTCGATAACTTAAATGTAAGATGAAACTAAAATATATAACAAAATAATAAGTAAACAGGGGAAAATCTTACAATTTTCAATGAAGTATTTAAAAGTAAATGTAACTCACCTAAATCCGGTCATCCGGCCAAGCCACAGATCCTTGAGGGGAATTAAAGTAGGTCTTGAGGTAGTTGCGTTGAGCCTTGGCAAGCATGGTTGCAGTGTTGCGGGTCACGGGTGGGATGTTGTTTCCTACAGGTGGGTCACTCCTCCAGGCGGCAGGTATGAGTTGGTGGGTGTGTGGGTCCTCTTGATATACCTCTGATTGGGGTGGGCATCGTCCTCGTAGGATGTTGTGCAGAATGCATGAGGCCAACACAACAACCTCTACACGTTCAGGTTTTAGAGATATTGCAGTGTGGAAAACCCGGAAGCGGTTGGCAAGAATGCCAAAGGCGTTCTCTACCGTCCGGCGGGCCCTGCTGATTCAGTAGTTGTATATTCGTTCCGGTTTCGTGAGGGATCGTAGGGGGTAGGGCTTCATCATGTAGGCGCGCAGAGGGAATGCATCATCACCTACTAAGAAGTATTCCGGGGGTGGTCCAGTGGGATCGGTAGAGATGACCTCGGCGGGTGGCAGATTTGCGTTCTGTTTCTCAAGCAACTTAGACAGACTGGTGTGTGCAAAGCCACCACCATCAGACTCTGACCCTATGGCACCAACGTCGACGTAAATGAACTTGTAGTTGGAGTCAACAATTGCCATCAGGACAATGGAAAAAAACTTCTTGTAGTTGAAGTAATATGTGCCACCAAAGTTTGGGTTTCGGATCCGTATGTGTTTGCCATCAATGGCTCCTACACAATGCGGCAGATTCCATCGTTCCTCGTAGCCGCTGGCAACCTCCTTCCATTCAGCAGGCGATTGTAGCGTCTTGATCTCCTGATCTCCGTAGACAGAAATGATGGCCTGGCAGGTGTCTGGAACAATTTGGCTGATGGTGTTGTGGGCAACACGAAAGTTGTATTGCAAGCTCTTATAGGAATCACCCGTAGCGAGGAAACGTAGGGTGATGGTCACCCGCAGACCAGGAGGAATGGGGTTCCGCCAGAACGTAGGTTTCCTCTGAATGAGGGGGGTGACACGTTCCACTATCTCATCAAATAGTTGTTTGTCTACCCGGGTGAAGTTTTTGTACAGTTGTGGACATTCTGTGGCCAACTCTTGCATCAGCTTCTCATAATGGCCATGTTCAGGCCTTCGTTGTAGATATGGCCACACCCACACTGTCCTCTTGCTCCTTTCCTTCTTCTTCTCTTGTTCATCTTCATGGATGTAGTTTGCTATTGCAAGTAGTTCTAACATTTCTATGTAGGAAATGATCCATTGAATGAGCCGAGTGTTATGCCTGTTCTCCGGTTTGATTAGGGAGTTCACCATCTTGAACTCCTCCAGGATGTATTCCGTGATGTTCTTCATGGTGCAGAGTCAGGAGTGGGAATGGGAACGTTGTGGCCAGCCCTGCCCTTTTGTAGTTCCCAAATTCCACCCCAGATCGACGTGGTTGACAAAGACTGTCTTTGTCTGTGTTTGGACTGACGGGGTGTGCCTACGATTGTCCGGAAACGGTCCACGTAAGTCCTACAAACTCCCAAGACGTACGGCCTCAGCTACGCAGGTCTTGTGGGGGCGTGGCCATGGGCGTGGCCTGTGTTCCCGCAAATCGGGCAGACCAGGCGGACTAACGGGGACATGCTTACGCAAGTCGCAAGCACGTACGTAGTTCCATACGACTACATTACGTCTGACGTAACACTGGACCCGTCACGGTACGTCTGTCGGGAAGTGCAATAGTCATGGTCTATATGGGTGTACACGGCCGGACTATGCCCGTCAGAACACAAAATTGGTGATCACGCCTGACGGGAGCTGTCGGGAGCGATATACGTGAATGTGTGACCCCAGCATTAGTGTGTGGGCAAAGACCCTAGAGAATGGAAGACAGACCTGCCTTATGGGCGGCCCAGTCGGCATGGGTCAGACTAGCCACCTAGCGGCTGATAGGAATAAACACTGCAGTTGGCGGCCTCATTCAAGCGGGAGAGGTGTGTGTTTCTCGTACACGTGGATATTGATGGCTTATTATTGTTGCCACGATGGGGATTACAGGATGTTCAGCTATAAACTGCTGCAATAATTCAAAATGGAATAGAGACTTGTCTTTTTTCCACTTTCCAAAGGATCCTAAAAGGTGAGTTTTAACTTAGTTTTGTAGCTAGGAAATGCATAATTTTGTACTATCAAATCATAATGTATCTGATGTCTGTGACACTGATAGTGTACCAGTCTTCCGGTGTATTAACTAACAGGAATTATGCGTCAGCCTGATTTTTAATGGCACACTATAATCATCATTAGGCCTATTGACAAACATATATATGAAAATTGAACTGCTGCCGTCCATAAGAGTTCAGAGTGAATAAGATTTTCAGCCACATTTCCAAGATCACTTGCTGGGGTACTGTTAATACGTAAAATATATTAACAAGGATTCTCTATACTAGGTGTTAACAATTACTAAAGGTATTTTCGATCTCACTATTGTGTGCCACATAATTATGAACGCAGTTTAGTCATAAAAACGCATTGCATCAAGGTGTGACGACTATAGGCTATGATGTTAGAGGAAATGGTGATTATAATAATTATAGAACACGGGTGGTAATGGTGATACTGTGTTAGGCTAATTATATTAGTGATTAATGGTACAAATAATGATGGTAACTGGTGCTATAATATGTTATTTTAAGGCTTAATATATTTTACAATTAAATGTCCATAAATATGAGGTAATATGTTATAGATGATAGCTAGCATACAAATATAATATAACAATTATACACTAAGAAAATATTTTAATTCTCAACATTTCATATTGGAGAGAGAGAGAGAAAGAGAGTGAGGGAGGGGTTGACACCTCAGTAGGGACTATTTAATCCTAGGGGAGGGTATATTTGCCATTAGCAAAGAAATGGAAACACGCACACACATTTGTGTGTGTGAGAGAGAGAGAGTGAGAATGTGTGAGTGTGAGATAGTGAGAATGTGCGTATGCAATTTTCTACCTTTCCTGAGCTAATCACGGCACTAGACAATCTATTTCACACATCTACATCAATTGTGCCCCAGACTCTGATTCTCTCCTCATCACACTATCTGAATTAAACAAAGCTCGTACACAGTCATGTTCAACCCCTAGAGCACCATCAACATCCATTTCAACTTCTTGTGATACAAGTGACTTGTCTTATGACTACCAAGTTGATGACTTGGATGCTAATGGTGTCAGTTATGTTCTAGGCTATGTACTAAAAAAGCTAAATATCTCTTGTGCTACCTGCTCTACTTCATTTGTAAACAAATCTGATTTTCTCAATGTAGCTAGTCAGATATTTACACACATGAAAGCTTCCAAAACATCGAACAGAGACTTTGGTGGTCTCACAGTACCATCAGAGGATTTGGTGCAATCATTTCACTCTGTTCACAGCTCTATGATTGCACCATTCCTGTCTGACATGACAAATCTGGTTGGACCGAATGTGAATTCCAGGTTGACCATATGTGTTGTAAATACTCTGTCACACCTTTCACTCTGCAGAAATTGCTTGTTTAAAATTGCACAAGTGTATTGCAGAATAGCAATATACTGGAAAATTCACAAACTAAATAATAGTTATCGAGCTTCCCAAATGAAAAAACAAAGCAGGAAATCTTTAATTTTGAAACATATGTAGTGCTAACAAGTTCACATCAGGCCTAAGATGCTCGGGGAATAAGTGTGGTAATATACAGCCCATTTACTCCAGCCCTGTTTTAGTTACAGAGATTAGAAGTAATACTTTCTGGCCTAACTATAATGAACAGGGTATAGTAGTAGTAGCAGTTGTAGTGGTGGTGGTGTATTCACAAACAATGTTACATAGTCATAAGAATGGCTTTATAGGTGGTGGTGGAGTATTAGGCTACAGTATATAATCACAATGTTCTGTAGTGTTAAGAATAAATATACAAGGTGGTGGTGGTGGTGGTCTACTGTACTGCAGGCTATTACATATTCACTATGTTCTGTAGTATATATATTTTTTTTTTTTTTTTTTTTAAGAGACAATGAACGGAGGAAGGAAAAACACAGATAAAACAAAAAGGTCCATGTGCCTAAAGGCATCCTCCATTCATAAAATGTTTGTAACAACTGGATTTAAACATTTGTAGATTGTAAGTTTGTGGAAAGCAATTCGAGGGAAGTGAATTCCAAAGAGTAGTAGCTCTGGGGATAAATGAATTCTGATAAGCAGAAGTTCTGCATTGTGGAGGAGAAAGTGTAAATTCATGGGCGCTCTCAGCTGCCCTAGTTCTACGGGAAAGATGTGGAGAGGCGGCACAATTGAAGCAAGTTCCTCGGAACAATTGCTGTGAAAATATCTGTAGAATAATGCAAGGGATGCAACGTTTCTTCGTATGGATAATATACTGTAAACTCTATATACTTGTGTTTCTTTTTCATGAATATGTAAATATATAAGATGTGATCTGCAATATCCTACAGCTGTAAACAATGAAGTAGCCTACAACTGTATAATTTCATTCTTGGTATAAATTTAGTTTTCTTAATTATTTCCTTTCTGTTTATCTTATTATGTATTCAAAATGGCTTATAAATGTTTATACACAAGTGATATTGTCATACTGATATTATCTTCAGCATAAAGAGTAATGTGTATGGCTATTGAGATGAAGTGTACGCCAGCAAGAGTAGTGTTTCCTATTGGCCGCTAGAGGTGCTACCGTCGCGGCGAGCCCGGGCAATAAACAAAATTAACGCTGAGTGCCCCATCCTATTACTATTTACTATACTTGGTGTGGGTCAGTGTGTGGGTCCTGGGTTCAAGTACTAGTCACCTTTCTACTCGTCCGGCTGCATTTCCACCCAAACGTTTGCTCTTCCATTCGCTTACCAGTTTCCCATCTGCCCATCTGCCTGTCACTCCCTCATTTCCCTTTTCAATCCTCTTTCTTGCTATATGAATCGCCTACCTAATAGTACACGAACAAAACATTGCCCTACACATTAACAATCGAGATCGAGAAAATCTTGTCGACTCATCTACCCACTTTAGTCTGCATTTCTACCACTCTATCTACTTTGCAACTGCCTGTTTTACCTTCCAACTAACTGCCTGTCTTTTTGCGAGACAGGCTACAGATATTGACATACATTTACTATGGGTTTCAGAGACCGTGTGGCATCGTTTTTTGGGAATAACCTATTAACAAACAGTTGGATTAGTATGATATTTTGACATAGCTTTTTTCACACCGTCCCCTAATTTTTGTCAATATAGTGCATTACCAAAAGTGTAGAATTAAGCCACTTGTCCCTGTGTCATGAGGTTAAAGTTGCACATTAACCCCTTCAGACTCATATGACGCAGAGGTTGCCAGATTAGCAATAAGAAATAAGAGTTCTCTCACTCTTATAATTACTTCTCCAAAATTAGTTTTCTGCCCACAGCTAACTCAAAGACAACTGCAGAGGTTGAAGTAACTAAACTAAAGGTTTCTAAATACCCCTGATGGTAACAAAGGTTTTAAAGTATCCCTAATAGGCTCAAAATCGCGTCATATGTCGGAGAGGCCCCTGGTCATTACTAACTTATCGAAATACTCTGGACCCATACCTGCTACTTGCAGGTTAACCCACGCCATGTCTGAGCGCCGGAGCGACCTTGGTGACCCTGGTCTCTGGGTATTCTCCTGGGTGACCTAGATGTGTGTGAATTTTGTGTTTTGTCTGTGTTTGTTCGCTGTTTTGTCTTGTGTTTTGTGTTTCCTGTTCTTGCTCTGTCTTGAGTCGGCCACCCCCAAGAAAAAAAAAATAAAAAAAAAAGAGGAAAAAAAATAAAAAAAAAATAGGAAAAGTGGGGATTGGGCCTGAGCATATATATAGAATATAATAGATGCTAACACTGCAGACAGGCAGTGTCATGTCACTGGGCTGGTAATCCAATGGTCCCGGGGTCGAATCCCGATTTATCAATGGGAAAATATTATTGGAATGGAATTTGTGATGTACGTAGTATCAGTACATTACCCCAAAGCCCACCGAAACGCCAAAAAAAATACCCTCAATGTTTCCAGATTAAATAGCACTGTATGAATATTCCCACATCCAAAATATGCTATAGGGGGGCAATGCCTAGCGAGTTCATTGCTCAATAGGTGGCATTCTGAGAGTGAGGGTCTGAGTCTAGGGAGTGAGACAGTGAAGCACTGGGGCGAGGCAGCTCCAGAGATGGGGCTGCTTTGAGCCGTGGGTGGGAAGCCAGGCTCGTGCAATGATAGCGAGGGCTGGTTGCATCTCAAAGTGCTTCACATTGCTCACTTCGTAGAGTGGAACGAGACCTCACAGGCTTCACTGATGAATGCACGGTTGAATGTACAGGCTCTCAACCTATGCTCGAGAGGGAGTAATTGGAATATAGAAAAAAAAAAAAAAAAAACATCAAGGGGTATATAATAGGAAGAAATGACCGAGGTCTTTTGGTTGTATACTCCATGACACCAGTGCCACCAAATCTCTAGGATGCGCGTGAAACTGACCACGCTTTCAGCCCCTTATATCTATCCTCCTTGGCTCAAACCATACGCTTAAGGGGGCATACCACCGTTTAAGGTGGGTTATTAAACAACAGTATGAAACCAATGAAAATTTGACTGTACACTCACTCACATATTCTGCTACACACTGCCAAACTTTCAGGACTATACACCTAAAACAAATGAAGACAAAATATTTATTTCCATCCCGTGCATGGGTCTTACGAAATGCATTATAGCTCCAAAACTATTACTCTTAGGACAAATACAAGAAATGCAGATACATAGCCAAAAGGATTGTGTACAAAATGGTAGGAAGAGATTTGCAATAAGTTCCTTTCTATAGGCCTACCTGCCAAAAAACTACCCGAACTTACTAAATTTGACTGTACACGAATAACAGACATTTAAAATATCAGGAAATGTTAGATTCTGACACATATTATAAAGTAAATCTACGAAGTTTTAAACAATTTAAAGAGCTTTAAAATTAGACCACATTTATTAAAATTGGATAGCTCAGTTTTGAGCTATAATGGAAAATGTGTGAATCGTCCATAAAGTTGAGGGAAGGAGGTAAACACGACCTACATTAAGATTTTGGTTTTTAATCAATTAATCATACTTAGAATGAGATATCACTTTAATATTTTACCAGAGTGTTGCCAAATGATGGTCATTGTTTTTCCCACCTCCAACTCAAACCGGGACATTTAAACTTTTACACTACCAAACCGTGTGATAGGCCCAGAGGGATAGATTTTAGGGATTATGAGGGAACAGTACCTTGCATTCTACACTTATGTAATTTCATAAATAAATCATCCAAGTGATTTGAGACTTGCACTTACATGTGCGACTTCTCAATTTACTTAGTAGTGAACAGTACCTTTAGGACTGATTTGTCTGTTGTACGAATTCCTTTGTATTTATTTATAATGATAATTTTTGTTAGATATAGTAATTCAAGATTTTAATAACGAATAAAAACCTTCGATTGAGCGTCTATGAATGCTCCCGCTGATTTAAACCACTGACCTAAAATATATCTGGACTAGATTAATTTTCTCCCTTGCACTCAAGGAGGTAAAGAATGTAACCACCACCAGAGGGCCAAGGACGGCCAGTGGCCATATTGAGATACCGTATACAACGCATTATAATGAATTATTACGAATTATAGTACAACAAATGGGCATAAGTAACACACATAGTGATACTGCACGAGATGAAAATCCATGGCGTTTGTATGGTTATATTCCGAAACTTCTGTGTCTCTCTAACGAAGAAGAAGAAAGTGGTGGTTACAGAGGGGAGCGAGAACCAAGCTCCAGGTCTTACATAAAGCTTAGTGGTATAAACTTCGGGTTGACTTAAACCGTGCTCTTACACTTGCCATCCATTTGCATAAAATGCATTCAAAGACACTGCAGATAATCAATGCCGTTCTTTGTTATATTTTATTATAGGAACAGAAGTACGATTTAATGACACGTGTAGTTTCTTATGCAGTAGTTGTTTCATATTTTAAATTAACAGTGTTATGATAATTAGTCTTGTACATAAATTATGCTATTGCTACTTCATGAAATGGGTACAAATTCATGTGGGCAACTGTAAAAAAGTAGGACGTACCCACTTCAACCTACTGTACTGAAAATCCAGCATAATTTAACATCTTGCTGTACTATAACGCACCTGCTGGTTGTTGATGTACCACATGAGGGATGCTGCAGGTCTGGAAGGAGAGGAGGTGCAGTTGACTTGGACTGGGTCATCTAAATAGTATCTGGAACTTGTACCTCTGATGTCAGGGTCACTCTCGGGAGTATCTAGTGGCAGTGTATGGAAAACAAGAGAACATTACATTTTGTAGTATAACACCAATTTATTTTCAGTAGCAGTTATACCTGTACTATGTGTGAAACAAATGAAATAACTCGACCAATTACATTTTTATACATATATTTTACATATTCTCTTCTGTCACAGTAAAGACTCTATAGAACACAAGGTATGCAGTATGTTTCCAATAAAATACTGTGATTAAGAAGAGTCAGAGTACGGTTATTCACATATCTGTTATGGATAATATGATCATTGAATATATGAGACTTGCAATGCAGAATGTTTGGGATTCCATCTAGGGATTATATCAAAAGGGGTCTAAGGAATTTGGAAAATTAATACTAACAAACCACGAGGAGCTCCCCAGTGCCAGAGTCGGTGTGGAAGGATGGTGCCTCAGCAGACACCTCACACTTGTACTTCCCAGACGACCGTAGACTGATCTGTTTTAGGATCACACGTCGGCTGCTGCTCACATCAACCTGCGCAACACACAACCTTCAAAATAATTGCACCCAGCTTTTTGTAACTTGAATACCTATTCAACTTCAATGACTAAAGGACTAAGTTTGACGGGTGTGTTTTTACCATTTCGATATGATGAATCTAAAGAATAAATTACCTAACCATTGAGACCTCAAAGTGGTGTGATACAAAAGAGAAGTATTGTATGTCCAAATAAAGTAGGTTGATTCTGTCAATTTATAGCGAGGCCTTCCTTATGGTTAAGTGCCCCATTAATTACTCCTTCCATTTGTCTATACATTAGGCTACCATAGCACAGTTGGAATGTATGTACAGTCACGGCGGTAAATTGTGGACCAGGCGATGAACCCCTTTCTAGACACTACGCACGTTTATCTCATCCGAACACAGTCTACACTCAGTGAAACTTGGTAGTTTATACTGACAGGCTCCGCTCACTACTGGGTCGCCAGTCAGTTGGCAGAAAACATCAAGTAGAGAAATCGTTTAGATCCTACACACACACACACACACACACACACTTCACTATATGCTTTTACAAAGAGTGTGTATAAGCTAAACATATGTAGTATTAAATTCCGGAGAGTAAAAATTTGACTTTGTATATCGTATGCCAAGTTATATATTCAATGTTATATAATGCAGACCCGGTTTTACTTATGGATCGACTATTTTACGTTCAGGCACATAACAGAATAGGCATCAATATGAAGACAAGGGTTTTGTTCAATACCGACGTTCCACCTATAATTCCTACTGTTTTTAACCTTCTTAGCACGAGTAACATCCGTGTAAATATAGTCTAGTTATTATTAAAAGATATTATTCAGCTTAGGAAAGACATCTACCGAATAAAGGCTATAAATTATCTTATCAAATCCTTATACCTACCACAGACCCTTCCAAAACTGCATTAAAACGTCTAAATATAGCTACAATTAAATAGAAAAGACGTCTCTCAGACTGAAAGGGTCAAATTTGTTACGTATAATTTACCATAGAGATAGGTAAAAAGCGAATGTCGAAACACAATAGGCCTATGTTACCCTTCTATGTAAACTATATTATATTACACGTTTCTGAGCTCGTTTAGCATACGCCAGTGTCATGACATATTTTGTTTTAATATTATTAGTCATTCAGAAACAAAAAGAGAGAGAGAGAGAGAGAGAGAGAGAGAGATTTACATATGTTTATATAGATACACTTGCCACACATATCTTACGATCTCTGCGAGTTGGCCAGGACTTAGTCGAGATAGTAACCCTAAGAGTAAGATAAAGTGGAAGGAAAGGATAGAAAGGATGAAGGTTCCTACTTAAACACTAAATACACTATCAGCAGCCCAAATATTCTCCTTTCTTAACTGAAAAGAGATCAGGTTCCATTAATCTCTCATTGTGTGGTATATATGTAAGGGATGAGATCAATCTTATTGCTTTGCGCTGAACGGATTCAAGTGTCTATAATTATACTGAATATATATTCAGTAGGGAGACCTAAACTGCACATCATAGCCTACTCACAATACTTAGATACAATGTATAACTATGTCTTTCCTATGACAATGAAAATGTCATCTAATAAATCCTAGTGTTCTGTTTGTTTCGTTAGGTACTGTGGTGCATTGGCTTGTGGATTTTAGATTAATTCATTAAGGTTCAGCAGTAGTTTATCGAGAGGCCTTCCCTAGGGTTAAGTGCCCCATTAATTACTATTTCCATTCACCTATGCATAGCCTCCGATAGTGCAGTTGGGATATTGTACATGCTAAGATTGGTATGCAGGATTCGAAACTGCATAATAAATCGTAGGCTTGTGCAGTATTCTTTAACTGTCTTCGTGGCGCAATGCATAAGTGTGTTGATTTTCGGTGTGAGCATCCTAGGTTCGAATCCCCGGACTGGCACATGTGTTTGTTAATTTCATTAATCGAGTTTAGGAGTAAAGTTGGTTGGTGGAGAGAACATGTTAATAATCACTTCTTGGTGTTTTATCTGTGATACGATCTCTACTTTTCACCATTCATGTGATATTCTCATTTATTGTTTTGGGAGCCTATTAGTAGTATCTGACATTTGCTTACATCAAAGGGCATTGCCAATTTTCTGAGAGAGATAGAGAGAGAGAGAGAGATAATGTGCTAACTTAAACCAATATTCAAGAGACTGGGCTTCTCAAATTGGACTCCAGACTTGCATGTCCTGATGTGCAGGTTTGGCACTACTTAAGGTTTCATATTCTCCCAAGTTCTGTTTTTACTAACTACCACTACCATTACCACTTTCCATTCTAAAGATTAATTTCCATATATCACTACCCCATGAAAAAGTGCTATGATATGTGTAAATTAGATTAATGTATCCTTGATATTTATAATGATGGCGTAAAATATACACATTTGTATTCGTAGTTAAAATAATTAGTTAAAGTAGGGCTTAGTGGCTATCAACCCTGCAGGGTTTTTAAGGCAGGATATGTCAGTGGGCATATCAACATTTGGGCCTCGGTTCGAGAATTCCAGTCCCTTAGTGTAATTTATATTCGGTAATTAAATATTAGTAGATATAGAGTAATATTTATATTGATGTGCTAATAACTTCCAAATCCCCGTTTTTTCAGTAAAATTGCGAAATGATACGTTGTGTAGCGCTTGTAAAACTGTCAGTTACCTGCTTTCACGTGAGTGTATTGTATACATGTAAATTGACCTACGGTAGGATAATACTGTATTATTTGTCATTTAACATTAACATCAGTTACTTTATTTTTGTTTCTATTATTTGTATTATTATCATAATCATCACTATAAGCAGCTTTAGTTTGTCCACTGCAAACATTTATAAGCTAGCTGGTCAAATGTTTTCCTGTTCCATCCTACTTTAGCAAACTTTCCGATCTAATCCCTCCATCTGGTTATCTGTCTATCCCTTCCTCTAGCTCCATTTCTATATTCCTATTGTGTTCCTTTGTTTGTCCATCTCTTATCATCTCTTCTAGATATATGATCTTTCCTAGCCCATTTCCTCTTGTCAATGCGATTATCTTCTACTTGTGTTTCTACTCTTATCCAAGAGGCTCTCGTCTTGTCTCTCTAAGTTATCCCTAACATTATCCTATCTATTTCTTTATGGGCACTACAAAGTTTTCATTTAGGAAACTTTGTTACACTCCACAAATTAGTATAGGAAGGACACATTGTTTGCATACTTTTCTCATAAATGCAAGGGGTAACTAGCTTTTCATAATATAATTCTGCTTACCAAATGCGCTCCATTCCATATCTAACCCTGATTTTATTTATCTAGAGTGATCTGAGTTTGTTTTTATAACTTTGCCTACGTATTATATATTCCTCCACTGAATCTGGCCCATAATTCTCTAACTTAATATGTTGTGGTTGCACAAGATCATTCAACATACAGTACTCTTGGGTTTCTTTCTATTCATTTTCAGCACTACTTTAGGCTTCTTCAGTTTAAAATTAGCATCCATCATTTTTTATAACTCTTCCTCCAAGTCGTTAGGATAAACTTTGTCATCAGCGAATCTGAGGTTGCTTTGGTGTTCCCCATTAACATTTATACCCCTATTGCCCCACTAAAAATTCAAAATTATGTCCCCCAAACACGCGTGAACAAAACGCATTTGATATTGTATTATGTCATCTACCTAATTACTGGAGTTTCAATGCACGTTATAATCTGAAATTTGTTAATGCAAACAGTAGCATTTCAACTGTAAGGCACCACACAAAATTAAGTAAATAATAATAATAATAATAAATATATACATACATAACTATATACATTGGAATACAATAATCAAATAATCACTATTACTATTTTATATTTTGTTGTCGGTACATTTTCCTTTACATACGCAGCTGTATATGGGCGGAGCTTATTAACTATCAATGCACTTGCCCGGCCCCCGACCACCTGGAGAGGTTCCGATCTCGGCAGGCAGACATGCAGCAGAGCGAAACCACAAGCCCACCACACTACCAGGAGCACCCTTCATATAAACCGTCTCCCCGGGCTAGGCGCCTGATGAACTATTATCTAGTCCAACTTGCGCCCGACCCCTTACCCCAAATGACCACGTGTTAATTCACTTATCTATTCACAAGCATTCTCCATTCATTCCTGTTCAATACCACTTCCCTTACCTGATCTATAGTCATTCCTCTATCATCCAAGCTAGTCTTACACAGTCTCTCCATGTGATTTCATTAATTGAGCTTAAAAGTAGAGTTGGTTGATGACAAAGTATTAATATAACCCAATGAGCCAGAGTGAAATTTGGTACCATCCAAGAGGCAATTATTAATAACAAACACTCTGTTCGTATACTGTAATAGAATATATATCTATTATATATATATAGTCGAAAGTTGTGTAGCCAGGTAGTATATTTTCTTGAAGGCAGGTGAGATTAAATAATACAGCACATTGTGCATTAATATATATTGTAATACAAAGATTCAATGTCTCTCGCAATCTTTCGAAGTTGTTCATTGAGTTGGTGGGGAGATTGTAGGCACCAATCGATCAGGGCTAGACCCAGGTGTGGTTATAGGCATATGATAAAGAGTCGCTGGAACTCCTGTTTCATTTGCTTGGCCATTCTTACTGATTTTCTTTGTGCCTCATCTACACTGAGAGCAATCCAGCTAGCTCTCACAAACATCTTCTCTTCCTATCCACTTCACTACACTAAACATTCACACCACACTTCATTCCTCCACACTGATTTTTTTATTTTTTATTCATATTAGCCCGGCCTCGGAGTCCCCAGGGGGGGGGCGGGGGGACCATAAATGCCCCTACACCCGACCGACCATCCCCTGACGACCCCACAAAATGACCTGGACCTCGGCCTGCTACCCTTTCTATTGATTTCTGCAACCTTCGCAGACTTTCCTCTAACTTTCACTCTGTTAAACACCATCTCTCCTCCTACACACCCCGTGCTACCGCCAGACGCTGCAGACGCTCTGTCAACGCTCTCACGATATCGATCATAATTTGAGTATTAACTACTCATCCTCTTCATTCTTGTGCATGAAAGGTGGTTAAGAGCACGTTTAACCATCCTGTAGCTTAGTAAGTAACACTGCACGATATTTCGCTGTGTATTGACTGAAAAACTTTGTGTTTATCACAAGACTCCTGCTCGGACAGGGCGCCACTAGCGCCATCTATTGTTTTGTTTTGCTTTGTAAACAAACGCTCTCTTATTACTATATTATATAAATCGTAGCCCCTAATTTTACCCACCTACTGTAGTAAGTATCAATTTAACTGCCTTGTTTGTAAGTAAAGCTTTGCATATTAATTTGCTAATAAACAATATTGTTTACTAACTAACCGCCTACAGGGACTAACGCCGACACCATTTTGTAAACAAACCTTTTTTGGGGATTATACATATTAAATTCCAGCAAATTTTGTACCAAATTTAAGTGCATTCATTTATCTTTTCCCCCTAGATATATTCTTGACTTTTTCTCCTCAGACTGATTTTACTTTAAGCTAAGGGTGGTATTTGTACAAACTAACCTAGCCTAACCCAACCTGCCAAGCTTTTAACCTAACCCAAACCTAGCCTAGCCTATAGCCAGCCAATCTGTTTTATTATTAACTCTTGTAGATATTGTATTTAGTATCCTACTGTAGCTATATATATCTGTAATTTTAGTTGTTGCTTGCACGATCTTGTAATAACCTTTGACTGATACACTTTTTTATCTAAAAAGAGTAGGCTACTGCTTTACTAGGCTTCAGTGACACCAGGGTCATCTGTTGACACAGTATATTAACCCCTTGTGTGCAGTCACACTTTATTTTTATATAATCTCTATTTGGTGAATTGTATATTTAGTTACATATTCTGTTATACATATATTTGTTTAAGGTTAGGTTATCACACCTGGTAGCCTATTTCTGCGAATTTCAATTTTATTATATTCGGTTAGGCTATTCAACGCTGGTAGCCTATTATTGCGTATTTCAATTTAAAAAAAAAAAAAAACTTTTGGTTAGGCTATCGCCCCTGGAAGCCTAATTCTGCGTATCTCAACATTTTTGTTTTCGGTTAGGCTATCACCCCTGATATCCTATTTCTGCGTATTTCAGCATATTTGTTTTCGGTTGAAGTGATTGAAGTGTTTTTAAAGTGAGTGAAGTGTTGTAAAGTGAGTGAATTGTTTTTTAAGTGAGTGAAGTGATCTGAAGAAAGTGACTGTCACCATGCCTCGCGCTTGTGCGAACTGCGCCGGTAGGTTTGGTGAGTCCATGTTTGCTACTATCGATCTTCAAGTCTGCCGGCTCTGCCAGCAACGAGAGAATTTTACAGTGAAATTAGATGAAGCCTACAACAAGATCAACGTCCTCACCATGAAGCTGGAATCACTCCAAGAGTTTGTAACACTCAACGTTGGAGTGCCACAAACTTCAATTGTCACCGCAACTCCAGCAGCCACCAACGCCCCAACGTCAACTGCCAACAATTCAACGCCTACAGTAGCCATTTCAGCTGATGTTTCCGATACTCAAGATACAAATAGCGACTCTCTTCCCCCTCAAGACAACTTCCGTGTCGTGAGGAACAACGTTTGCCCCAAGACCAGGAAACACATACCGATTACCGAGTGTCAAAACCGTTTCCAGATATTCGCAGACTCAGATGACGAAGAGGAAATAGAAGAAGTCCGGCTCGTGGGAGACTCGATGATACGTGGTCAGCTCACAGAGTTTTGCGCCAGGGCACCTAAGACCAGGAAGCGTTTTTGTATCCCTGGTGGTGGTGTGGATGACGTAGTTGCAGCAGTTGACGAGTATCAAAGCTGGCCCCTGCAAATACAATGTACGTCATCCACGTTGGATCCAACGATATACAGCGAACCCGGTCGGAAGATTTGCTTTTAAAGTACCAGCAGCTGATCAAGTCGTTTAAGGAGAAGTCATCAAGGATCATCGTCTCAGGAATCGTCCCCCGGCTCGGTGTAGAGAGCCGATTTTACAACATAGCCACCAGCACAAATCGTTGTCTAGCAAACCTCTGCAGGAAGGAGAACGTGGGATTCGTCGACACCTGGGACAATTTCTACTACGATGACTATTTGTTTTCGGATGATGGAGTTCATCTGAACCAGGTGGGAGCAGCGCGTTTTGGGCGTCTTCTCAACGATGCGGTGAAGGATTTTCGGAGAAGAAATCGACTCAGCACAGGACAACCAGGAAGGAGGACCGAAGACAGCGAGGACGGCAATCTACAAAGGAATTAAATACTAATCCGTCAAGAACCGCGAATTTGGATAAAGCTCCACCAACACGACCCAAATTCAAAACCGTCAGGGATAACGACCGAGGACCGAGGACAGCCATGAATGTAAATGTAGATCCGACCAGAACCAAAAATTCGATGAAAGAACGATCTGCGAGTTCTAAAACCGCAACTTTAAAGGTTTTCTATGCAAACGCTCGTAGCATACGCAATAAATTTTCAGATTTAGAGGAACTAGTGTTTACAGAAAATTATGATGTGATTGGCATAACAGAATCTTGGCTCAATACACAAGATAGAGACTTTTTAGCAGAGTATTCACTTCCCGGTTATGTAATGTTTGAGAACAGCCGAATAAATAAAAATGGAGGTGGCGTTTTATTTTATATCAAAGAAAGTCTTAACCCGACCCTCGTGTCAAAACCTCAAATTGTGAACGTCGACACATCTTTTATGCTAATAAAGAATAATAAAGGTACAAAAATAATACTTGCGTTAATATACAGACCTCCAGCTCAATCAGTGCAAACTGACCGAGAAATTTACGAACAAATTGCAGATGTAAGTAACTCACAAGATACCGTAATTTTTGGCGACTTTAATTTACCTGTGACCAAGTGGGGCGATACTCTTACTTCACACTCCGGACATGACTTGTATACGAACTTGCAAGAGAGTTCGCTTTATCAATTTGTTCGAATGCCGACCCGTGGTAATAACGTTCTTGACATTGTACTTGCAACAAAAGAAGAATTGATAGAGAATTTGAATGTTGGTGATGAATTCAGTAACAGCGACCATCGTACGATAACTTTCACTTTAAAGTTTACTAGTAACGAACCAAATAGTAGCATCGAAAAAGTCCCTAATTTCAAGAAAGCAAACTTCCATAAACTTAGAGCTATGTTTAAAGAAACTGACTGGAGCTTTTTAATTAACAATAACGACATAAATACATCTTGGAAGTTATTGGAAACCACTTACCTAAAAGCAGTGCAAGACTGCATACCATCGAAAATACGGCGTCCAGGCCATAATAATAAGCCCAAATGGTGGAATAAAGATATTTCAAACTGCCTGCTTGCTAAAAAATGTGCTAATGATAGATTAAAATCCTCACAAAATGACGAAGAACGGGTGAAATTTGTAGAGCTACGACGCAAAGCCAAAAAGTTAATTAAGCAAAGTAAAAAGACCTTAGAGTTACATATTGCGAATCAAAGTAAAACAAACCCGAAAGAATTCTATAGTTATATCAGAAAGAAAAAAGTAGTTACTTCAACTGTTGGACCGTTAGTCGATGAAAAAGGAGAATACACCAAAGACGAAGTACAAATGAGTAATGCCCTCAATACCTTCTTTGCATCAGTTTTTACAACAGAAGACCTCAGTGATATCCCTACACCATCGCCGATTCAGATTGATAATTCAGATGTTCTAAGCAATATCACCGTTACAGAGAGAGAAGTATTGAATTGTTTAGATAAACTCAAGGTAAATAAAACGCCAGGACCTGATACAATCTCGCCTAGAGTTCTAAAGGAAGCTAAGAATGAGCTCTCCAAACCACTGACATTACTATTCAATAAATCCTTGCAGTCTGGAACTATGCCTGATCAGTGGAAGCTAGCCAACGTAACACCAATATTCAAAAAAGGCAGTAAATCCCTACCCAGTAACTATCGTCCAATTAGCTTAACCTCAGTTGTATGTAAAATGCTAGAAACGGTCATACGAGACAGACTCGTAAATCACTTGGAGGAAAATAACATACTTAAAGATACTCAACACGGCTTTCGTAAAAACGTTCCTGTTTAACAAACCTCTTAGACTTCTTCCACGATATCCTCAACCTCTACGATGAGAGTAAAGCTGTAGATATTATATACCTTGATTTTCAAAAGGCCTTTGGACAAAGTTCCCCACAAACGTTTACTGCTAAAACTAAAAGCGCATGGAATACAAGACGGTGTGTTGAAATGGATAGAAAATTGGCTCAGCAACAGAAAGCAAAGGGTAGTCATAAACGGTAAGGCATCTAAATGGACCAATGTAAGTAGCGGGGTACCCCAGGGATCGGTACTAGGACCAATTCTCTTTCTAATTTACATCAACGACATAGATGAGGGTCTCACCTGCACAATCTCAAAATTTGCTGACGATACAAAAATTGCAAATAGCGTACTCTCAAAAGAACAAGTTGACGATATGCAACACAATCTAGATAAATTGTCATGTTGGGCCCAAATTTGGCAAATGAGTTTCAATGCGGATAAATGTAAAGTACTACATGTCGGATACCTAAATGAGAAAGCAAACTATTCGATGAATGGCACTCAGCTTAAGAATGTAAACAGAGAAAGTGATCTGGGAGTAACAATATCGAGTAACCTAAAACCGAGTCAACAATGTTCAGAAGTTGTTAAGAAGGCAAACAAAATAATTGGCTTTATAGGCAGGTCATTTGAGCATAAATCCAAAGAAGTTATCCTAACCCTTTACAATTCCTTAGTCCGCCCTCTTCTGGAATACTGCGTTCAATCCTGGTGCCCTTATTACCAAAAAGATATAAACAAGCTAGAACGAGTTCAACGTAGAGTTACCAAAATGATACCTAGCCTAAAGAACAAACCATACGAAGAGCGTCTTAGAGAATTAAATCTATTTCCTTTAACCCAGCGCAGATTAAGAGGCGACTTAATTCAAGTGTTCAAAATCATCAAAGGCATCGACAATATGAACTGTAGTAAGTACTTCACTATCGACCAATCTAATTACACGCGGGGAAACGGTTGCAAAATTATTGGTAAATCTTTTAACTCGCACGAATCTAAGAATTTCTTCTTCAATCGAGTTGTCAACTTGTGGAATGGGCTTCCCCGAGACGTTATAGACTGCAGCACCGTTGATTCATTTAAATTCCGCCTAGACAAATATCTCGCATCAAACCCGCGACTGACTGCGTTTGTAAATGAATAACTTTATCCTCCCCTCAGTTACTAACCCATATGTCCCCTACTAACTTCCTAGTCCTGCCACGTTAGTGGCAGGGCAGTAGTTCCCTTTCCAATGTTCCCTTACCCACTCTAAACCACTGTTTGGACACTTGATCCTCAGTGTTTTGGAGGACAAGCAACCTAGAAGGGTCACTAGATCTGTTGTTGCTTGATTTCCTTTGTATTCCTTTGTATTCCTTTGTAAACCTGATCTTCTCTTCCTCACCGTAACTCAGGTGTCTGTAGCAACATCCAGCAGCCCCTTCTCTGTATCCTACTTTCTCTAGCCTAGTTTCAAAGCCAGAGGCGGATGTTGTGCATACGTGCACAACAAACTCACATGCTCTCGTGTTCCCGATTTCGATTCCTCTGAATTCTCAACTATATATGTCATTCTCTTACTAAATATTTCTGTGCTGTCTATCTTTCCCCTAACTCTACCAACTTTCTCAAATTCTTTGACTATTTAAACTCTACAGTAGAACACATTCTATCCATTTCTCCTTTCTCAGAAATCTCCATCTTAGGAGATTTCAACGTTCACCACCGCCAATGGCTCTCCTCTCACACTACTGACCCAGCTGGTGAACAAGCCTACGTCTTTTCTATCCTAAATGACCTAGAGCAGTTAGTTCAGCAACCCACCCGTATCCCGGATCGCATCGGAGATCGGCCCAACATTCTTGACTAGTTTCTAACTTCTAACCCTTCTTCTTATACTGTCAATCTTTTCTCTCCTTTGGGCTCCTCCGACCATAAACTTATCTCTGTCACCTGTCCTATCTCTCCAGTACGGCCCCCCGATCCTCCTAGCCGGCGGCGCTTGTGGCACTTCGGCGCTGCCGACTGGGAGGCTCTCCGACAGTACTTCTTTGATTTCCCATGGAATGATTTCTGCTTCCGTGGCCGGGGACCCTCGGAGAGTGCTGAACGCATTACCGAGGTAATCCTATCGGGCATGGAAGCATACATTCCATTCTCTTTCTCTCAGACTAATGCTAAAAAATCTTGATTTACTCACGCCTGTTCTACTGCTGTCCGCAATAAGGAGGAAGCATTCAAACGGTACAGACGCCTTAAAACTCAAGACTCTCATTCTTCCTATGTTTCTGCCCGGAATCAAGCCAAATCTGTTCTTCGACTTGTCAAACACTCTTTCATCACTAATAAATGCACTCAACTATCCAACTCTAGCTCTTCCCAAGCTTTCTGGCATCTAGCCAAAAACCTCTCCAACAATTTCTCTTCCTCGTCTTTCCCTCCCCTTTTCCACTCTGATGGCACAACCATCACTTCTTCCTCTGACAAAGCTAAACTCTTCACTCAAACTTTTGCTAGAAACTCCACCTTGGATGATTCCGGTGCTATTCCTCCTTCTCCACCCTCCTCTCTCTTACTTATGCCTAATATTCTAATCTCTTCTAAAGATGTACTTTCTACCCTCTCTGGGCTTAATACTAATAAGGCGTACGGTCCGGACGGTGTTCCTCCTGTTGTTCTCAAAAACTGTGCTTCCGTGCTGACTCTCTGCTTAGGCAAACTCTTTCGTATCTGTCTATCCTCTAATGTCTTCCCTTCATATTGGAAATTTGCTCACATTCAACCTGTCCCAAAGAAGGGTGACCGTGCTCATCCCTCCAACTATCGTCCAATTGCTCTCATCTCTTGTCTTTCTAAAGTTTTTGAAACTCTTCTTGCTTCCAAATTTCTTAAGCATTTCTCTTCTCATAATCTGCTCTCAGATCGCCAGTATGGCTTCCTTAAGGGTCGCTCTACTGGTAATCTTCTTTCATATCTTACTAACTCTTGGTCATCCTCCTTTCGGGAATTCGGTGAGACTTTTTCTATTGCACTAGACATATCGAAAGCCTTCGATAGAGTCTGGCATAAATCTTTAATTTCTAAACTACCCTCCTTCGGTTTCTATCCTTCCATCTGTGCCTTTGTCTCTAATTTCCTTTCCGGCCGTTCCATAGCTGCAGTTGTGGACAGCCATTGTTCACTTCCTCACCCTATTGCACACGGAAAACCACAAAAATTACCCTAGAGAATCACAAGGTTATCAAAACAAGGTCACTCAGAAACTACAATAAGGAAACATTTCTGGACATTTTATGGAATACAGACTGGTCTCCAGTGTTTGGAAGTACAAACGTTAATGACGCAGGGGTTGGCTTCAGAACCATCATCACAAACATCCTAGACGAAATAGCTCCTCCGAAAGACATACGAATTAAAGCAAGGTCAGACCCATGGATCAACAATGACATACTACACCATCTGGAACACAGAGACAATCTGTTAAAAAGGCTAGCGAAACATAGACAGGATCAAGGTCTGAAACATGAGTTCAACAGGGCCAGGAATAAACTAAGTAGGAAAATGAAATCAGCGAAAAACTAATTATTTTCACAATAAGGCAGAGGAATATCAGAATAACCCAAAGAAACTATGGAGGCACCTAAAAACAACAGGCTACAGCAACAAGACAAGGGATTCGTCTAACACTAATATTGCTCTCACCATTAATGATCAGGTTTGCCACAATAAACGACAAATTTCAACCTACTTCAACTCCTTCTTCACTTCCATAGCAAACACACTTGCACAGAACCTACCTCAACCTCTCCATAAATACACGACAACAACGGCCACCTTTCGTAATTTCTACAGAGATAAAGACATACACCCGAACACATTTGGATTGCAAAATGTTACACCAAAATACACTTTTGACGAGCTGTCTAACCTAAATGTACATTAGAGCACAGGACCAGACAAAATTCCTGCCAAATTTCTACGAGATGGAGCCATTGGTATAGCAGGCCCCCTAACCCACATCATCAACTTGTCAATTAACACCAACACTGTACCTGCTGAACTGAAGGAAGCTATTGTAACCCCTCTATTCAAGAAAGGAAATAAACTAGAAGTTGGCAACTACAGACCAGTTAGCATATTATGTATTGTATCTAAAATCCTTGAAAGAGCGGTATACACCCAAATTGAACACTACCTCAAACAAAATGATCTATTCTATAAGTTTCAATCAGGTTTCAGATGCATGTACTCGACAGACTCCTGTCTCATCCACTTAATGGATCACATTCGTAAAGAAATGGCTAAAGGTAACTACACCGGTATGGTTCTTCTTGATCTACAAAAAGCGTTTGACACAGTAGACCATGATATCCTATGTAATAAAGTACAAGCAATGGGCATAGGATCTGTGAACTGGTTTAAATCTTATCTTAGTGGTAGAACACAAAGAGTCAAAATTGATGATAATATATCTGATCCTATGCCAATTAACTGTGGGGTCCCGCAGGGAAGCATCCTTGATCCCTTACTCTTTCTCTGTTATGTGAACGACTTGGAACTGAGCGTCTCATGTAAATTATTACTGTATGCAGACGACAGCGTGCTTCTGGTTTCAGGAAAAGACCCAATAAGTATTGCCGCTTCACTTTCCAAAGAACTAGCATCATGTAGTGAATGGCTAGTGGACAATAGACTATCTCTTCACCTGGGCAAGACGGAAGCCATCTTATGTGGAACAAAACGCAAACTGAAAGACATTGTGGGCTTCTCGGTCAACTGTAATGATATTCCTATAACAACAGTGTCACAAGTTAAATATCTCGGACTGAAACTGGACGCGAGTTTGTCAGGTGAAACAATTTTGGAATCTATCCTGAGTAACTGTAGAGCACGTATAAAATACCTGTATAGACAGGTGGGATGCTTGCCCGCGGCGACCAAAAAGACCCTCTGCCAAGCGCTTGTTCAATGTCATTTTGACTATTCTGTTATCCTGGTACTCTGCATCATCTAAGTCAGCACAGCACAAACTTCAGGTCACTCAAAATAAAATGGTTAGATTCATGCTGAACTTAGGACCCAGATCACATGTTGGTCAGGAACAACTTCAGTCACTAGGTATGCTCAATGTCTCTGACAGGGCCAAACAAATCAGGCTCACTAATGCCTTCAAAATTGTCTATGACAGAGCTCCAGAGTGTCTAAAGAATGATTTTGTTAAAGCAAATGAGAGGAGTGGACATAATACAAGAAACAGGATGTTTAATTTTAAAGTCCCGAGAATCCAAGGACAGGGTAAGGAAACATTCTTCTTCACTGCCATCAAAGACTGGAATGACCTACCCCAGTCAGTCCGTGAAAAGAGAACACTGTATTCCTTCAGACGTAGCCTGAAGGAACACCTGAACCGGACAGCTGCGAGAAGGGAGCACCAAGCTTATGTCTACTACTAAATACGACATAAGAGATAGACAAACCAAACTGAAATGAATACTGATTATGGATTACTGATATTTACTATAGGATGTAAGGTATCTTAAAATAACCCCCTAGAAATACTTTCTCAAAAGTATCTATTTCTTTATCCTCCCCATTTCCCCAGCTAACCTAATCCCACAAGGACCCCAATGGAAATACGCCTAACGGCCTTATTGGGCTATCCTTAGTTGGAATTATGCAAGGCTGGTACATGTCATTTTTGTAACATACTATGTGGTACCAACTCTGTAAATTGCTAACTGAATAAATATTATTATTATTATTATTATTATTATTATATAAACTCCGGTGTTCCTCAGGGCTCTGTCCTATCTCCTATTCTCTTTCTAATTTTTGTAAATGATCCCCTCAACTGTACCTCAATTCCCATCCATTCATATGCAGACAACTCAACCTTACACTACTCCATTAGTTTTTCAGAACGCCCCAGCCAGCAATCCCTCAACGACAAACGTAATGAAGCCATAGAGCTCTTAAATTCTTATCTAAATACTATCTCCAATTGGGGCACAGAAAACCTTGTTACCTTTAATGCTTCCAAAACCCAATTTCTCCATCTATCTATCCGTAGGGAACTCCCAGCGGACTATCCCTTATTCTTCAACAATACAAAAATCAATCCTTCATCTTCTCTCAATATTCTTGGTGTCTCTTTTTCTTCTGCTCTCAGTTGGAAGGACCATATTACCAGTCTTGCTAAGGCAGCCTCCCAGAAGCTGGGTGTGTTCAACCGCCTTAGGGGGTTCTTTTTCCCTGCACAGCTTCTTGCTCTGTACAGGGGCATAGTGCGTCATTGTATTGAGTACTGTTCACATGTGTGGGGAGGTTCCTCTCACACCGCTCTCCTAGACAAAGTTGAAAGGAAGGCCTTTCGTATGATTAACTCCCGTCCACTCACCAACTCTCTACAATCTCTCTCTCTCCACCGCAATGTTGCATCTCTCCCGCTATTCTATCGCTACTATAATAATCAGTGTTCCTCAGAGCTTTCCCAGTGTATACCACCTCCTTTACGTAGGGCACGTGGTACCCGTCTTGCAACTCAATCCCACCCCTACTCTTTGCAACTCTCCAACCCAAGAGTGAAACGGTTACTCTCAAACTTTCTTCTACTCAACAGCTGAGCTCTGGAACTCTCTCCCAGAATCAGTCTTTCCCTCTTCCTATGACTTAAATTGCTTCAAACTCTGTGTGTCCAGGCATTTTGGCTCGAACGTCCCTTGATTTTGGCCCGGTCACTCTTTCAACTATGGGGGAGGCACTCGCTATAGGCAGTTCTGCCTTTTGCCTCCCTCAATCACATAGAAAAAAAAAAAGGAGAGTACCGTAGTTTTCAGAGGGTTCTTGAGTTGTGGTTGTTTGCTGTAACGTTTCGTTTCGGCTACTTCGTTAGTCATGATCACAAAGTTGATTCTGATTTGCATGTGTGTTGAGGGGGGCTTTTATTAGGGTTACCCAAATCACGCGCGTCGCTGCTCTGCTCAAGTGGGCGGGGCTAGTTAGTGTCCTTGGTGGGCGGCACTCTGATGTAATGGGCTCTGTGATTGGCTGCACCTGTTGGTGATAGAAAGAATGGAGAGGCAGGTGGTAGAGAAAACTGCCTTGGAGGGGGGCACTGCATTATGTGTCTGGATCGCAGCTAGTCTGTTGGTTGAAATTACAGCTGTTGTTGTCTTTGGTGTTTGGGCTGGTGTAGTGCTGCTGGGGACTTCTTGGCTCTCCTTTAAAACTCTCGGCATAACAAATATCATATGGGTATGCCAAGAAAGTTAATGGAGGGGATAGTGTTTTTCATAATTTCAAAGGCAACAAATTTTTTTGTGAAAATAATATCCAGTCTAGCAGTTTTACAGTACCCTACAATGCCCAGGCTATAATGATACATACACACCTACTGTCACCATCTAATCGCATATAGAGATATTTAATTATTTAATTATTTTTTCTATGTCTCAACCTCAGGACTGTAGGCTTTTCAATAGCCTGTAACTCTTACAAGGCCTAAAAATTATCGATAGAAGCTTCAAGATATTGAGTGCTTCATATGTGTCGCACTAGTTTTTCACAGTTGAGCTTAAAGGTATTGATTGCTTCCCTTCTGCCACACTAGATGACGACACATCACTTGATTTGGAGAGAGCAGCTATACGGTCGTTTACAGCATCTTCGAATATGGTCGGGCATCTTCTATGCTATGAATTGGTGATGATAGAGAGGGCCCTTTCTTGACGTGTCGGTGTAGCCAGGATAATTGTAGAACAGCAGGAACGATCAGATCACCTCGGAAAACCCCTGATGTTTGGCGTGGATTCGATCTGAGGTCCTCTGCTTTCCACGACACTATATCAACTGTGCTATCTCCTCCCCCATAGGAAGATGCCTACCCAGTTTCAATTATCTGCGATGGTGAAATGGTTGGTATGTGGATAAATTACGTTTTCTTGCACCTATCAATATCTGGAATCTTCTTACCTACTAACCCTTCAGCAAGCAATATGGTTTTTGATCGCAAGTTACGTTTTCTTGCACCTACCAATATCTGGAATCTTATTACTTACTAATCCTTAACCCGTACAGCCCCAGCGACGCGCCTGACGCGTCGGCGATGTATGTAACGCACAGCCCCAGAGACGCGCCTGGCGCGTCACCCTAATTGCGCCGACCGTAACCTCAGGTGTAGCCACTCAAGAGGGCTCAGATTTGTATGGGAACTGTGTACGTATCCCACGCAACCGTGCCGATGGTTGAAAACTCTCAAAGTCCACGTGCGTGCGCGCGAGCGCGCAATAACCTGTTTTTTTTGGGATAATTGCCTTCAATTTTTTACTCTTGTAAAATCCGTTTTCGGGGGCTCTGTAGGACCATTTTTTAAGCTTTTTGAGCGGTTTTTCGTGGTTTTTCCTTCATTCCTAACCCATTCGCTATTGTTTCTGGAATAAAACCATTTTTTGAAAACCGGCCGGGTTCTGGTGCGCAAACATTACAAAACTAGCCGGGGCTCTACGGGTTAAGCATGCAAGATGGTTTTTGGTCGCAAGTTATACAAAATATACAAACTCAAAACAGTATTCCTTGGCAAGATATGGTTGATAAATGTATACTAATACTCGGTAGTTTTAGGTCAGCTGCAAATCACTAAACTTGCTTTCAAACATCTTTATAATATGTTCACTTTACTAAGATATCTTGGGGCTAGAAGATATTTACAGAAAGCTGCTGATTAAGTAATTCAACTACGATAAAATAGGAAAATCCATATTTCTTTGCTTTTTCACTTACAGTATATCTTCGTGTTTTAACAAATTGCAATGATATAAGGTACACTGAATACATAAACACCATGTATTGTGCGAAGGGGAGTCAAGTATCAATGATATAAGGTACACTGAATACATAAACACCATGTATTGTGCGAAGGGGAGTCAAGTGTCAATGATATAAGGTACACTGAATACATAAACACCATGTATTGTGCGAAGGGGAGTCAAGTGTCAATGATATAAGGTCCACTGAATACATAAACACCATGTATTGTGCGAAGGGGAGTCAAGTGTCAATGATATAAGGTACACTGAATACATAAACACCATGTATTGTGCGAAGGGGAGTCAAGTGTCAATGATATAAGGTACACTGAATACATAAACACCATGTATTGTGCGAAGGGGAGTCAAGTGTCAATGATATAAGGTACACTGAATACATAAACACCATGTATTGTGCGAAAGGGAGTCAAGTGTCAATGATATAAGGTACACTGAATACATAAACACCATGTATTGTGCGAAGGGGAGTCAAGTGTCAATGATATAAGGTACACTGAATACATAAACACCATGTATTGTGCGAAGGGGAGTCAAGTGTCAATGATATAAGGTACACTGAATACATAAACACCATGTATTGTGCGAAGGGGAGTCAAGTGTCAATGATATAAGGTACACTGAATACATAAACACCATGTATTGTGCGAAGGGGAGTCAAGTGTCAATGATATAAGGTACACTGAATACATAAACACCATGTATTGTGCGAAGGGGAGTCAAGTGTCAATGATATAAGGTACACTGAATACATAAACACCATGTATTGTGCGAAGGGGAGTCAAGTGTCAATGATATAAGGTACACTGAATACATAAACACCATGTATTGTGCGAAGGGGAGTCAAGTGTCAATGTTATTACTGTAAGATTTGGTAATGCACCTTAGTTCGTTTTTAGGTTTCGTTCGAAGTTTGACCAATGACTATAAATAATCCACAGTCTAAATTCTGTGTTACCACACACAAAGGTAAAGCTGAGGGGCTAATGCTTAACTGCAGCACTCATACAGGGTGATGGGAGACTTGTTTAAATGGCTCGTCATGCCTGTGAATCGAACACAGATATTGTCGGTTGTGATCCGATATGGTACACACGGTACATGTTCACCACTCCGGAGTATCCTTCACACGGTACATGTTCACCACTCCGGAGTATCCTTCACACGGTACATGTTCACCACTCCGGAGTATCCTTCACACGGTACATGTTCACCACTCCGGAGTATCCTTCACACGGTACATGTTCATCACTCCGGAGTATCCTTCACACGGTACATGTTCACCACTCCGGAGTATCCTTCACACGGTACATGTTCACCACTCCGGAGTATCCTTCACACGGTACATGTTCACCACTCCGGAGTATCCTTCACACGGTACATGTTCACCACTCCGGAGTATCCTTCACACGGTACATGTTCACCACTCCGGAGTATCCTTCACACGGTACATGTTCACCACTCCGGAGTATCCTTCACACGGTACATGTTCACCACTCCGGAGTATCCTTCACACGGTACATGTTCATCACTCCGGAGTATCCTTCACACGGTACATGTTCACCACTCCGGAGTATCCTTCACACGGTACATGTTCACCACTCCGGAGTATCCTTCACACGATACATGTTCACCACTCCGGAGTATCCTTCACACGGTACATGTTCATCACTCCGGAGTATCCTTCACACGGTACATGTTCATCACTCCGGAGTATCCTTTCATTTATCCCTATGTTCTGTCTTAAAGGGGTAGTGCTTGGTTTTTAGTCTATATATTTGTATAATTTATTTATTTTTCAGTTTCCTCGTTAGACCTCCATCAAGCTTAATGAAACACCCCCTAGACCCCCTTTCAAGATAAATTTATACATTTATCGGTAGAAAAAATTCCCGGCCAAAGGCCGGTTCCTTCTAAAGTTAGAGGCTCGCTCTCGCTCGCCAGGAAAAAAATTGACGCCTTAAGGGCACGAAAGGTCTTAATATTGACACAGAAATGAGGCGAAAGGTCTCAAAATCACCAAACTGACGGTACGAACGTCTTCAAACCTCAAAAACTAATTTGCTAAACATGAGGGAGAAGGGGGTCGACAAAAAGCGAGTACTACCCCCTTAATGGAACAGCGTATACAGTAGAATACCGCTAGGCACCCCAAACGTCCGAGAAAGAATAGTAAATGTCTAAAGTTTGCTAAATACTTTAAGGGGAGACAGACCGTTTTTCTTGAACCCCTTCTCCCTAATGTTTAGCCCCACTATAGGTAGCGCCAACGAACTTGACAATTTTCTTGACCCTTTAACTTCTCATAACTCAAAATGAATGAAAGCAATCCAGCTGACATTTATATTATTGGGGAAAAGCCCACCAGGAAATAGATGTGGATATTTACAGCCAGTTTGCTCTAGGCCCTAGGGCCTTTTGAGCTATGAGAAGTTGAGGGGCTAAGAAAATTGCCAAGTTCGTTTGCGCTACCTATAGTTTTGAAATTTTAAGACGTTGGTCCATTAGTTTGGGGATTTTATGACCTTTCACCCCATTTCTTTGTCAATATTAGGACCCTTCGTGCCATTTAGGTGTCGATTTTTTCATGGCGAGCGAAAATGAGCCTGTAATTTTAGGAGAAATCGGCCTTTGGTCGGGACATTTTTCTTCCGAAAAATGTACACTAAGGGGCACTTCAGCACTCCCTTGGCCCCCAACCTGCCGGAGAAGTTCCGGTTTCAGCAGGTAGACATGCAGAGGAGCACACCACAGTGCCCGCCCACCACGCATCCAGGCATAACCCTTCATATACTGTATAATCATCCAGGCATAACCCTTCATATACTGTATAATCATCCAGGCATAACCCTTCATATACTGTATATTCATCCAGGCATAACCCTTCATATACTGTATATTCATCCAGGCATAACCCTTCATATACTGTATATTCATCCAGGCATAACCCTTCATATACTGTATATTCATCCAGGCATAACCCTTCATATACTGTATATTCATCCAGGCATAACCCTTCATATACTGTATATTCATCCAGGCATAACCCTTCATATACTGTATATTCATCCAGGCATAACCCTTCATATACTGTATATTCATCCAGGCATAACCCTTCATATACTGTATATTCATCCAGGCATAACCCTTCATATACTGTATATTCATCCAGGCATAACCCTTCATATACTGTATATTCATCCAGGCATAACCCTTCATATACTGTATATTCATCCAGGCATAACCCTTCATATACTGTATATTCATCCAGGCATAACCCTTCATATACTGTATAATCATCCAGGCATAACCCTTCATATACTGTATATTCCAGGCATAACCCTTCATATACTGTATAATCATCCAGGCATAACCCTTCATATACTGTATATTCATCCAGGCATAACCCTTCATATACTGTATATTCATCCAGGCATAACCCTTCATATACTGTATATTCATCCAGGCATAACCCTTCATATACTGTATAATCATCCAGGCATAACCCTTCATATACTGTATATTCATCCAGGCATAACCCTTCATATACTGTATATTCATCCAGGCATAACCCTTCATATACTGTATATTCATCCAGGCATAACCCTTCATATACTGTATAATCATCCAGGCATAACCCTTCATATACTGTATATTCATCCAGGCATAACCCTTCATATACTGTATATTCATCCAGGCATAACCCTTCATATACTGTATATTCATCCAGGCATAACCCTTCATATACTGTATATTCATCCAGGCATAACCCTTCATATACTGTATATTCATCCAGGCATAACCCTTCATATACTGTATATTCATCCAGGCATAACCCTTCATATACTGTATATTCATCCAGGCATAACCCTTCATATACTGTATATTCATCCAGGCATAACCCTTCATATACTGTATATTCATCCAGGCATAACCCTTCATATACTGTATATTCATCCAGGCATAACCCTTCATATACTGTATATTCATCCAGGCATAACCCTTCATATACTGTATATTCATCCAGGCATAACCCTTCATATACTGTATATTCATCCAGGCATAACCTTCATATACTGTATATTCATCCAGGCATAACCCTTCATATACTGTATATCATCCAGGCATAACCCTTCATATACTGTATATTCATCCAGGCATAACCCTTCATATACTGTATATTCATCCAGGCATAACCCTTCATATACTGTATATTCATCCAGGCATAACCCTTCATATACTGTATATTCATCCAGGCATAACCCTTCATATACTGTATATTCATCCAGGCATAACCCTTCATATACTGTATATTCATCCAGGCATAACCCTTCATATACTGTATATTCATCCAGGCATAACCCTTCATATACTGTATATTCATCCAGGCATAACCCTTCATATACTGTATATTCATCCAGGCATAACCCTTCATATACTGTATATTCATCCAGGCATAACCCTTCATATACTGTATAATCATCCAGGCATAACCCTTCATATACTGTATATTCATCCAGGCATAACCCTTCATATACTGTATAATCATCCAGGCATAACCCTTCATATACTGTATAATCATCCAGGCATAACCCTTCATATACTGTATAATCATCCAGGCATAACCCTTCATATACTGTATATTCATCCAGGCATAACCCTTCATATACTGTATAATCATCCAGGCATAACCCTTCATATACTGTATATTCATCCAGGCATAACCCTTCATATACTGTATATTCATCCAGGCATAACCCTTCATATACTGTATATTCATCCAGGCATAACCCTTCATATACTGTATATTCATCCAGGCATAACCCTTCATATACTGTATATTCATCCAGGCATAACCCTTCATATACTGTATATTCATCCAGGCATAACCCTTCATATACTGTATATTCATCCAGGCATAACCCTTCATATACTGTATATTCATCCAGGCATAACCCTTCATATACTGTATATTCATCCAGGCATAACCCTTCATATACTGTATATTCATCCAGGCATAACCCTTCATATACTGTATATTCATCCAGGCATAACCCTTCATATACTGTATATTCATCCAGGCATAACCCTTCATATACTGTATATTCATCCAGGCATAACCCTTCATATACTGTATAATCATCCAGGCATAACCCTTCATATACTGTATATTCATCCAGGCATAACCCTTCATATACTGTATATTCATCCAGGCATAACCCTTCATATACTGTATATTCATCCAGGCATAACCCTTCATATACTGTATATTCATCCAGGCATAACCCTTCATATACTGTATATTCATCCAGGCATAACCCTTCATATACTGTATATTCATCCAGGCATAACCCTTCATATACTGTATATTCATCCAGGCATAACCCTTCATATACTGTATATTCATCCAGGCATAACCCTTCATATACTGTATATTCATCCAGGCATAACCCTTCATATACTGTATATTCATCCAGGCATAACCCTTCATATACTGTATAATCATCCAGGCATAACCCTTCATATACTGTATATTCATCCAGGCATAACCCTTCATATACTGTATAATCATCCAGGCATAACCCTTCATATACTGTATATTCATCCAGGCATAACCCTTCATATACTGTATATTCATCCAGGCATAACCCTTCATATACTGTATATTCATCCAGGCATAACCCTTCATATACTGTATATTCATCCAGGCATAACCCTTCATATACTGTATATTCATCCAGGCATAACCCTTCATATACTGTATATTCATCCAGGCATAACCCTTCATATACTGTATATTCATCCAGGCATAACCCTTCATATACTGTATAATCATCCAGGCATAACCCTTCATATACTGTATATTCATCCAGGCATAACCCTTCATATACTGTATATTCATCCAGGCATAACCCTTCATATACTGTATATTCATCCAGGCATAACCCTTCATATACTGTATAATCATTTTGTACTTTCCTCACTCGACCTCCATCAAGCTGAATAAAACGCCTCCTAAACCCCCCTCCAGATAAATGTATACATTTATCGATAGAAAAATGTCCGGGCCGAGAGTCGGTTCCTCCTAATATTACAGGCTCACTTTCTCTCACCAGAAAATAATTGACACCTAAATGGCACGAAAGGTCCTAATATTTGCAAAGAAAGGGGGTGAAAGATCTTTAAATCACCAACCTAATGGAACGAACGTCCTAGAATTTTCAATCTAATGCGGCTAAACATGAGGGAGAAGGGAGTCCAGATAAAGCAACTACCTCCCCCATAATTGCAATATTCGTTATAACCCGCTTGTAAGGACTCACTGATAATTATATTAGTTATAATATGACTAACGCAGATTGGAAACATGTATCTACACCTACCAAACTGAAGCTGCACATATGGTGTCCGGTAGCTTAAGGGGGGTCGCCTGCTTTTTTCTCTCCTTTTCTCTCTTTCTCTGGATTGTATCCATTTGGCCCCATTCAACCAACTATTTTAAGACGTTTATCCCCATCCAGGTGTCAATTTATTCCTGGTGAGAGATAGCGAGCCAGCATTGTATGGAGAAAACCGGCTTCGCCGGAGAAATTTTTCTATCGAAAAATGTACAAATTTAGGTTGCTGTCAAAAACAAATATATATAAATGGTGGCTAGCTACCGCTCGCCAGGAAAATATTGACACCTGGATCGGGGTAAATGTCTTAGAACGGTAGACTGCATGGGGCCGAACGGATACAAGCCAAAGAGAGAGGGCGAGAAAGATAGAAAAATGCAGGTCGCTCCCCTTAATGGTTAGCACACTTGGGGCACAACCAAGAGGATCGGGAAGGGACCTTTGGGTAAATCACCTTAAGCCGGTATCGCACGAGCACTTTTTCCCTCAACATTTATAGTCAACACTGGTCTGGCAGCTTATGAGGTCAATATTTAAACCCTTTCTGTCACCTAAATTGTTCGATAAGCTGTCTAGTTTCCGAAACCAGTGCAAAATATTCCAGAAATGTTGCCATCAAAATGTTGATCATCGAATGTAGACTAAAAGCTCTCGTGTGATACCTGTTTAAGTCTCCTTACACCCTGTGCCTCTGTTCACCAAGCAGTATAAAAAGGGACGGTTGTTAAGGGGAGGCAGTTGGTTTTTCAAGTCCTCCTCCTCCCTCATGTTTAGCCCTATTAGTTATGAGAATTCAAGACATTCACCCCATTACTTTGGCGATTTTCAGTCCTTTTGCCCCCTTTCATTGCCAATATTAAGACCATTAGTGCCATTTAGGTTTCGATTATTTTCCTGGCGAGCGATAGCGAGCCTGTACTTGAATAGGATTCGGCCGGGACATTTTTCTACCGAAAAATATAAAAACAATTATCGAAGGGGGGGGGGGGGGGGGTGGAGGGGAGGTCATGTTGTGTTTTGTTTTTTAAGTTTGATAGTGGTATAGAGAGCAAACTAAACCCCCTCCTTAAACCATTGAGCCGAACCAGTAAATTATGCTGCACAATACTGTCTGGGCTCCCGTAAGTCCCCTCTAGGGTTGGCAACCTGACTGATGTTAGTTGAAGGGTATCATCCAGGTCAACCCCGCCTTCGAATCCAGTTGTCGCCAATGCTAACACAGGGATGGTGCGAGGACCTGCTAAACCTTCATTGATTAAGGGCGGTGACCTGCTTTTTGTTCTCTCCCTTTCTCTCTTTCTCTGACTTGTATCCATTCGGCCCCATTCAGCCTACTGTTGTAAGACGTTTATACCCATCCAGGTGGCAATTTTTTACTGGTGAGCGATAGCGAGCCAGCGTATTTTAAAAATGTGTTTGACAGCAGGCTAAATTTGTACATTTTTCGGTAGAAAAATGCCTCCGGCGAAGCCGGATTTCTTCATATAATGCTGGCTCGCTATCGCTCGCCAGGAAGAAATCGACACCTAGATGGGGATAAACGTCTTAAAATAGTTGGCTGAATGGGGCCGAATGGATACAAGCCATGCAGAGAAAGAGAGAAAAGGAGAACAATTAAAAAAGCAGGTCACCCCCCTTAAGCCCATGGAGTGTACTGAACAAGCTCTTTTCCCATGCTGTTCCGTTTGACTCAGACGTTAACCCCTTCTGTACCGGCGATATCCTTTTCATTCTATTCTGGCAACTATTGGACGATTTAATTAAGTTTAAAAAAGGTAACCCGCCATTAAGAAGCTTCCAACTATCTCACCTAACCCTTTCTACTACCACAGATCCTTCTGAAACTGTACACAATCGTCAAACATAACTAGACTATAACTAAACACACATCTCGGTAAAGAAGGGGTTAATGAGGACCTGTGAGTTTAATCTTTGTGGCCAACAAGTATTCCAGAGCACATTGTATTCCAGAGCACATTGTATTCCAGAGCACATTGTATTCCAGAGCACATTGTATTCCAGAGCACATTGTATTCCAGAGCACATTGTATTCCAGAGCACATTGTATTCCAGAGCACATTGTATTCCAGAGCACATTGTATTCCAGAGCACATTGTATTCCAGAGCACATTGTATTCCAGAGCACATTGTATTCCAGAGCACATTGTATTCCAGAGCACATTGTATTCCAGAGCACATTGTATTCCAGAGCACATTGTATTCCAGAGCACATTGTATTCCAGAGCACATTGTATTCCAGAGCACATTGTATTCCAGAGCACATTGTATTGCTTGTTTCACCTTTACTATATTCATGTCTAGCTGTCTTTGTCCTGTCAGTCCTACTCTGTAAAGATACTAAAGAAGATACAACTCACACATGTTGAGTCAATCCCCAACGCATTCATCTCCTCCAGTTCTCCTGCCTCACCATCAACTACTTCCTTTGTTCTTTCTTGTTTCGAGGCATTAATGTTTTCAAGTGTATTATTTGTCTCCTCTTCTCATATTAATGGCATGTCAAAAAGCTACAAAATAAACCGAGCAGTACTCACATCAACATTAACCCCAGGCAAATCGAAAACGTGTATGTGCGGGGTGTCAGCGGGGACGTATCTGAAGAACTCCTTGATGCCCTTGTACCACTTAACGGAGTAAAGACGCTCCGCGGGATCCAGCTCGTAGAGGCACTGCAGCTCCACCCGGGACCCTTGGATTTTATGAGGCGGGACTATCACCTCTTTCACTTGGAGTCCTTCGCTCACTGTCAAGGAGATAGGGTATAATTATATACTATATATATATATATATATATATATATATATATAAGTATATATACAGTATATATTACTAAAAGTTGTTTTTTATGTGTATGAAGGATGCAAAAGGCAGGTTGCCTGTAACAAGGGTCTCCCCCAAAGCCTAAAGGGTGACATGGCCAAATTCAAGAGACGTTGGAGCCAAAATGCCTGCACACAAGTAGTTTAAAGCAGTATAAGTCAAAGGAAAAATTGATTAAGGGAGAGAGTTCCAGAGTTCACTTGTTGAGTAGAAGATAGACTGAGAAAATCTGCCAATTCTTGGGTTAGAGAGCTGGACAGAATAGAAGTGAGGCTGTGTTGAAAGATGGGTGCCCCGCACTCTCAGCAAGGGAGTGGGTATGCACTGAGAGAGCTCTGAAGAACACTGATTGTTGTAATAGTGATAGTAGAATGAAATAGATGCAACATTGCGCCGTTTAGAAAGAGATTGTAGGGAACTAGTAAGAGGAAGTGAGTTGATGGGACAAAATGCTTTGGACTCTAGTCTTTCAAGAAGTGAGGTATGAGTGGAGCTGCCCCACACATGCGAACAATACTCAATACAGGCGCGCACTGTTCGCCGACACAGAGCAAGAAGCTGTGCAGAGCTGAAGAACCCACAGAGATGATAGAGCACACCTAATTTTTGGGAAGCTGTTTTAGCAAGAGTGGTAATATGATCTTTCCAAGAAAGGTTGGATGAAAAAGATACACCTAGAATATTGAGAGAAGATGAAGGGTTCATTTGTGTGTTGTTGAAGAGTAATTGATAGTCTCGCGGTAGATTGTGATGAAGAGATAGAGGGAGCAATTGGGTGTTGGAGGCATTGAACGTAACAAGATGTTCTCTACCACTTATCAGAAAGATAGGCCGGAAGATAGGCGCTCTATGGCCCTTTAACATGGGTTTTGGAGTGATTGTATGCTGGGTTGATGTGAAAAATTAGTTGAATAGTGTAAGGTAGACACATCAGCATATGAGTGGATAAGACTAGAGGCATAGTTAAGGAGATCATTAAATAAATATTATAAAGACAATTGGAGACAGGCCAGATTCCTGAGGAACACCGGAGTTGATATGTTGAGGAAGTGAGCGATGGCCATCCACAAGTACAGCTATGAAGCTCATTAAATATATTAAGCTACCTTTTTATGGCGAGACGAGCTTCATTTTTCGTAAGAAATTGTTAACGTACTGTACCTAAAGAACAGTTTTCCTGCAGTCAATGTTAGAGTAATTTTTACGAATAATTTCACCATCGGATCTTTTTTTACATACAAAGATGGCATTCCCGATCACATGCGTTCGAATATAGTTTACAATTTTGTTTGTCCTAGCTGTAATGCAAGTTATGTTGGATGTACTGTACTTCCAGACATTTTAAGATCCGAATATTCGAACACAGGGGACGGAGCTATCGTAAATGTAATTTATTAAATTAAATTTCATTTTCTGCTATAAGAAATCATTCCCATGAGCAGGATCATCCCTTCTCAGATAAAGATTTTAGCATTTTAGGTCGATTTAATAACGAACAGGATACTTTTTTAGGGGAGAAATTCTTCATAAATTCGTTGAAACCCGAACTGAATTCATAAACTTTGTATATTCTTTCTGTATGTATTTTGTGATTAATTGTTTCACTCTTTGTGTCTATACATCGATTTGGGTTTGCAGTGTCAGCTTCATTGACACCCGAATTGAATTCGCAAATTTGATGTTCTATGATATTTGCCTTGTATTTAAAAGTTTCATTTTTTGGTACGTTAATTCGGGTTTGGACTCAAATGCGTTCTTCATTTTAGCAGTACATTCAGGGTTTCTGGGAACAATACTTTGTTGTTTGTTTGTTGATGTGACCGTCATATGTTGGTGCCGGATTTCACAACCTTTGTCTCAGTCTGACTGCTGTCATGGCGAGGTGAAGGTATTGTTGCTATAATATTGTTTTCATATTTTTGTAAAATGTCTTAACCCTCTCACTACCATATGATGCAGAGGTTGCCAGATTAGCAATAATAAATAGAGTTCTCTCACTCTTATAATTACCTCTTCAAAATTAGTTTTCTGCCCACAGCTAACTCAAAGACAACTGCAGAGGTTGAAGTAACTAAACTAAAGGTTTGTAAATACCCCTGATGGTAAAAAAAGGCTTTACAGTATCCCTAATAGGTTCAAAATTGCGTCAAGGACGTGAGAGGGTTAATAACTTTAACTTTGTCAGTTACCTTTTATATAACCTTCTTTCGTAAGTTTGTGTTAAATATTTTAATAGATACATTTTAGATCCTTCCTATGCTGAATTTAAACATATGTGTATTCATTCATTTATAGGATCACGTGTGTAGAGCCTGATGATGGACGACCGTCCGAAATATTGCAAGTTTGAAAATAAATTGATCAAAATGGGGATGCTTCTTTTCCTAGTAACTTTATTTTTAATGAAAATAAGATACCCTGGCGGACAACTGCAAGATATCATATATATATATATATATACCACTTGTGCTAAACGTAAGGTCCGTGTCACGAGGGAGAAATGTTTCAGTGAATACTTGAGTTAGGTTACACATTTATTGTAGGGGGGACAGTAGGAGTTGAGTCTTATATATTGGGGACAGTAGTACTGGAGCAATACTGAATTCATTTAATTTGTACAGGTAGTTACATAACTTGCCTGAAGGATATCAACAACAATTCTTGCATAAATAGAGGGCAATGTTATTAATATGGATCTATACAGGTAATAACATAACATGCCAGAAGGACATCAACAAAGATTCTTGTATAGGTAGAGAGCAATGTTATTGATATGGATATGTACAGGTAATTACATAACATGTCAAAAGGACATCAAAAAAATATAATTTCATAAGTAGAGGGCAATGTTATAAATATGTTTTTTAGCAGGTAATTACATAAAATGTCCTACGATTTTATTATGAACAACATAGACACATAGGTAATACTCGACATACAAACATATATATATATATAAGGGTGATAGGGTGAACAATCCTAGCAGTGCTCGTGAATGTGGTAAAGGTGCTAAGGGGAAGCTAGCTTGACTCTAATATGGTGTGGATGTAGGGCAGAGCAGGTCATTTATAGATAGGCAGCGGTTGAGCGGCGGAGTGGCTGGGCAACATGTAACAGTATACCAGTATACCTGTATTTACTTTACAGGTAGCGTGTTGTGGGTGCAAAAATAAAGGCAAACTGGTTGAATTAAATGTTACGTTGTAGGGGGACTGAGAGACAGACCACGGATAGTATAAGCGGCAGCTAGCAGTATTGCTTCAGTGAGGCTGACAAAAATACTAGGATATCTTAGATACTCTTGAGTAACACATGTCGGGATTAGATATTTACAGGTAGGGTACTTACAACAAATAATGAGTTACAATACTGAGCTTAGGGTCAAGTAGAACACCCAGAGAGGTTATAAACACTCAGAATCAGGAGGGGAGGTTAGATACTTTCCCTAACCTGGCCTTAGAACTTATTCACTTTTTAGGTAATCCTCTGCCTTTTTTTTACTGCAGGAAAAAGGGCGGCCTTTGTCGAGACTCGTAAGTAACTCGATAGTTTAGGCTAAGTACAAATACTGGAAGTTCAAATTAGGCGCCAGTATTAGGCTAAGTTATATATCTTTATAAAAGATATGTACTATTTAGTATTAAGTCTTTATGAGTTTATTATCCATTATTACATCGGGTTGTCATTACAATACATCCGGTATATCTTCTAGTTAGTTAAATGACGCATTGGTAGATAAGATTACTGCGCATGCGTAATTTTCGGGAACCTGAGGGTCCCTCGCACCAAGACAAACTAGAATCGCTTTAGCTACGACCTCGACAACATCTCCTTCTAGCCGCTCCGATACAACCACCTGTTTCCTGCTAAGTCATCCTAATTCTTATCTCTTAGTGGCCACTATACCTTCTATCTATTCCTACCACTATCATTGAGCTATCTATCCCTATCAACCAATAAAAGTAAGTTAATTCTTGTGAGATTATAGGTAAATTTCACTTTGTTTACTCTTGAATTCTCACAAAATGGTCCTTCGTCACCTCTGAATTTTGCCTTATGCTAAATGTTCTTTGTATTTTCTTTATTCTCCTTTCCTGTTGTCTACTCTTTCCTGGCTATTCCTTCTTTCTGTTCCCTATTTCCTCTTCCCTGGTGTCCCCTGTAGGCTTGAGAGCTCGTGTTTGTTATTTGTGCCCTAATTTCCGCCGGGTCTCGCTTGTTTTGCCCGACCATATGAGCCGCCGCCATGTATTTCCGTCTGGCGCCTTTGGCGGGGGAGGGGGGGGGGGGGGGGACTTTAACCGGGTGATAACTCAGTCTCTTCATCGCTACCCCAAGCCTATTAGGAAGGTCTCTATATTAGGACATAGTTACGTCAGGGAGTTCTATGTGGAAAAGCCAGTGTACCACCCATTTTTTCAGGTTAGGACTTTTTTCCAAGGGGGTACTAGGGTGGACAATATCAAGTCCTCTGCGGCCTGGGAGAGCCACGTCCGATACCAGCCGGACCTGACCTTCTTAGTCTTGGGAAGTAACGACATCCATCCCGAGATTGATATACGCTCTGTCGCCAACGCCATCCAGGACCTCGCTAAAGAGATTGAATCAATCTCAGGAGCCTGTAAAATAATAGGCCTGGAGGCGAGACCGGCGCCCCGCGGTCTGACGGCAGACCGATACAAAAGTATCAGGAACGGGGTCAATCGCTGGCTGAAGAAAGTACTGCCTTTCACAAAGTCCCGCTACCAGTCCATGGAGGTGCGGGACGGACACTATAGTGAAGACGGCGTACATCTCACATATGATGCCAGCGAAGACCTGTTCAAGAGGGTCGTGGCTACTGCCCAGGAGCACTTCACAAAGCTGGGAGATATTCAGACTTTAAGGGACCAGTCGGATGAGGAATGGGAGGCGGCTACTTTCACTAAAGTAGATCCGAGTTATAATTGGTAGGCTATAGGCTAGGTATAAAATTGCAACAATTAAATTAATGTAAAGTAGAATTATAAGGGTAAAATTTAATTTGTTCGGTCTTAACTAAATTTAAAGGGGGTAATTACCACAAACATTTTTAGTACCATTAGATGTTGGGCTAGCCTAGTTTAACCCTCCTCTAGCGGGTGCTCTGTGGCCGTTTTGGGCCTTTCTGGGCCGTTCTGACTGCTATATCAACCATCAGTATGAAAGGAACTGTATTGCGCCGAAAACTAGGTGGAAATCGCTACACAATGACGCCACATACAGCTACGTAGCACTCGTGGAGCACTGACAGTGTTACCTCGAAGATGGAAGTTTAGCAGATTTTGCTACCTTGCTCAATTTTAGCGAACTATTGGTTACACTGTCATCCTCACGTGCGGTGGGGGAACTGGAGTTAGTGTGGGCCGGGAGGCCACAGATGTCGGACGTATGGATCATTACTATCCCACCCATTTTCACTCGATTTCCACCCTTTTTTCACCCGTTTTTTGCCAGTTTTTTCAACACGACTTAAGTGGTGAGCCGCTTTTTAAGGGTTAATATATGTTTACAATTTAAATTGGCTTGGTATACACCTTTTTTGGCCTCCCTTCCTTAGTGTACTCTAACAACATTTTGCCGCATATTATGTAAGGTTAATTACTTTTATTTTGTGAGTGGAGATAGATGGACATTCGTTAACTTTTATTATTGCGCTCTGTGTCTTATTTCCCTCATTGTTGCCCTACACCAACAAAATTGCCGCATTTAATATAAGGTAACTATTTAAAATTAAGAGTGGAGATATTTAGGCGTTGTTCGTTTACTTTCATTATTGCGTTCCCTTCATATTTCCCGTTTATTGCCCTACCCCGACATCACACGTTTAATTAATTATTAAGTTTAAGTCGGGGTTCCCTATATCTTGCCTTTATTGGCGTCAGCTAACTTTCTGAGTGCGCTTTACGTCCATATAGGTAAGATATATAATTATTCTATTTCCTGTGTATTGCCATCATGTAGTTGACACTGTCCCAGTACAAGCGACGCAAGGGGGGTATCAAGAGTGGTTTGACTAGGATCACCAAAGATATTGCTACATTTTTAGTTGATGCAGATAATGATGCGATTGAGGCTAAATTGGCTTCGGTATTAAGACATGTTACGAAAGGCACTACGAAATAAACAAGGGCACTTAATATTGGACTAGAAGATAGGCTATATCTGCAACAACGGTACGCTAATTCCAAACCCTCGAACTATTAACCCGGTGAACAAAACACTTACACCCTCCAGAGTTAATCTACTGGATAACAGGGTATCAATTAACTAGGTTAAGTGTACTTCTACAAAGGCTTTCCGGTGACGGCAAAGCCTACTCACAACAGGAGTACTTTACGTTAATAAAATGCTCTCAAGTAATAACAATGCTTAAATAAACTATAACAAGATTTAATAAAGGAGTATATGCTTACGTTAACTTTAGTGTGAGTCTGAACTCAACACTAAACTCTTCAATGCTCTATGAAAACACTGGAAGTCTAGTCCTACAGCAATCAGATATGGAATCTTCTGAAAACATCTGATGCTCTAAGATGCTCGTCGAATATAGAACAGAAATAATGCAGGGGCAGGACACCAAAGCGTGTATCTTAAATACACCAACAAGTAGGATACATATATATATATATATAAAACAAGGGAGTGCAACAACTCTGTGACAGCACTAATAATAGCCACTCAAAACAGTACTTCCTTAGCCAACGTAGCAGCCAAACTGGGTTGTGCACTATGCATCAACCTAGGCTAAAATAAGGCGTGAATATTTTCTAAAGCATACGCAATTAAAGTTAATAAACACAATGCTGTCTTTCTCACTAATAAAGTCTAGTAGTGACATAAAAGGTACAAGGAACCTAGGCAGAGCGCAAGCATGCTCGTAGCCTACTGTCTCCCCTTGAACAGATTTCCCTTATGTTACGTTAAGTGACTAGGAGGCTCTCTTGGTAAGTCCAGATCTCAAGTATCTGCTCTTACCCTGGCGCTCCACAAAGGTCAACAAAATGAGGTAGCAAGCATACGAGCAAGAGTAGGCAAAAGCCCTTCGCTTGTATGCTGCTACGCTCGCAAAGGAAAAATATGCACAAGGGTTACAGGCTACCTAGCTCCGTCGAAGTCGTACAGGCTCTGACTTGCCATATACATAACTACCCTCCACTGTCTAGCATTAAATAGTAGGAAAGAACAACCCAATAATTTGAAGCACCCCAATACTATGATACCATGTGACTATGACTCTAATAATCCCTAAAGCTAGTGCAAAACATATATGGGAGAACTGGTGCTGGTAATACGACTGGCCGACTATGGAAGTCATATACAGAACCAGAAGGGATGGATAAATTAATAAAGATGAGAAGTATTGGAAAGAAGGAGTTCAGAGAGAGAAACAGCAGTAAAGAGGGTTAGATTGGGGACAGATTGCAAGGGACGTCTAAGACCAAGCTCTAAGGAGAGACGCGGGAAGAAGCCCCCCACCACCGAGCTAAGACAGCGGCCTCCAATCACAGATCACTACGTCATGAAGAGCAGGCGTCATATGACACGCCAGGCCCGCCATCCAATCACGAGCGGGTGGCCCCGCCCAAGCAAGGAATGCACACGTACATACACACGCACATTCTACCACCTCGCTGCTTCCCTCGCTCTCTCTCCTTGCAATTCACACTACATATCTTATAACTCTATCAATGATATAAAATACTTCCAAGTGTCACAGACAAGAATAAAGACCACCACTGATCTGGCTGTGACAACATGAACACTAAGAAAGAAAGAACATCGTTCTACGATTATTATAGCCCATTTCACTGCCCTGGTGAGCGCTAGCGAGTACAAGTACATTCTGGCAAGCTGGCCAGCGTAACAGACAGCTCGAAGATTTAAATTTATGTCGCCGCGAAATGGAAACGCTCTATGAAGATGATGCCGAGTATTTCGCGGACATAGAAACAGATGTGGATTATATAGAGTGTCTTGATAAAGTTATCATCCTCCTCAAAGGCAAGCTAAAACACAAGGAGCCAAATCGTGATGCAGTTGTTGTTGTTGTTGTTGTTCCCCAAGCTGCCTGGCCGAACAGCCCCAAGGCCCCGAGCAATTCCAAGGCCATAACCGAGCACCCCCACAGAACCATCCCTGCCGACCACAATAAAGCCTGGGTGACCGAAGCCACTCCATGGCGGGGAGCTGAGGAGGGTGCAGAAACGCCCGGGAAACCAAAGCCCCACCCAGGGCCCTGTGCCCCTCAGCAATTATGAAGAGAAAGTTGAGGGGCAAGGGAAAAATGTGACACTTTGGCTTCCAATCTTGGTAGATTGGGAGGTCAATCCACGGAAAAGACGCTGTCACTTGAGATCTAGAAAATATATAAGTTAAAGGAACAGTTAGAGTAAGCTATGGGTATGGCAGAGATCGCTCAGTTCTCACCAATGATGGGCATCATCGTGATGCAGTTAACAGAGATGCTGGTATAAGATTGCCGAAAATAACCCTTCCTGTGTTTGACAGTGATCCCACTCTATGGTTGGGATTCTGGGATATGTTCCACTGTAGTGTCCACAGCGATGCGGAGCTCAGTGACATCCAAAAATTCACCTACTTAACCTCTGAAGTGCGCATGGGGGTAATTGGAAACGTCCCCCTGTGCTGACGTATTTGAGGTGTTTCCGTCACTAAAATATTCATTGTGCCATTAATAGCATTAATACTTATCCATATACGCCTATTATGGGTTGATTATAAAGGTATTAACCTGAAACAACAATAAAACGAGTGAAAACAGCGTTTGGATGGTCAAAATCGGAGATATAGCCCGCGAGTTGTATAATGTATGGGTGAGGCAATCTGCTTTCCCGCCAATTTCCCCCAAGGCCACTGAGACACAGTCGATCGATACTCTCTCTCTCTCTCTTGCACTCGCTTGCTATCAGTGATGACCACACCCTCCAATCGGATTTCTAATGTTAGCACGAAAATATACCTCAGAATAAGGGAATAACAGGGAAAATAGGTGATAACTGAAGGAGAGGAGGAAAGTGGGGAAGGAGGGGAGGTAGAGGACTGAGATTTTGCATGGCCCAGGGGCCCAATTTTTTTTTTTTTTTTTTTTTTTTTTTTTTTTTTTTTTCGATGTCAAAAGTTGATTTTTTTTTTCTCTGACTCTTAAGAGTCTCCCCGCAGTGCGCCGGGGGAACTCTTAAGAGTCTCCCCGCAGCTCCCGGGTTAAGAGGTCAACTGAATGGCGAGGCAAAACAACTAATTGAAGGTTTCGCAATTGAGGGAGCCAGCTACCAAACAGTGGATGCCCTTCTACAGAAAACCTATGGGCACAGGGATAGAATTAAGGCGGCACATATAACTAACCTTACCACTTTGAGTCCTCCCTCTTACAATGTCGAGGAACTAAAAGGATTCTATGCTAGTTTTGAAAGTACACTGAGGTCAACAGAAACCCTACAAATAACCCTTCATGAAGCTAGTGTTGTAATTCTCATGAAATAAATTGCCATCCCCACTAAAGGAAACATTAAACAGAACTTTAGGTGAAGAAGGTCTGGACCTAGAAAGGTTTGTCCAGGCTTACCAGACAGAGGTTTTTAACATGAAAAGTGTAGCAGAACGGTCTACACCACGCATAACAGTTGCTTCAGCATCCTTTGCGGTGCAGGAGGCTGCTAAGGCAGCTTCCCAGAAGCTGGGTATGCTCAACCGCCTTAGGGGGTTCTTTTTCCCTGCACAGCTTCTTGCTCTGTACAGGAGCATAGTGCGTCCTTGTATTGAGTATTGTTCACATGTGTGGGGAGGGTCCTCTCACACCGCTCTCCTAGACAAAGTTGAAAGGAAGGCCTTTCGTATCATTAACTCCTGTCCACTCACTAACTCTCTGCAATCTCTCTCTGTCCGCCGCAATGTTGCATCTCTCTCGCTATTCTATCGCTACTATAATAATCAGTGTTCCTCAGAGCTTTCCCAGTGTATACCACCTCCTTTACGTAGGGCACGTGGTACCCATCTTGCAACTCAATCCCACCCCTACTCTGTGCAACTCTCCAACCCAAGAGTGAAACGTTACTCTCAAACTTTCTTCTACTCAACAGCTGAGCTCTGGAACTCTCTCCCAGAATCAGTCTTTGCCTCTTCCTATGACTTAAATTGCTTCAAACTCTGTGTGTCCAGGCATTTTGGCTCGAACATCCCTTGATTTTGGCCCTGTTACTCTTTCAACTATGGGGGAGGCACTCGCTATAGGCAGTTCTGCATTTTGCCTCCCTCAATCAAATAGAAAAAAAAAAGGGAGGCCTTGGTGCGAAGTAAGGGTTGTAAGTGTCTCAGATATAAAACCAGTGCTTTAAAAGTAAAACGCGCAAAACAACTCAACCTTTGCACTGGGTGCTTATCTTCAACCCACGGGAGCAATGGTTATGTGAACCCTGACATCCGTAACTGCAAATTCTGTCATAACAGACACTACCATATCCTCTGTCAGTCGAGCTCTCATTGGGGCGGTGCAAAGAAGGAGCAAAAACCTCAACAGGTAACAAAGACCAAGACGCAAACTACCACGATGTCTGTGTCGTCAAAGAAGACTAGTATTATCCTTCCAACTGTTATGCTGCCAACAGTTAAGGAATCAAGAGGAACAGTCAAGATGAGAACACTGCTGGATCAGTGCTCACGGCGCACCTTCATTTTAAACTCCGCTCTAGACTCGATCCAATATATAAAAGTGGGTGATGAAGAGCTAGAGTTGCGAAGGTTTACCGAAGCATGTGAGACCAGAAAGTACCCAGTAGTGTCCTTCAAATACAAGTTCCAGGGCAGAAACTATCCTCTACAAGCAGTTGTGGTAGAAACTCTCCCGGATCACAAAGGATCAGAATGCCTTGAAGCAGACATGAGAGTTTTGCGAAACAAGGGTTACAAATTAGCTGATCCTCTAATGACACAGACATCTCGACTGGACTTGTTGGTTGGTGCCGATTATTATTATGACTTAGTGCGGCCAGGGTACAAAAAGGAGGGTGACATAATTCTCTTACCCACTAAATTGGCTATGCACTAAGTGGCTCCTGCCATAACGACAAGTCTAGCGCCCAAGTAGAGGTAGTTACAATTTTGAAAGTTGCGGTCACCCCGATGGATCAATATATATCCACGGAATCAAGTAATCCATGTCATAATGAATTAAAATGTATGTGGGAACTGGATCATCTAGGAATTTCTCCAAATGAAGATTCAAAGGAAAACATGACTGCGTTGGACATATACAAGGAGACAGTAACATACTCTGCACATAATCAGCAATATGAAGTCAGACTGCCATGGAACCAACATAAAGAGAAACTGCCTTCTAATTATGGTTTAGCAGCGGGTCGCCTAAGGGGTCTGCAGAAGCGTTTCAAACAAGAACCTGTCTATTGTAGTCACTACACCAACGTTATCCAAGATCAGCTTCATCGTGACTTTATTGAAGAGGTTCCTTTCGGTGTTACTGAAAACAGTCATTATTTGGCACATCACAGGGTCACCAAGAATAGCACAACGACGCCCGTTCGTATTGTGTACGACTGTTCCGCTGGTATTGGCAAGGGCAGACCAAGTCTTAATGACTGCCTTTACACAGGGCCTTCACTAGTGCCGGATCTAGCACAAATATTGGTGAAATTCAGGGTCCACAAATATGCCTGGATAAGTGACATCGAGAAGGCCTTTCTCATGTTGAGACTTCATGAAGAAGATCGTGACTACACCCAATTTCTGTGGCCGAAGGATCCCTTGGATTTATCTTCACCCTTACTTTGCTACCGATTTAAGGTAGTGTTGTTCGGGGCGACTTGCTCACAGTTTCTTCTTAATGCCACGATCTTGAAGCATCTTTCCCTTATCAAAGAGGATCCCGAAGTTGTGGAGGCTATTAAGGAAGGTTTGTACGTTGACAACCTCCAGGGGACAGGCAGTGATGAAGAGACTGTCATTAAGCGTTACTGGGATGCCCATAGAATAATGTCTCGAGCACATTTATATTTTAGAGAGTGGGCTACCAATAGTCCTCAACTACGAGACCTCCTGCAATTGGATGGTGTTGCTGCCAAGGATCAAGAGCGAGTGAAGACATTAGGACTCTTATGGTTATCAGACAATGATCTGTTGACGTTCAACGCTAGTCTCCCAGAGACCAATAAGGCAACAAAAAGAGAGTGCTTAAGAGTGACGGCACAACTGTTCGATCCACTCGGAGTACTACTGCCTGTTACAATAAGGTCCAGAATTTTCTTACAGCAATTATGGAGACTGAAACTAGATTGGGACGATCTACTACCTGAAGACTGCACTACTGAATGGTCTACAATTATCAAGGACCTGCACCTCTGCTGTGACTTTACTTTTCCTCGGAGGTCGGTATATGCTGACTCAGTGTAACTTCATGCGTTTAGTGATGCAAGTGGTGTCGCCTATGGCACTGCAATATATTTTGTGAGCCCGGAACATAGCTGTCTGGTCATCGCTAAAGCAAAGATCGCTCCCATAAGATCCATAACAATACCAAGACTAGAGCTAACTGCTGCTTTACTAGCCGCCAGATTGATCAAATTTGTAGAGGAAGCCTATCATAATATTGTAAAAGTCAACAAAATTGTTTTATGGTGCGACAGCCAGGTTACATTGCATTGGTTGTGTAGTATGAAGAAGCTTCCAGTGTATGTCACAAATCATGTTGACGAGATCAAATCCCTTCTTCCGACTGTTGTATTCCGGTACGTATCCTCTAAAGAAAACCCTAGTGACTTACTGTCTAGAGGTGTTTCGGCAAAACATCTGAAATCTTCTGCATTTTGGTGGGAGGGGCCCATGTGGCTCCGAAACAAAGATGAGTGGCCAGAAGACATATTACCAGATGACCCAACGCCAAAAGTAACTAGCCAAGTCATTGGGACCAATGATGAACAGGACACACGGTTATGGAACTGGGAAAAATATGGCAGTTATGATAAATTAATTCGGGTAGTTGCATGGACTATTCGATACAAGAATAATTTGAAGGCTAAAATTAAAGGGACGTCTCCCACAGACAATGCCCTCCTCAGCATAAAGGAACTAAAAGTAGCAGAAAAGATTATAGCTCAAAGATGCAGCAGAAATGCTTCCCAATGGAGTACGAGATGCTGTCTGGTGACAAGAGTACTCGCAATAATTTGGTAAACCAATTAGGACTAGTCATGAAAGGAGGTTTAATTGTATGTGAAGGTAGATTGAAGTTAGCAGCTTTTCCGGATACAAAGAAATATCCGATACTACTGCCTTCCAAACATTCTTTCACTACCATGCTCATCAATATGTGTCATCGTGTCTGTTGTCACTACGGAGTTAATCATGTGGTCGCATATATACGGCAAAGGTGGTGGATTCCTAAGATAAGACAAGCGGTAAAACATGTGACCAGTAAGTGTATAACCTGTCGGTAACAGGGTAATACCTACACGAAAGCTAGAGTACCACCTCTACCAGACATCAGGACTACTCCTAGAGATCCCTTCGAGGTCACGGGGGTCGATTATACAGGAACAATTCCTGTCCGGGACGCACACAACAACAAGGCTTATATGCTTTTATTTACGTGCACTACTACAAAAGCTATTCACATTGAAGTAGTTAGCAATATGACCTGTGACGCTTTATCCATGCATTCCGGAGATTTTGTAGTAGGCAGGGATTTCCGCAGATAATGTTAAGCGACAATGCTGCGACGTTTGTGGGAGCTTCCAAACACTTGGAAGACATACAAAACGATCCCAGTCTTCGGGCTCATCTTGCTGAAATCCGATGTGAATGGCGTTTTATTCCAGCACGTCTGCCTTGGTTCGGAGCTATCTGGGAGAGAGCCATAGGTATTGTGAAGGCTGGGCTTAAAAAAAGTAATAGGTCGTGCTCTAGTCTCCTTTGAGGAACTAACTACTGTCCTATTAGAGCTGGAGGCTACCGTGAATGATCGCCCTTTAACATATGTCTCGGGTGATCTGGAAGACCCTTGCCCTATTACTCCATCCACGCTAGTTAAAGGTCGTAGACTTCGTGACTTCCCAAAGGACCTAATTCAGCTAGATGAGCTGCAGGATCCTAGTTACGATAGTAAAGCAGCGATACACAGCAGGTACAATTACATCAATAAATTGATCCGGGACCTATGGAGGTGTTGGTCTAGTGAATACTTGGCATCACTACGAGAAGCCTATAAGAATAAAAGAGGCTCATCAAGCAGTGTATGGCCAAAGGTAAAGGGCATCGTTCTTATACATGACGAGGGACCTCGTGTCCTTTGGAAACTTGGTAGGGTAGTTAAACTATACCCAAGACGAGATGATCTGGTTAGAGTGGTCCAGATTAGGACAAAAACTGTCCTGACCACTCGACCCATCGTCAAGTTGTATCCATTGGAACAGGAAATCAAAAGCATTTCGATCCCTCAACCGGCGGTCACTGGTGATGGTGTTAGCTCTCACGACTCCACCCCTATGTCACAAGCGGTCGCTGGACCATCTGCCAGTAACGATCCTGTTGGAAGATTACCTCTTCGCCGAGCCGCTGTTAGCTCTTCACAGCTTTGGAGATCTAACATCGCTGCGGGATTATTGTAGATAATGTAAATATTGGTGGTGGGAATGTGTCGAGACTCGTAAGTAACTCGACAGTTTAGGCTAAGTACAAATACTGGAAGTTCAAATTAGGCGCCAGTATTAGGTTAAGTTATATATCTTTATAAAAGATATGTACTATTTAGTATTAAGTCTTTATGAGTTTATTATCCATTATTATATCGGGTTGTCATTACAATAAATCCGGTATATCTTGTAGTTAGTTAAATAACGCATTGGTAGATAAGATAACTGCGCATGCGTCATTTTCGGGAACCTGAGGGTCCCTCGCACCAAGACAAACTAGAATCGCTTTAGCTACGACCTCGAGAACATCTCCTTCTAGCCGCTCCGATACAACCACCTGTTTCCTGCTAAGTCATCCTAATTCTTATCTCTAAGTGGCCACTATACCTTCTATCTATTCCTACCACTATCATTGAGCTATCTATCCCTATCAACCAATAAAAGTAAGTTAATTCTTGTGAGATTATAGGTAAATTTCACTTTGTTTACTCTTGGTAGTGGTAGGGCCCTTATGATTCGTTTCCGGATCCCCTCCAGGACCCAATCCGCAGCAGATGGTGGTGACGTCAGGTCGTCCGGGTTGGCTGAGGTGACCCGGGAGCTGGCCAATCCCAGGCCACTTCTGGTGGTGTGGGGCCGTAGCACCGCCCTTTCGGTGACGAAGTAGTCCGCGAGGGTATATTTGGGTTTGGATTACGGGGGGGGGGGGGGGGGGGGCGCCGCTCGCTTTCTCGGAGGGATTTGTGGATTCTGAGCCCGTTTTCTCACATACAGAACAGGCGAACAGGACACCCTGTTATTGTGGGGCCCCAATGGACGGTGCTACCCTTGATTCGTGTTGGGCGAGGGGTGCGGTGTTGGTGTGGTTGGAAGACCTGAGCTGGTTCCCGATGGAGCAGGTGGGCCCTTCGGGTAAGGGAGCATGAAGGATGGGCAGCTGGATGGGGGCGCCTCTGGGGTGTTTCTCGCCTCTCGGGGTTTGTCACTGGTGTGGTAGGGCTGCTCGGTCAGGGGTAGGAGGGGCTCTCCTCGTGGTGGTAGAAGTGCCCTGGTATGCTCCGGCAGGTGCAGGCGGCTGAGTGTCAAGGGCGGCTCGCCTCAGCATAACAATATTCATAATTATTTCTAAATTTTATTGAGAAAATTCTGACAACATTTCGATGTATGATTGTTTTATGTTGTGGGTTTGCCGCATCTTAAGTCAGTCCTAAAAAAACATTTTTTGTTTTAATTGACACCCTGTGCACCGCACTAAGTGCAAAATCCAAGCATAATCGCAACCAGTTTTGTAGCTCTTGTGTCCGTGAACTTTGCAACAAGTTGAAGATCTCCTTTGTCCAACTAAACATTATTTCAGTCCAAAGGTTTTTGGCTAATTATTATACACTGTCAGAACACAAGGACATTGTGTGTAATATACTTGCCTTATGATTGAACTCAAGATTTAAATTGAAATAGTGTCAACCAATCCAACTGACTGAGGTAAAATAAGAAAACAAACATAGTTAAACATGGGTCTTCCAACTCTCAGCTAAATACAGCATCCCAGCAAAGGAACAATCACGGAAACAGTACCGGTATATGAACTTATGGGATTATGTAATGAACATTCTAACTTACATCAATGCCAGAAACAGAACTGGTTTCTACCCAAAGTGAAGTGAGTAACTATCTGAAACCTTTGAAGACAAACAAATAATGCAGTATACTGGAAAAGTAATGAAACAACGTTCCCAATCCGGTGTCAGTTTGCTCAAAGATATTTAGCTATACTGTACCTGCATCCTTACAATATGTAGAAAGACAATTCCGTATTGATGTCAAAATAAATTTCAAATCAGAAAGGTGTGTCGTCTTAAAAAATATGATTGAAATATTGACATTTTTCTTAGACACATTGGCTGCATTGAATAAGAAAAGTGATACACTAACATATTGAACAGTAAAGAGTAACACTGATATAATAGTCGTAATGAATTATAAAAGTGATGCATTTATGTAATCACCATTACATGGTTTGATAGCTTCAGTAACATTTAGGTAAATTAAACAATAATGTATCTTTAAAAAAAAAAAAAAAATCGTCTAGGCTCCTAGCGACAGAGTGGCCTCACCGTGGCTGTGCCTAATATATGTCTAGAAATTAAAGCTTGTACTTGTATCAATATATAACTAGATACTTTCTTAAATCTTTCCAATTGTGAGAAATATATTTTAGGTATTATGAATAGAACAATTAGTGCTATTGGCTATACTTAGAAATAACAAATAATAGAGTAAAGTGCCTAAGGCGATGAAAGGGATGAAAATCGCTTATAAGGATAATAATATGGCGATACTTTACATTACCGGTACTATAGTCTATTCGCTGTCAGTAGGCGAGAAATCATGACCTCTATCGTCTGTAACTCAAAAAGGGCTAGAGCAAACTTGCTATAATTTTCCTTGACCGACTCTTCCCAAATGGTAGAAATAGTAGCTCGATTACTGTAGTCATTATTCAGTTACAGAGGTTAGAGGCCATGATTTCTCGCCTATTTACAGCGAATAGACTAGTGTGATACCGAGAAAGATACACGTATATTGATACTTTTCCGTACAAATTACGAAATTTCACAAGTAAAGGCCGTGTCACACAGAAGTCGAACCCACCAGAAACCGGCCGAATCGACGAAAAAATTCAAATTTCAGCCAGTTCCGGTCGATTCTCCTAACACTTCGGGTGAGTTCCGGTTTTCTTCTGAACGTTCTTGGGATGTTCTGGGCTTGAGTGGAATCATCCGGTGAATCGAATCGGGCCAAAGTTAATGCATGCGTTAACTTTGGCCGATGAATCGGGTAAAAAAAACGTTAAAAAACTATCGAGTCATGATCTAGTTATATTCTGGTTACATTCAACCCATTCGGGTCGTGTTCGATTGTATTTTGAATTGCCGATGATGACTCGAAATACTCGAACCTGGGTCGAATATAACCCAATGTGTATCAGAATTATTGACTTCCTTAAGCTGGTATCACACAAACGCTTTTTCCTTCAACATTTATCCTCAACACTGGTCTGGCAGCTTATGAGGCTAACATTTAAAATATTTCGGTGACTCAAATTTATCTATAACCAGTCTAGTTTCCGATACCAGTGCAAAATAATCCAGAAATGATGCCAGACAAATTTTGATCACTGAATGTTGACTATAAAAGCTCTTGTGTGATACCAGCTTTAGGCTGGTATCTCAATGCCAGTATCTCACCCTGTCTGTTGGCCAGTTACAGGTTTCCTTGTTTGGAGTTTCGTGCATCTCTTTTTTTATTTCATAACATGGTTTTGCTAAATCTTCAATGCGTGTTTTTCCACATAGCGATTTTGATAAGTTATTTTGTCTATATATTGTGTGGTTCCTGTTTTGGTGTGTTTATTTCGCAAGTTTTACATTTTAATTGCAAATCCCATTGTTTATTTTGCCATTTTCGATTGTCTTCTTCAATTCATCTTAATATAATATCGCTTGTGGAAGTGATTCGTCCGGGAAGTCGATACTGTGTGCCATTAACATAACTATGTCTTGTGTGGACTTTTTGTAATCTATAAATCATTTCTAATGCGATGGAATTTGAATTAACTCCCTTATACATTAACATAACTATGTCTTATTTGGACTTGTTGTAATCTTTGAATCATTTCTAATGCGATGGAATTGATAAATATAATATCCTTCCAGCACATAGATAAACAATAAATAAGATAGTCAACAAAATATTTCAACCCTCCCCTCCCGAGCTTCGAGACAGAAGATTTACGTTTGATGGATATTTTGATTTTATTTTTTCCCACGGTATACACACAATGATGGGGAAATATTGTAACTATTAGACGATTTTATTCAGTGCAGGAAGGGCGTCTAGGCCTACCTATTGACATGCTTCAGACAAGATCAATTAATCCCTTTAGCTACCATAAATCCATCCTAAGCTTCATAACATCGTGTAAATGTTGCTGAAATCAAATAAATATGACGTCACCGATACAGAATGGGTTAACGAAAGATAATATAAGCGATTATTTAACTTACTATGATCTTCGACCTATTCGACTGACGTTCGACCTAACTTCTTCTATTTCGGTTGTTGATTGACTGAGCTTCAGCTGAGCTTCGGTAATAATTCTGGTTATTTCCCCGTCTTCCGGGCATATTCGAGTTATATTCGACGCATGATCGAGGCTTCTTCGTTCCACATCGGGTTTTCTTGAGTTACGTACGGGAATTCATCGACTCATCATCGACTTTCATTCAGGTCCATGGGTTATATTCGAAATTCATTCATGTCAGTGTCTGGTTATATTCGACTCCGAGTAACTTTCGGGTAATTCGGTTCAAATATGCAAGTCATCGACTTCGGGCGGCAGTTGGCCAACGTTCGACTTCTGTGTGACACGGCCTTAAGTGAATTTGCATATAGGATATACCCTTTCAGAACAATTACTTCACTTTAAGGGGACAGTGGCTGTTTGTTTGGTCTATTAATTCATTTATTCATATTTTTTGTTAGTTTCCTCCCTAGACCTCCATCAAGCTTAGAAAAACACCCCCTAGACCCCCTTTCAAGATAGATTTGTATATATTTCGGTAGAAAAATGTCCCGGCCAAATGCCGATTCCTCCTAAAATTACAGTCTCGCTATCGCTCGCCAGGAAAAAATCGACACCTAAATGGCACGAAGGGTCCCAATATTGACAAAGAAATGGGGTGAAAGGTCATAAAATCTCCAAACTACTGGAACCAACGTCTTAAAATCTCAAAAACTAGTGGGGCTAAACATTAGGGAGAAGGGGGGGGGGGGGGCAGAAAAACTGTCTGTCTCCCCTTAATTCTTATTCTGGCAATGCGTAGACAATTTTATTCAGTTTAGGAATGAATTTGGGATTCAGGGTTAACTGAATATTCTTCTAAACTTAAGGGGGCCCACCTCGCTTTTGTTCCCTTTTTCTCCCTCTCTCTTTGGCTTGTATCCATTTGGCCCCATTCAGACGTTTATCCCCTTCCAGGTGTCAATATTTTCCTGTCGAGCGAGCGGTAGCGAGCCAGCATATATATCTTTTTGTGTTGACCGCAAGCTAAATTTGTACATTTTTCGATAGAAAAATTTCTCCGGCGAAGCCGGGTTTCTCCAAACAATGCTGGCTCGCTATCGCTCGCCAGGAAGAAATTGACACTTGGATGGCGATAAATGTCTTAAAACAGTTGGCTGAATGGGGCCGAATGGATACAAGCCAGAGAAAGAGAAAAAATGAGAGAAAGAGAACAAAAGCAGGTGACCCCCCTTAAGCATAATAGAAGTAATGTTAGTCAAAGCAAAAATAATATGAAGGGGTTATTACAAGCAATAAACGATATAGATACCAGTACATTTATGAATAGTAAGAAAACACTGAGATTAAAATTAGTAATTTTGATGTCTTATTGTGAAAAAACGTCAACAATAATTATATATATATATATATATATATATATATATATATATATATATATATATATATTATATACACGGTGTGTTACATAGGGTAGATTAGGTTTTGTTAAAAATCTTAACCCGGGAACGGCGAGAACACTCTCAAGAGGTTTTGGTGGGCAAGGGCGAGGAACCTCTTAAAAGGTAAGGCCTAAAAAAAAACTTTTACAAGGCCCAGTAGCACTTAAAACAAGTTAAATGGTGATTAAGTGAGACAATTCCCCTCCAAACCTCTATCACTCCTCCACATCTGTCAAAATCCCCTCCTTCCCCACTTTCCCCCACCCCTTCAATTATCACCTATTTTTCCTGTTATTCCCTTATTCATTGGTATATTTTCGTGTCAACATTTCCAAGCCGGTTCTATGGTGTTGTCATGTGACTAGGGAGTGTGTTGCGTAAGGTAGAGTGTGTGTGAGTGAGTCAGTCAGGCTTCAGGCCTTGCGAGGGGAGGGTCTGCCTCGCTCTGCTCCACAATTCATGAATGGACCGGCCCACAATAATTCGCGATTTTGACCATCCAAACACTATTCCCACTGGTTTTATTGTTGTTACATGTTACTATTTCCATATTAAACATATAATAGGCGCATATGAATAAGTAATAACGATATTTATCGTAAAATTATGATTTTAGGTGGGAATGTGGCCTAATATTGTCGCCTGGCGGTAGGGTGTCCATTACACACAGCTCGCCTTTAAGGGGTTAAATTCGGTTTGGATAGGATAGGGTAAGTTATGATGCCATTTTATATTGGACAAGTAAGGTTGTGAAAATGTGTAGTTTAGTTATTGTTTTGCTAAGATGCTAGGAAACGATAAGAAATATAACGATAGGAGAAGTTTCCGAATTTAAGTTACATTACGATGGCAAGGAAAAAAGATAGAGCGTATTTTAAGATTAAATGTTATATAAATGCATCCACTCTTACTCAAAAACAAATATATCTTCTTGGTGTGTATTGATATATTCAAATCTAACCAACCCTGACCTAACCAAATAATATGTTGATATTGTACAATAAAATCTCCCTTTTACGTAATACTGTTTCAAATAGGTAGTCCCGAAATCGCGAGCCATAACCTATGTAACTGAAAAAGGGCTACAGCAAATGGGTTTTAAATGTCCACACCTATTCCCTGGCTGACCCTTCCTAAATAGTGGAAACATTAGCTTAATTACTCTAGTCGTTTGTGAATTATAGAGGTTAATGCTCAAGAGCTTAGGCCTACTTAAATGAAACATGGTATAGAGGCAAACTGCTGGTTATCAGGAATATTTTCGTTAGTGGTTCATGGTTCGGAAAATATATATAACTGCTACTAATCATTTCGCTGCCTAACCACCTCACTACCCAGGACTATCTTTTATTAATAACACTTTGGCTGTGGGCATATTTCCGCCATATTAGGACTCATTCAGGCACTCCTGATTGATTAGGCAAGTGCTTGAATGAAATGAAATGTATTTAGCCAAAAACTAGAAGAAAATTGCTTCAAAATGACACCAAAAGGAGCTTCGTAGCTCACAGGTTTCACCCGCAGCGTTACCATAGACATTCGCTAAAATTAGCAATTATCGCTAATGTCACGCTACATTTGCCTTTGGAAGCCCTGTATATCTCGCGAGAGTATGCCTTAGTCCTTAGTGCCGCGGCCAGCTGGCTGGAGGAAGGACGTGTGGCCTGTCGCGGTTCCGCTCCCTCTCACTTGATTCTACAGGCTTTAACCCATACCCTGCGGGAGACGTTCCCGAATGCCATGGCAATTTACAGCAATTTACAGGCTTTTAAAGCCTCTAAAAGCCTGTAAAATAGAGTACAAACGAGCAGGAGTGCGACAGGCCACACGTCCGTCTCCCAGCCATGCGGCCGTGGCACTGAAGGCTCTGAGTAAAAGTCTCGCGAGACATTAACGAGAATTGCTTATTTTAGCGAATGTCTATAGTAGCGCTGCGGGTGAACCACGTTAGCTACGAAGCTAGTTTTGGTGTCATTTTGAAGCTATTTGCTTCTAGTTTTCGGCTGAAAACATTTCATTTTATTCAGACACTTGCCTGATCAATCAGGAGTGCCTGATTGAGCCCTAATATGGCGGAAATTTGCCCGCAGAGAAAGTGTTAAGAGGCTTTAAGAGCCTGTAAATTGCTGTAAATTGCCATGGCGTTGAGGAACGTATCCCGCAGGCAATGGGTTAAGGCTATATTTTAACCTAAGGGTTTTTATTCTGGACCCCTGGACCCCTTTCTCCCTCATATTTAACCCTATTAGTTTTGAAATTTTAAGATGTTTTAAGACCTTTCACCCCATATCTTTGTCAAATTTTAGACTCTTCGTGCCATTTTTGTGTCGATCCTTTCCTGGCGAGAGATAGCGGCCAGCAAATTAGTCGGAATCGACCTTCGGCCGGGACATTTCTCTACTGAAAAAACGTACATATATATCTCGAAGGGGGGTCTTGGGGGTATTTTTTTAACCCCTTCTTTCTTTGATATAAAATAAAATGCCACCTCCATTTTTATTTAATCGGCTGTTCTCAAACATTACATAACCGGGAAGTGAATACTCTGCTAAAAAGTGTCTATCTTCTGTATTGAGCCAAGATTCTGTTATGCCAATCAATGAATCACATCATAATTTTCTGTAAACACTAGTTCCTCTAAATCTGAAAATGTATTGCGTATGCTACGAGCGTTTGCATAGAAAACCTTTAAAGTTGCGGTTTTAGAACTCTCAGAACGTTCTTTAATCAAATGTTTGGTTCTGGTCGGATCTACATTTACATTCATGGCTGTCCTCGGTCCTCGGTCGTTATCCCTGGCGGTTTTGAATTTGGGTCGTGTTGGTGGAGATTTATCCAAATTCACGGTTCTTGACGGATCAGCATTTAAGTCCTTTGCAGGTTACCGTCCTCACTGTCTTCGGTCCTCCTTCCTGGTTGTCCTGTGCCGAGTCGATTTCTTCTACGAAAATCCTTCACCGCATCGTTGAGAAGACGCCCAAAACGTGCTGCTCTCACCTGGTTCAGATGAACTCCATCGTCCGAAAACAAATAGTCATCGTAGTAGAAATTGTCCCAGGTGTCGACGAATCCCACATTCTCCTTCCGGCAGAGGTTTGCTAGACAACGATTTGTGCTGGTGGCTATGTTGTAAAATTGGCTCTCTACACCGAGCCGGGGGACGATTCCTGAGACGATGATCCTTGAGGACTTCTCCTTAAACGACTCGTAGTGTACTAAACAATACCTCTCCTTCCACTTCGAGTATCTCCCCGGAATAGACTGCAAGATCTTTGAGATACTAACTATTCCTTGTAACTCACTCACTCACTCTCACGGTCTCTCTCATAGCACACTTTTTATGACCAAGATTTAATGGGTCTGAATGGGGTATATTTCCCTTCAAGACTTTGTGTGAGGAATGTTGCCTGCATTCCACACACATAAAGGAGAGTTCATGCTAAAACTCTCTATTAATCCGAATCTTTAGTTGGCGCTTTGTAGAGGTGAGAGGCTGGGATCATAGACAGAGATAGAGGAGGGGGAAGTGAGAAGGCGAGTACCGTTACACAGGGGCGCGATACTCAAACCTTACTATAAGTTAACACCGACTTTGATCGTAAGTTATATCGAGTTATACATGTAATTGATTGAAGAATGAGTGCATACCGGTAGGCCACATGCAATGAAATACAGACCGATTATAGCATGTGTGGTATGGAATAAATGGGAGAAACTGAATGAAATGATACACGAAACAATCGATAACAGCTGCAACACTATTCCAGCCTATCTTTGCCTGTTGTCCTTTCATATTATTTTGAAGCCTGACTATCGTAAGTTATTTGAGGAGTAGATCGTAGAGGGCACGTTGATATGTATGGCAATGATCGTGAATATGTTATCCTTAATACTGTATGAAATTGGATATAATTACGGTATTATTATAATCAAATCACATTAAATCTTGGTCGTAGAGAGTGTGTGCGATATGAGAGAGAGAGAGAGAGAGAGAGAGAGAGAGAGAGAGAGAGAGAGAGAGAGAGAGAGAGAGAGGAGAGAGAGAGAGAGAGAGAGAGAGAGAGAGAGAGAGAGAGAGGGTAAAAGACCACTACAGCAGAGATTCATGTACGGTAACCCACGTTGTGTGTATAGAGACTCATTTTGATAATATAATTACATATTGTATTAATACATTCCTAATCAATTTTAAATGTTGGCCATTGTCAGCCTGTGCAATGATGGCTTAGCTATAATTTACAGGACATGAGAACAATCTTGGCTTATCACTAACTAGCAGTTAGAGGAGGAAGGTGGGGTAGTTGGGGATAGTTTGGGGGTGGAAGGTGGGGGTAGTCTTTGACCCCACTCCCCCCTTCCACCTGCGCAGGCTGGAGGAGGGGAAGGAAGGACCCAACCCTGAGTAGCTTTTAATACGCGTGAGTGTACAGTCAAGAGCATAAATGGCGACTCACCCTTTTGAATCACAGAATCAGTATTGAATGCATATCAAACAATTTAATGCTTTATAGCCCACATGTTTCAGGACTTGGCTTTAAAACCTCCTGAGCGGCTAGGTTAATACCTTCTACTACCTGCCCAGCGGGCATATTTACCCTAAATGAGCTTCATTCCATGCTCTTTTTCATGCATAAAGAAGAGCCAGAGCGTAATACAATTATGTATCCGTGAAAGGGCGTTAATTGAGCTTTCCAATGACACCAGAACCATCCTTCTACGACCACGGGTTCTCTTGCAACGATCGTGCAACACTAAGGAAAAATCCCTAAAATATGGTAATTTCCTTACATAATTCCCTGTCTAGCGAGGTAGTGAGTGTGGATGTGTGTGGAGGAGAGGGCAGTCGCGGCGCGGGAGCCGTGCCGAACGGTCAGAGCCAACCTACGCTCCTCCCACCGCTCGTCTCTCTCTCAGAGCCAATTATTGCTCAAAATTGCATACCGCCTGAAGTCGGGCCCCGCCACATAGTCCTTGGTTCTCTAGACCGCCTTAAGTCGGGCCCCGCCAAAGAGGGGTTAAAGGTTCACAGATTCGAATTTGTGTTAACTTTATACTGTACTGTATATGTTCATGACTATTTTTTATTTCAGTCTTGAATCATTACTCCCCACGCATTATGATGTCAAATGACTACAAGTCTTGTAAGTTAAGGCAATAACTCAAGATGCTTCCACACCATAAGCGTTCCCTGGGATCTTGGCTTTACAAGACTTACACACCCGTCTCGAGACATAGCTGTAGCAAAGGTTAAAATGTGGCCAGTAACCATTACAAAGTGGGACTTGTAACACTAATCAAACACTTAGGTCTACATTGCAAACATACCGGTACCGGTACTAAGAGTGTTGGAGGTTCAAGTGTGCTTTCACATGGTGAATAAATTGCAATAATTTAGAATTTGACCACATTTGCTGACTGGGAATTCTCACTTGCTCTATTGATATGTGACATTTCACAAAGTCATACCAAGACAGCACAGGGTGACATGAAGCAACATTTGAAGAAAATTTTACAGGTAAATATTGTGCTTTCCTAATGCTTCATCGACACTAGATAATCAAAACAAAGTGCCTTGTAACAAATATATCAAGATCAAGTGTTTGCCTCAGCCATCAATATAGCTGTTTATACATAGATTCCAACATACATTGAAAGATGTGCCAAATACACAAGTTCTCGATTATGATTATGGCGGCGAGACAAGTATTACTGATGACTCTGGAAAAATGTTTCTGTCGGGCAAATAAAATGCATTACTCAAAGTCCTCCACCAGTAAAATGGTTTGTAGAGCAGCTGCCTTTGTTTTATACCACCCTTTAATATTAGTCAGCCATTGGATGTCTCCACCCAGCTATTCAAACTAGTTTGGAGAGCCATCATAACAACATTAACAATAAAATATAGTAATCAATCACCTACTACAAAAAATAGATTTTAACACTTCTCACAGCTACACTCAAAAGGATGAATTAATGAGATCTTGTATTGAGCTCTTCCCGGATTATTGATTATTGAGATTCCACAGGACTGTCCTTAGCATCGGCACTTGCTCAGAGTATGTTTTTCAGTGAGAATGTCAGAGTAGTAGGAACAGTGGATTATTTAACCTACCTCCCCCCTCCCACCCTACTTCTCGCCTAAAATTTACGTAGAAACATCCGTCCTTAATTGACCCCCCCCCCCCTTATCCTCTTTTTCCAATAAAATCTACAGTCATGATGCCCATCCCTAGTTGTCCTTCCCCTTCCTATACATTGAAGGAAGAGATAAACGGGTCATAACATAATTATGATATGAGTAATGGATTTCATACAACAGTTCTAGCTACTCCTGTACCCAACACAGTTTTGAATAAATTTCCACCTCAGACAGAAGAGGATGTTCAGCAAGTAGTTTCTGAAACATTGGTAACAGTTGGTTACCTATCTACATGGAGATGGGTTACAACATATTGGTAGCAAGGAGGCAACTAAGACAATATAAGTTACTTGAACACGAATAATGGCAACAAGATTTTCAAGTTCAAGCTAGTGAATAATGTGACAATGGGAGAGAGTCCTATCAAAATGGATACCAATCCACAATACACAATTCTAGAGCCCATATAAACCTTTCATTAGGTGAAAATATTCTCGTAAATGTACAGTATGGTAAGCGAATAGCTGGAAGTTATAAATATGTGGGCATTGTGCAGATCCTGGGTGTGGATGGTGATGCAGAGGCAATGGACTTGAAATCCACCAATTAAAAACAAATAGTGTTGACAACATATGAAGATGACAACTCCCAAATATCAAAGGACAACATAGTAGCCGTCATGCATGAGCCAACTGTAGTACATGATGGAAATAATATGTCTTATGAATTCAAATCTATTGATACATTTGCTAAGTAAATAAGATACCAATATATGTCGATTGGTTTGCCAGTATCAATAAGCAAAAAGAGACACATTTTTCAGTTACAGGTAGTACAAGTACCATACTAAGTACATGGTTACAAGCTTTAAGTGTAAAGTGCTGTGTATGAAATATATTTTATTTGTGGGTGTTCGATGTCATTCTACAGACATGTAAAAGAGAAACTGTTTTGCATATATTTCAGAATCAAAAGACATACCGGTACACTAAAGTAATATTTCTGTAAACCCATTCGTGAACAAAGCTACCCACTTGCCATATTTGATATGGACTATACTTTTGGCCTTGCAGAACAGAAAAAAATAACTAAATAACAATACAAAAATAACACAAAACAATGATTTAAAAATGAAAGCAAAGATTAGCCATTGATCTAGTTTACCCTACATGGCCAATACAACTTGGCCACATTATTATTTAAGTTTTCAGTTGTCATAGATTTTGTTTATATGTGCATGAGGGAGACAAAAATGCAAAGCTGCCTGTAACAAGTGTCTCCCCCAAAGTTGAAAGAGTGACAAAGTCCAATAAAGGACGGTTGGTGGTCACCAAAAATGTGTTTTTGATGTATTGGAAAATAGTGTGGTGTGCTTGTTTAGTGTAGTGAAATGAAAAGGAGGAAAATGCGTCTGTGAGAGTTAGCTGGATTACTCACTGCGCAGGTGAGACACAAATAGAAATATTGAGGGAGGCCAAACAAATGAAACAGGAGTTCCAGCAACTCCTTATCACATTCTTATGAGGCTTCCCTTGGGTATTGCCTTGCTCGATTGGTGTCTACAACCTTCCCACCCAGAATGCAAGTAGTCACCCAACTTTTATGGTAGAGTTATTTTATTTTATTTATTTTTGTTCAATTACTCCCATGCCATTTACACGAATGTGGAATTTGTTTCAATAACGCATTTAACTGCAGATGAAGGTGATTTTTTTTATTGACCAAAGTCACTCCACGTTCTATGTGAAAGAAGGATATAAAAGGCACGGCTCTCTGTACCTACTGTCCCTATAGAATGAAAGAAGGGTAGACAACCGAATTCAAGGTACACTCGGATACCATAGTCTCTAGCCCACTTCTCTCTGGCAAGAGGTGAGGCTAGGACCCTTACTGGACGGCGGCCCACAGTGATAGTTAGGGGTGGGGTTGAGGGGAGAGGGCAACGTACACACGAACACACTGTGAAACATTTGAGGTCTTTGAATCCTGCCTTAGCCTCACAAATAGGTATGACATTTATATAAGATTATTATTATTGCAATTATCATTATTATTATTATTATAATTACTTATATACAAGTGCCATAGCCAAGATTTAACTGATATACTCATGTTTCCATGCATCTCTCTCACTTTCTCTCTGAGTTCATATTAACGTCTTACTATTTATATTCATAATAATGTATGTTGAGCTGGACACATTATGTTAGAAGCATTGCTAAGAATGCCTCTAATTAAAAAACTGGGACTCCTGTACAGAGTTCGAGAATTCTTCACTGACGAGCAGTTGGCCGTAATATATAAAAGTCATGTGCGTTCTCAGATGGATTACTGTTCACCTCTGTGGAGTGGAAGTGGAGTGGTTGCATTGAGGCAGTTGGACAAAATTCAAAATAAAGCTATTAGATTAATCAATAACCCTGCAATCACACAGGACCTTCCTACATTATCCATACGAAGAAACGTTGCATCCCTTGCATTGTTCTACAGATATTTTCACAGCAATTGTTCCGAAGAACTTGCTTCAATTGTGCCGCCTCTCCACATCTTTCCCCGTAGAACTAGGGCAGCTGAGAGCGTCCATGAATTTACACTTTCTCCTCCACAATGCAGAACTTCTGCTTATCAAAATTAATTTATCCCTAGAACTACTACTCTTTGGAATTCACTTCCCTCGAGTTGCTTTCCACAAACTTACATTCTACAAAAGTTTAAATCCAGTTGTTACAAACATTTTATGAATGGAGGATGCCTTTAGGCACATGGACCTTTTTGTTTTATCTGTGTTTTTCCTTCCTCCGTTCATTGTCTCTTAAAACAAAACAAAAAATCGTCTTGGTATTTATTACTTTACTTTTTCATCTCACAATTATGTTAACATTAGTATGTATACAGGAAACATATACTTCTATCAAGAAAACAATCCATGCGCAAACTGTAGGTTTAAAGTGAACCCTACGAATCACACAACCTGCTTCAGCCTGAAGTTGTATTCATGGGTATTGCTTTACCTGCGTAGAAATTAAATTTCTCTAACAGTAAGGATGATGAAAATCTGTAAATTGGTATACTAATTACCCTATATGAGATATAATTCAGAAAGTTACCAATGACATATATGACTATGATTAGTTATTCACACACACACACACACACACCCACAAATGTTTCTAATGAAGTTCTATCGTATTCCTATTCCATATTTCCTTTCCAACACCTCCCTTTCATTCTATCTCACTCCCTCTTTGCCTTTCACCACCACAACCACATCTCACCCTCTCCCTGTTTCTCTGCCTCCACCCCCCCCCCCCCCCCACACACAGTATCCTTATCTCTCTCTCTCTCTCTGTGAGTGTGTGTGTGTGTTCCAGTCTGCCATATCCATACTAATCTATTTTGAAGCCTTCCCTGAACTTCAATTTTGCTAATACTAGGAACTGCATTACCTAACAACTAATGGTTCACACCGGTAGCTATACTTATTCATGCTAAGGAAATATTGCATATGTTTGTTCTCAACAGTATGGAATAAAGGATTTTAAATAATGCGAAATGATGCGAACAAATAGCAAATAACTACAAGAAAGTAACCAACAAAGATAGCTTCCTGGATTGCTTCACACAAATGCTTCACAGTGTGTTCGTGTGTGCGTTGCCCTCTCCCCCCAACCCCACCCCTAACTATCACTGTGGGCCGCCGTCCAGTAAGAGTCCTAGCCTCACCTCTTGCCAGATAGGAGTGGGCTAGAGACTATGGTATCCGAGTGTACAGTACAAAGGAGTCAATTTCCTGGCTACACGAAGTTTAAAGAAGTCTGAGCCATAGAAAATGAAAAAGACGACTTAAGGGGAGGCAGTTGTTTTTTCGAGTCTTCCTCCCTCATGATTAGCCCTATTAGTTAGGACATTTCAAGACATTCGCCCCATTAGTTTGGCGATTTTCAGACCTTTTGCCCCATTGTTTTGCCAATATTAAGACCTTTCGTGCCATTCAGGTGTCCATTTTTCCCTGACGAGCAATAAGGAGCCTCTGTTTGAAGAGGAATCGGCCTTCGGTCGGGAAATTTTTCTACCCCAAAATGTACACATATATATGGCAAGAATGTTAAGTGCGGGCGTACCGCCAGCCTTGTTTACACTACGCGTAGTGGCGTCGGACCTTTCCCATCATGTCTATTTTGACTGCCTTTGGATATAAAAATACATTAGCCTAACCAAACAACCTAACCTAACCTAACCTAGTATTCATGTAGTAATGACAGGGGGCAAATAGCAGAAAATATAGCGTCGAAATAGACGGAAACGTAACTGCGAGCGCACAACATGACGACCGTACGCCCGAAAACTACATCCATCCCATATATATCGAAGGGGGGTCTAGTGAGTGTTTTTTTAAAGTTTGATAGAGGTTTAACTTTAGAGAGCAAATTAATCCCCCCCCCCCCCTCCTTAAACCATTGAGCCAAACCAGTTAAGTACATTATGCTGCACAATACCGTCTGAGCTCCCTTAACAAGAGAGTTCCAGAGTTTCCTTACAAGTGTAAGAAAGGCTGTCTTTCCCTCTTGGGTTGGACAGGAAGGGTGGGAGCGTGTTAAGGGGGGTCACCTGTTTTTGTTATCTTTCTCTCGTTTTCTCTCTTTTTCTGGCTTGTAGCCATTCGGCCCAATTCAGCCAACTGTTTTAATACGTTTATCTCCATCCAGGTGTCGATCTCTTCCTGGCGAGCGATAGCGAGTCAGCATTGTATGGGGAAATACGGCTTCGCCGAAGACATTTTTCTATCGAAAATTGTATAAATTTAGTTTGCTCTCAAAAATAAAATATATATATATGCTGGCTCGCTACCGCTCACCAGGAAAACATTGACACCTGGATGGGTTTGAACGTCTTAAAACAGTAGGCTGAATAGGGCCGAATGGATACAAGCCAAAGAGAGAGGGAGAGAAAGAGAGCAAAGCGAGGTGGGCCCCCCTAAAAGGTGGATGTCACCTACTATCTATAAGGGTGGAGGTATGCACCGTGATAGCTCTGAAGAACACTGATTATTGTAATATCAATATAGGAGAAATCCAGCATTTCGGCGAGTGGTAAGAGGATGGTAATTGACGAGATAAATAAAAATCAATTCTACCTTTTCGAGAAATGTTGCAATGGTGTATCCTCTCTAGTCCCCATACATGTGAACAGTACTTGATACATTGGCATATCGTACCCCTGTGCATAACAAGAAACTGTACTGGTGATGGTAGGCCTTTTCTATAAAATGATTCACGCTAGATGGTCAAATAATGGGAATTCTCTTATGTATGGTAGCTCAGCAGTTTGATATGCATATGGTTATTAACGTGTGTGCTAGCCTTTTTAATTACAATTACGCTTGCCATAATTAGGACAGGGAATGGAGTGAAAATCTTCATCCAATTATGCAAATATATTTTTGTTTTTACCGCATGATCATATTTTGTAAATTTTTAGTGTTTATATATATATATATATTATATATGTTATAAATATTTAGAAATTATACTTCATATGCTAATATAAGCATAAAGGGGTATATTCATTATTAGAAATTACAAACATATTGCTGTGAAACCAGCCCAAAAATGTCATTGTGCAGTTATGAAACTAGCCAGCGTTGTCCTCCGTAAATTGCTGCCATTCTCTCCTGAGCCTGAGTGACGTGTACCAAGAAAACTTTATTGTACCGCATCGAAGCTGAATAAAATATCGGTTTGAAGAGGTTAGAAATCTTGGTGAATTGTTGATCATCGATGACACCTTCAGATTGTAGTTGTGCTCTGGCAGTTCTTTAGAGAGAGTGAGTGAGTGACAGTGCCCGCGTGTGTGTGTATTCATTACTCAAGAAATGAGCGTGGGGTCATCAAACTCTTTGTAATGTACTGTACCTGATTGAGGAAGGTGGTGAGGGTAGATTAAATTGATTCCTGTTTAATGAATGTTGAGCTGTTCTAATAAAGTACCGGTGAAGATAATGATGTGTCAAATTTAGTGCACAACAATGTTTTTTTTTTTTTTTTTTATCAATCCACATATCCAACCAGTTAGCTCTCTACTTTGTAGATCACAAAGCATATAGAGAGTGGTTGGGTAGTAGAGGGAATGAAGATTTCGAGAGACAGAAACGAGCGAGGTACGTGGAAAGTAAGAGGGTGGTGAAGAGAGTAGTGAAGGAAAGTAAGAGAAGAGTAGATGAGGAATTTGGAAGGAATCTGAGTGTAAAATGGAGGGAGAGTAAGAATCTGTTCTGGAAAGAAGTCAAGAAAGTTAGGGAAGGTAGCAAGGGAAACAGTAAGGGTGTGAAAGATAAAAATGGGAGAATGCTAGCCGAGAAGCAAGAGAGAGTCGAAAGATGGAGGGAGTACTTCAATGAGTTGCTAAATGTAAGGAATAAAGAGCCAGCAAACATAGTTGGATATGGTATGGGAGGGAAGAAGAGAAGTAGTGGAGGAGGTGGGGATCAGGAGGTCAGAAGTGTGGGAAGCCATGACAAGAGTGAAGTTGGGGAAAGCACCAGGAACAGATGGAGTGTGTGGGGAAATGTTGAGGTATGGTGGTGAGATAGTGACCGAATGGGTATGGAAAATGTGCAAACTAGCATGGGAGAAGGGGAGTGCACCCGATGACTGGAAGACTGGCATAATAGTCCCCCTATATAAGGGGAAAGAGGAATGTGTGGTAACCACCGAGGAATATGTCTTCTAAGCGTAGTAGGGAAGGTATACGGCAGGGTAGTGATTGAGAGAGTGAGAGTGAGAACGGAGAAATGGATAGGCGACGAGCAGGACGGTTTTAGGAAGGGAAGAGTATGTGTAGATCAGATTTTTACCCTGAATTGTGTTGTGGAGAAATATCTGGAGAAGAAACAAAAGGTGTATGTTGCCTTTATGGACTTGGAGAAGGCCTATGACAGAGTGGATAGAGAAAGTTTGTGGAAAGTACTTAGAATATACGGAGTAGATGGCAAGTTGCTGAAAGCAAAGAAGAGCATGTAGGAGGGTGCAAAGGTGGCAGTACGTGTGGAGAGTGAGCAGAGCGAGTTCTTTGACCTCAATGTTGGTTTGAAACAGGGGTGTGTGATGTCCCCGTGGTTGTTTACTGTATATATGGATGTAGTCATGAAAGAAATACTATCAAGAGCAGTGGATGTTGGTGTATCGCTGAAAAGGGAGGGAATTGAGTGGAAGCTACCTATACTGCTGTTTGCGGATGATACAGTTCTGATGAGTGAAAATGAATGGGAGTTGCAGGGTCTGGTAAATGAGTTTGGAACAGTGTGCGAAAAACGGAATTTGAAGGTAAATGCGGGGAAGAGCAAGGTTATGGTCTTCGAAAGGGGTGAAGTCACAGAGTGTGAGGTGAAGCTGAACGGTCAGGCTATGGAGATCGTCAACTCTTTTAAGTATCTGGGCAGTGTGTTGAGTAAAGATGGGACTATGGATGAAGAAGTGCGGGAGAGGGTACAACAGGGGAAGAGGGTTGTAAGAACGCTGAAAGCAGTAACAAGAAATAGGGTGGTCAGTATGGAAGTGAAGAAGTCCTTGCATGACAGTGTGGTAATCCCGACACGGAGTTACGGAAGTGAAGCATGGACGTTGGTTGAGAGACTCAGACCAAGAGTGAGAGCAGTGGAAATGAATTACTTAAGAAGTGCGTGCGGAGTTACATGGAGGGATAGACAGACTATTGAAGAAGTAAGGAGGAGGTGTGGTGTGGAGGTAGATGTGCTGGAAAGTGTGAAAAGGAACAACTTGAGATGGTTCGGCCTAATGGAACGTATGAAAAGCGAGAGAATGACTAAGTGGGTGTACGAGAGCGAGGTGGAGGGACAGAGAGGGAGAGGTAGACCGAAGGAGAGGTGGAAGGATGGAGTGAGGAAGTATATGAACGAAGGCGGTGCTGGTTGTGGTTGTTGCTGTTCCCCAAGCTGCCTGACCGAACAGCCCCAAGGCGCCGAGCAAGGCCAAGGCCATAACCGAGCGCCCCCACAGAACCCTCCCTGCCGACCACAATAAAGCCTGGGTGACCGAAGCCACTCCATGGCGGGGAGCTGAGGAGGGTGAGGAAACGCCCGGGAAACCAAAGCCCTACCCAGGGCCCTGTGCCCCTCAGCAATTATGAAGAGAAAGTTGAGGGGCAAAGGAAAAATGTGACGCTTTGGCTTCCAATTTTGATAGATTGGGAGGTCAATCCACGGAAGAGACACAGTCACTTGAGATCTAGAAAATATATAAGTAAAAGGAACAGTCAGAGTAAGCTCTGTGGTATGGCAGAGATCGCTCAGTTCTCACTCTGATAGACCATCCCATCACCATAGGCGGTGCTGGTTGGGGGGAGGGGCGTCAATTGACTGGGGACAGAGGTGCATGGAGGCGGTTCGTTCGTGGCCACCCCTTCGGGGATCACGGCTTCGGGCAATAGACAGATAGATCTATCTATCTATCTATCTATTGCCTGACGCCGCGATCCCCGAAGGGGTGGCCACGAACGAACCGCCCCCATGCACCTCTGTCCCAAGTCAGTCGACGCCACTCCCCCCAACCAGCACCGCCTTCGTTCATGTAGTTCCTCACTCCATCCTTCCACCTCATATTCGGTCTACCTCTCCCCCTCTGTCCCTCCACCTCGCTCTCGTACACCCTCTTAGTCATTCTCTCACTTTCCATACGTTCCATATGGCCGAACCATCTCAAGTTGTTCCTTTTCACACTTTCCAGCACATCTACCTCCACACCACACCTCCTTCTTACTTCCTCATTAGTCTGTCTATCCCTCCATGTAACTCCGCACGCACTCCTTAAGTAATTCATTTCCACTGCTCTCACTCTTGGTCTGAGTCTCTCAACCAACGTCCATGCTTCGCTTCCGTAAGTCAGTGTCGGGATTACCACACTGTCATGCAAGGACTTCTTCACTTCCATACTGACCACCCTATTTCTTGTTACTGCTTTTAGCGTTCCTACAACCCTCTTCCCCTGTTGTACCCTCTCCCGCACCTCTTCATCCATAGTCCCATCTTTACTCAACACACTGCCCAGATACTTAAAAGAGTTGACGATCTCCATAGCCTGACCGTTCAGCTTCACCTCACACTCTGTGACTTCACCCCTTTCGAAGACCATAACCTTGCTCTTCCCCGTATTTACCTTCAAATTCCGTTTTTCGCACACTGTTCCAAATTCATTTACCAGACCCTGCAACTCCCATTCATTATCACTCATCAGAACTGTATCATCCGCAAACAGCAGTATAGGTAGCTTCCACTCAATTCCCTCCCTTTTCAGCGATACACCAACATCCACTGCTCTTGATAGTATTTCTTTCATAACTCCATCCATATATACAGTAAACAACCACGGGGACATCACACACCCCTGTTTCAAACCAACATTCAGGTCAAAGAACTCGCTCTGCTCACTCTCCACACGTACTGCCGCCTTTGCACCCTCATACATGCTCTTCACTGCTTTCAGCAACTTGCCCTCTACTCCGTATATTCTAAGTACTTTCCACAAACCTTCTCTATCCACTCTGTCATAGGCCTTCTCCAAGTCCATAAAGGCAACATACACCTTTTGTTTCTTCTCCAGATACTTCTCCACAACACAATTCAGGGTAAAAATCTGATCTACACATCCTCTTCCCTTCCTAAAACCTCCCTGCTCGTCGCCTATCCATTTCTCCGTTCTCACTCTCACTCTCTCAATCACTACCCTACTGTATACCTTCCCTACTACGCTTAGAAGACATATTCCTCGGTGGTTACCACACACTCCTCTTTCCCCTTTGCCCTTATATAGGGGGACTATTATGCCAGTCTTCCAGTCATCGGGTGCACTGCCCTTCTCCCATGCTAGTTTGCACATTTTCCATACCCATTCTATCACTATCTCACCACCATACCTCAACATTTCCCCACACACTCCATCTGTTCCTGGTGCTTTCCCCAACTTCACTCTTTTCATGGCTTCCCACACTTCTGACCTCCTGATCCCCACCTCCTCCTCCACTACTTCTCTTCTTCTCCCTCCCATACCATATCCAGCTATGTTTGCTGGCTCTTCATTCCTTTCATTTAGCAACTCACTGAAGTACTCCCTCCATCTTTCGACTCTCTCTTGCTTCTCGGCTAGCATTCTCCCATTCTTATCTTTCACACCCTTACTGTTTCCCTTGCTACCTTCCCTAACTTTCTTGACTTCTTTCCAGAACAGTTTCTTACTCTCCCTCCATGTTACACTCAGATTCCTTCCAAATTCCTCATCTACTCTTCTCTTACTTTCCTTCACTACTCTCTTCACCACCCTCTTACTCTCCACGTACCTCGCTCGTTTCTGTCTCTCGGAATCTTCATTCCCTCTACTACCCAACCACTCTCTATATGCTTTCTTCTTTTCTTCCACAGCTATTCTTACCTCTTCTGTCCACCATGCTGTACCTTTCACTCCCCTCCCTCTTCTCCTCACTCCACACACCTCCTCACATGCTGCACAGATCTCATCCTTAAACACCTTGCTCATCTCCTCCACTTCCTCCATAACTTCCAGGTCGAACCCACCTAGTCGTCTTTCCACTGCTCTCCTGTACTCCTCCCTGACTTCCTCCTCCTGCAACCTCTCCACCCTCCTCACCATTCCACCCTCCTCTCGCCTCCCTCCCGCTCTCCTCACCCACTTCTTTTGTATCCTAACCTTAGCTACCACTACATAATGATCAGACAGACCCCCTCCAATACCCCTATACACCCTAGCATCCATCACAGATTTCTTCATTCGTTCATCCACACATACATAATCAATCAATGACTTTCGTTCCACCACTGTCTTATCCTTCATCGTCAACATCCGTTTCCACGTGTACCTGTGGATCATTCTGTGTCGGAAGAAGGTGTTGGCTATCCACAGCCTCCTCCCCACACATACGTCCACAAGTGCACTACCATTCCCATTCACCTCTGATGGTACCCCCCACCCTCCCACCACTCCCTCAACTTTCCTATCACCCACCTTACCATTCATATCCCCAATCAGAAATATTCTTTCGTTCTTGTCAAACTTCTCCAGGCATGCCTCCACATTCATCCAGAACTCCTCTTTCTTTCTTTCAAGTATATCCTCTGTCGGGGCATACACGCATACAATCACCCACGTTTGTATTCCTACTTTCAATCTCACCCACACAATCCTTGAACCCACAGACCCATACTCTCTTACACATTCCTTCCATTTGCTACTTACAAACAAACATGCACCTTCTCTCGCTGTTCCTTCACTCACTCCAGCACACACACCCATTCCACACTCCCACTCTCTCACATCTGAACCTTTCCATTTGGTCTCTGTCATTCCACATACATCCAGCCTGGCATTCACTAACACTTCCAGAACCTCTCTCTCTTTTGTGCCATCATTCATGCCACTAACATTCCACGTAGCCATTCTCAGAATGTCCAAAGGCATGTCCTTAGTCGGTCGTGGTTCGTCAACGTTGGTTCCGTCCGCATCCGAGGCTGTTCGTTCGTTTTTCCTTGCTTAGATATTTTTTCCGGGTGGGGGTCGCAAGCTCACCGACCCAACCTCTTTAGTCGCCTCTTACGACACGCAGAAGGCACGTGGGGCATATTCTATTCCCTAACCCCCAGGGGGTTAGCATAGATAGATGCTTTCATTAATTTCACTGGGAGGTGCTTGGTGTTGAGTGAAATTATGAAATTATATTCTTCCATAATTTCTAGTTCCATTCAATGAGCAACCTTAGCGAGTTAATTTCGTTTCCATCCATACATCTGTTAATGGGGATACTCTGGTATTTATCCATAAACCCTCAGATGGAAAAAAAATATATATATAGTATAGAAAATTGTCATTAATTAACATCACCATTCTGAACTGTACACGTAAGGAGATAACGAAGAAACTCTTTGGAACAATAATCATTACTATTTCCAAATCTTACAATTGTATGAATGGACTTTGCATACACAATAGGCAGTCAGAAGCTACTGTGAACAATGACCGGATATAAAAAGCTTTACAGTTGGCCACATGAGTGTACATACACTTTATGTATGATAGGAAACACTGTGATTAACATGCAAGACTAATTTGCAATAAACCATTACTTAATCGATATTCTTTAACTGCTGCCTAAAAAAAAAAAATACTATATTTCCCTTGCATGCATAAATCCCTCAGTGTATCGAATTCATGTGGGCAACTGTGTAATCAATAATTCATGTGGGCAACTGTGTAATCAATAATTTATAATTGACGTGCCTGAGATATGCCGTGTTCTGTACGATGAACCCATTATTAGTCTCTTTAGCTAGATCAGTGCAGTAAGTTTAGGAAGGACGTGTCGCAGTAAAATGGTTACCGGTATCTGAGATTTTTGTTTATCTATGTTCTTCCCCGGAGTAGCCTACTTCCTAAGTTTAATATAAATGGTTAAGGGAGCCCACCTCGATTTCTTTCTCTTGCTCTCTCTTCGGCTTGTATCCATTCGGCCCCATTCAGCCTACTGTGTTAAGACGTTTACCGAAGACCAATGCATTGGTCTTGGTCTCCCCCTTCATTGGCATTTTAGAGATTCGTTTATTCAGTTCGAGACTTCAAAATCAATAAGAATGAATTACAACTACTGTACATGGTTACTACAGTGTAATAATAAGAGAATAATTGATTTTTCTTTTCATTCCCACCAACTGATGTAATACAGTTTTAAGAAATCAATTAAACCCAACATTTTTAACAATGAATCTTTATACCAAGACATAAAACATTTCCGTTAATTTCATTCAACATAGGAACGATCAGTTCCCAATGAATCTATGAATCAATAACTATGCTTCATAAAAGACTGAATTACCTTCTGCTGCGTTCGGATACCCGACCCAGACTTGGGCATCAGCATTATAAGGTCAATATAAAGATGACGTAATTTAATTGCTAAAAAATCGTTTCGAATGTTTTTATCTAGTTTAGAGTTGTGTAAGGGTGATTTGATGTGTGATAATAGGCGGAAATGCATATTTACCCATTAAACAACAATTTAAAAACACGCCCCTTCACTCGCGAAAAATAACTATTTGGCCATAACCGTTTGCCGTATGATACAAAATATGTTGAGGGGACCCAGGATTTATTGAAATCGTCATATATTTAAACAGTAGGGGGCAAAAAACAAATTTTCCCCAACGCTGCTGCTCCTTCTTCTTCTTCGCGGCGGATGTAAACAAAGCCACCCGCCTCTTGCGAGGTAGGCGATATAGAGGATATTTTGGGTAGCATTCAAGGAGACTACTGCAAGACTCTTCTTCTTACCTCTGACCGGGTATAGGCTATCCTGGTGTTTACTACCCTATACCCATTTGAAAGGACATTAGCCTAACCTAACAACCTTACCTAACCTAACCTAGTATTATAGGTGGGGGCTGCCGCCCCCACACCCCCCACTTTGACTTAGATTTTTGGTGTATTTGTCTGTCAAGTGGGTATTTTTCAATTTGTTGATAACGAAAATCCTCCATGTAGACTATATGGAGAAAAATATGGCGAATCTATTGGTGCCTATTTTCCCTAATAAATTGTTTCTCATAACGTCGCACTAGTGTCCTTGAATATTATCATATTTTGTTTTGTTCAGAATCAGTAATACATTTTTACGTGCATTTAGACACATATAGGAATAAAATACATGGTATAAGAAACCTGTATGCCACGATAAAATCGATGTATGAATTTAATTACATCATCTTTATATTGTGCCATTAGACCCCATGAACAGCATTACAAATGTTACATATTTGTTTATGCTAATCTGTTTCTTGTAATTAGTATATTTCTGCTAACCACATAATATCATCACCATATTCTAAGACAACTTTGACATCGTAATTACTAATGTGTGAATAGGTAAACCTATACTTTCCATTTAGTTAAGTTCATAGTAAACATATGTTTATCATGCATAATTTTAGTGCTTTACTCGTAACCCTGTTTTGCTACATTTATAAATAAGTGTGTATCTATGTGGGGGCAGGGGGCTAGGAATCCTACTCCCTTTGTATAATTATCCTACTCAATGAGACAGAGAAAGGGGCGAGGGAACGCGAAAGTGGTCCCGGACCCTGAGAATAGGAACTTTAAGTGTAGTTTCTGTTCGGGCTCTGTCTCGTGTCGGCCACCCCCAGCAAAGGGTTATGTGCCCGAGTATATACATACATACATACATACTAGAGGTGGAACGAATATAAATTTTCACTATTTGCGAATACGAATACGAATACGAATAGCGAATATTTCAATCCTTATTTCATCCTTCAAGAACTGGTAATTATGTTTATGTCACCAACAAACGCTAATTAAATTACTATGAAATTAATTACCAGAAGTTAATGACGATGTGAATGTGCAATTTCTTAATATCATAAATGAACTGTATGCATTAATGTTTAATATATTGTAAGAGTTCAGCCATAGAAAATTGAATAATTAAAATTAAATCCATTCAATTTTCTATGTTTCCAGTCCTCAGTCCCAATGTTGCCGCTTTGTTGGTACTAAAGTACCAGATTTGGTACATTTGACTCTCTTAAGTACATTTTATACATATTCCAATAAAATAGTCCATATCTGGTACTAAATACGAAATCAGTGAGGAAATAATTATGATGGCATATAATTATTTTAGTGACATGCTATTACATTGGATATGTCTGAAATGGCAATATTGCGACGGTTCAAATGTCCAGGTCCAGCACACGTTCGTTTACCGGGCAGTGATTCCACTTTAGAATAATTTGGTAGGCCTACTTTTCACTAGTTTGATCTGGTACTATTAAATACAGTTAAGGCAACACTGCTCAGTCCTCCTTCATTCCACTTTAGCGGCCCCAACGCACATCTACACCGATATGTATTCGTTTGTGTTAACTTTAAAATTTAATATTTAAAATTTGTGTATAATTATATTCTATTGGTTTCGTGAACATATTCGCATATTTGCAAATAGTTATGAATGGAAATGCGAATACGAATATTGAAAAACATAGCGAATATTCGGAAATACGAATACGAAACGAATATTCGGTCCATCTCTAATACATACATACATGTATCTCATTAATAAGACATATTAGGGAAAATGTGATACTACAATATACATTCAATTTCCATTTTACATTGTGTTCGTCATGGCCTGTAACATTTTGTTTTTTAATACACCCTGTATATTTTTGTTTTACAGCAAGCTAAATTTGTAAATTTTTCGATAGAAACATGTCTCTGGCGAAGTCGGATTTCTTCATACAATGCTGGCTCGCTATCGCTCGCCAGGAAAAAGCTCGACACCTGGATGGGAATAAACGTCTTAAAACAGTTGGCTGAATGGAGCCAAATGGATAAAAGTCAGAGAAAGAGAAAGAAGGAGAAAGAAAACAAAAGCAGGAGACCCCCCTTAATGTGACCCACAATAACATAATTATATATAGTGAGACCATCGTCATGATGGAGTCATTATAAAATAAAGACATATTTTAATTGTAATTAAAATAACAGTATGTGGTAACATATTGAATTAATACGTAACTCATAAATATGTTTCATTGTTCAAACCATACTTAAATTTAGGGATAGTCCTTACCTTCAGTTAATACAAAGAATACCACCCAATAATGTATCGTGCGTAAACAACACAACATTCCTTGTTGGATCTTCATTTGTGAGTGTATGTGTTTTCTTTACTCATAACACATCAAGGGCCAAAGTTGGTATATTTGTCAAATATATACCAAAGGTATTATTAGGTATACGTTACTTGAGTATTTCCTGCATCTTCGAATTACAGTATGTACACTCTCACAAACAGTTTGTGAGAAGTAATAATTAGTAACGTGGGATCACCAAAATAATACTTTCCTCCATTATAATTACGATGATTGCCATAACAATTAGTATTTCATCATGAATGTTTGAATCATAACTGAACATTTTCAGTACACTAAGGAAGTATTGCGATAGTTAAATCATGTTGATAACCGGACCATTATAAGTGAGAGCGGGAACAGTAAAGAGAACTGCACACTGCAGCGCGAAACGTGTACACTTCTCAACCACTAGGAGGTGACTGAGCGTCTGAGCGGCTGAGCGGCTAGGTTCTGAAAAGCACGTGGCTTGTGATCAAGGCTCAGTGGCTGGCAGCAAGAGCAGAGTTGCCTGTTGGGTTGCAACAATTATTGCAAGGAGGAAACTACCGAGGAGGAAACAAAATGTAGAGATGATGCGCACTAAGAGATTGTTTGGTGGCCAAATAGATGTTTGGTATTAAGGAGAAACCGACTGCCATAATGTATTCGATTTAATTACATGCAGCATCTTAAAAATACTGTCAAATTATATCCTGTTAGTCAGTAGTTTTAGCGATCAGAAAACAGAAGATTGTAAAATAAAATATTTTCATAATCTCACACAATTATATTTTCAAGCGCGTGGCAGGAATATTTTGGCATCTCGCATACGACATAAACAATATACATATCTAAATACATGTTGGAGGCAGGTTTGACTTAATATGCCAATTTTAACCTCTAACTAATGCAATATTGCTGGTATACATACTCATAGCACGCAAATATTAAAGCTATCCTTGAATTACGGCCAAATTTTAATTTGGTATACCATATACAGTGGTTTTCTGTCTAATGAGCACGACCTTTTACATGTGTGTGGATTGTACGTTTGTTCCGTATTGAACTACTTGACAAACACTAGAGGAGATAGGCTTATGTTCGTGTACTATATGTATTTTTACAGTAGGAATAACGTATGTCCGGATTTTTCCAGATATGTCTTCCATTTTGGTTCTAAAATCTCCGGCTGGAAGGATTGTTCAAATATCATATTACCTGTGTTTTACTAGTATATTCATATCCTCATAAATTGTGTAACAAAATAACACACACGACAATCATTCATCTACTTCAATTGACACTTTTAATTAACAACAGAGCAAATGACCCTTCATAAGTTTAATATAGTTACATGGTGATTGGTATAGTGATATAAAAAAACAGCAGCATGAGTTTCAACACGTTAACCCCTTCTGTACCAGCGACGTCCTATACAACTTTAATCTGGCTATTGTTAGACCATTGTATTTACTTTCAAAAGGTCCTCCATCAATCAAGAGGCTTCGAACTATCTCACTTAACCCTTTTCACTACCACAAATCCTTTTTTAAATTGCACAAAATCTTCCAATTATAGCAAGAATAAAATATAAAAGACGTCGCTGGTACAGAAGAGGTAAATAATAATAGCAAAGAAGAGTTGTGAGTCTTAAGGCTCGTCCACACGAAGCCCAAAACATTGCACAAAACATGACGGGTAGCATGCCTTGAACATGCTCTATACATGCACCTGAACAAGCCCCAAACATGATGGTAAACCTGCCGTCCAGTTTAAGTTCATAATGCTACAAACACACAGCCATGAAACGTCCAGACTACAGTGTCTCGAAACATGTTTGGGGGTTTGAACGTCCAAACGAGAGATGTCGAACATACAGTATATGCGAACATGGCCAAAGCAATGTTTCGAACATGCCTCAATACATGTCTCCCTACCGTGTGGCCGAGCCCTTACGCTAGAACTGCGCTTGGCCAAGGCTGCTCATCTCTGGAACATTGTCCTTATATAACCCGTGATGGGTAACTCAGTTGAATTATCCAGCCTTTTACACAAGAGCTACTGCATATTATTAATTGTACTATATTTGACTTTTCCGGGTAGGATGTCACTAATATTCCACTCCAGTTTCCCCTTCACTAATAGATGAACCTAGACATATGTTGTACGGTCGCGCTAATAAGTCCTGTCCTAGCTGTCATTACGTTTGACTTTCTCTGTGCTGTATTTATGTCTGTCAGATATTGAATAGGGTGTGTAAGTGTAGGGGCAAGTTTGTATATTTCACTGAATATGAAGAAATGAAGCTTAGATATTGCCGATATCAGTTATTGATCAAAACAAACTTGGTGCCGAGCCATCACTTATTAGCGCGACTGTACACATATTACCCATATCGCCCTAGCCGGGAACATGTTAATAATTTCGTCACAGGCTATATTTATTTATTTAATGTAAATAGGTTTTAGCCTTTCGTTTGCAACAGCTTCTTCTCCCAAAGGGAATATCGTTTAATGGTAGAGTAGACTAGCCAATAAATACTATGTGGTCCATATAGTACGCAAACACGATAAAAATACGACCCAAAACAATTTTAGTTCATAGTTCGAGTATTATCTTTATAGTTAACATGTACGATAGTTATAGTAAATTTTGAGTTAACCCATTTGTATGTGTATTTTTAATCGATTATCAAGTACTAATTAGACCATGGTACATCACAACAGAAACCAATGAACACACAAAAACAAAATACAAATTCACACACATCTAGGTCATCCAGGAGAAGACCCAGAGACCAGGGTCATCAAGATCCCTCCAGCAATTTCCCAGCCCCCGAGTCTCCCCTCACCAAAAAAAAAAAAAAAAATCGGAAAAGTGGGGATCGGGCCTGAGCATATACATACATACAATTAGAGTTAAGCCTATAGTTCACACGAGCCGTTTTCCGTGCCGTTTTTCGGCCCGTACAAAGAAATCGTGATGTCAGAGCGACGTCACTTACTGACATGCTGGCCGTACGTAGTGTGAACCGGAACCGTCTACCTAAATCCGGACCGGACAAAAAGATGGATTCGATTTAACTTTTTCGGGTCCGCACAAGAAGTCCGTTCCGTACTTTGAACATTGAAGTGAAATGTGTGTAATATTTGTATGCCAATTTCCATTACATTATAGTTAATGTCGCATAACAATATACGCTATATGTATAAGTTTAATGGCAATCCAAATATTAAGGCAGTTAAATATGTTAACCCCTATTAACCCTATTAACCCCCCAGCAAAATCCATGGGTTTCAACACTTTAACTACTGGGAGAGACTCAAGGAGCTGCAGCTGTACTCACTTCAAAGATGTAGGGAGAAATACATCATCATCTACGTCTGGAAGATTTTGGAAAAAAAGGTACCAAATCCAAACATCCAAGAGACTCAACACCAAAGGCGAGGGAGGCTGTGCTATGTGAGGACTACGCCGGGATCAACACCAAAAAATCAAATCCCTGATCCATCACAGCTTTGCATACAATGGAACCAGACTGTTCAACTGCATACCAGCCCCTCTCAGGAACATGACCGGGGTGTCTCCAGACACCTTCAAGAAACACTTGGACATGTGGCTGGCCATTTTTTTTTTTTTTTTTTTTTTTTTTGTTTTTTTTTTTTTTTAAGAGACAATGAACGGAGGAAGGAAAAAGACAGATAAAACAAAAGGGTCCATGTGCCTAAAGGCATCCTCCATTCATAAAATGTTTGTAACAACTGGATTTAAACATTTGTAGATTGTAAGTTTGTGGAAAGCAATTCGAGGGAAGTGAATTCCAAAGAGTAGTAGCTCTGGGGATAAATGAATTCTGATAAGCAGAAGTTCTGCATTGTGGAGGAGAAAGTGTAAATTCATGGACGCTCTCAGCTGCCCTAGTTCTACGGGGAAAGATGTGGAGAGGTGGCACAATTGAAGCAAGTTCCTCGGAACAATTGCTGTGAAAATATCTGTAGAATATATCTGCAAGGGATGCAACGTTTCTTCGTATGGATAATGTAGGAAGGTCCTGTGTGATTGCAGGGTTATTGATTAATCTAATAGCTTTATTTTGAATTTTGTCCAACTGCCTCAATGCAACCACTCCACTTCCACCCCACAGAGGTGAACAGTAATCCATCTGAGAACGCACATGACTTTTATATATTACGGCCAACTGCTCGTCAGTGAAGAATTCTCGAACTCTGTACAGGAGTCCCAGTTTTTTAGAAGCATTCTTAGCAATGCTTCTAACATAATGTGTCCAGCTCAAGTTAGTAGTTAATGTTACACCGAGAATGTCAATACTAGGGGAAGTGGGAATATTTACATCATTAAAAAATATATGGGAGTCAGTGAGAGTCGGTTAGAAAATTGAATGTACTTGGTTTTCTGTGCATTAAAGGAAACTCGATTCTTTTGTCCCCATCCATTAATTCTAGAAAGGTCCTGGTTCAGAGAAATTGCAGTGTTTATTTTTGAATTTATAAGATCGGGTTGGGTGAAAGAATTGGTAAATGTGAAGGAACTGTGGAGTGTTGAGTCATCTGCGTAGGAATGTATTGGATTATGAGTGGTAGATATGAGATCATTGATATGAATGAGGAACAGAATTGGGGCCAAAACTGATCCCTGGGGAACACCAGCATTTATTGAGTGAAATTGAGAATAAAGGCCATCTACCATTACACATATTTTTCTGTTATGAAGATAAGAAGAAATTAGTGGAACTAATGATGCAAGGCCGTAGTGTGACATCTTCGACAATAAGGATTGATGCCAGACTCTACGGTATCAAATGCCTTTGATATATCCAGTGCTATTGTATGTGTTTCACCATGTTGGTCTGTAGCTTGGTTGATTTGATGCGTAGGAAGGCAAAGCATGTCTGCAGTTGATCGACATCGTCTAAAACCATATTGCCTATCACTGATTAATTTATTATTCTCAAGATGCTTAATTATGTGATTATTTAATATAATTTCAAAGACTTTACCAAGAGTGGAAGTTATAACTATTGGTCTGTAGTTTGATGGATCTGAAGAGGCACCTTTTTTAGGAACTGGATGGATGTTTGCTTCTTTCCAGGGTACTGGGAAGCATGAGGTATGAGTACACAGACGGAAATTTTTCCAATACAGGAGCGAGCACCAAGGAGCAATTCTTAAGTACTATTGGAGGACTTTCATCTGGACCAGGAGCCTTATCTACTGAGAGATTCTGCAAAATAGTTTTGACATGTCTGGTGTGGATCTTAAGTGAGGGTATTTCAGGCGAATTAAAATTAAGTACAGGGACATCTTGATTTATTTCATCTAAGGTTGAGTTGGTGGAGAAAATATCCGCAAGAAGGTTAGCTTTACCTCGTGGGTCACTTACAAGATTGCCAGTCGGAGATTTTAATGGTGGAATGGATGAAGCAGTAGTGAAGTTGGATTTAAATGAGTTAAAAGTAGACCAACATATTTTGTTATCATTTGGATTATTTATTAGTTTATTTGCCTGCTTGAAGAGAAAGTTTGATTTAGTTAGGTTTAATACAGTTTTGGCATGATTTCTGATGTTTCTAAAGTAATTAAAGGCTTCATGTGTTTTTGATCTTGTGTATGCATTGTAGGCTATTGCTTTTTGTTCAGTTACTCTAGCACAATTATGGTCAAACCATTTAGGTGAATTAGATCTTTTACTGTACTTTTGATGAGGAATAAAAGTTTCCATTCCAATTTTTACAAAATCTTGTATGTGGCTCAAGGTGGAGTGTGCATCATTAGAAAAGAAAGAGGTCCAGGGAATATCAATAAAGAAACCTTGAAGACCCTCCCAGTCTGCCCTATCGTAATGCCATTTAGTCACCAAAACAGGTTCAGAGTGGGAAGGTGTGGTAGGTGATAGACAGGTGGCCTGTATCAGACAGTGATCAGAAGATCCAAGCGGGGATCTACTATGTACAATATGCATTGTTGAATTACGGTGGTGGTTCATCTTCGTTCAAAATTAGGAAATAACACCAAGAAATATCGTTTCTCAGTCCATGTTGACGATCGTCTAGTAGGTGTTTAACTGACGCTAGAAAAGTACGTTCCGCATACCAGAGTCTGGCCAGCACTCTGGAATGCGGCCCCGCATTTCCTTTCAACTTTACTTTTCCGGGTCCGAGTTTCGTATGTGACTGAAATGACGGGGCTGAAAGGGGAGGGCAACCCAGATACTGCAGAGGTCTTGTTGATGTCAGAAGAAGAACCACAAACCATGGCAAAGCTAGCTGCAGTGAAGGAAAGCCGGAGTATGAAAAGGAAGACCCAAAGGAGGAGGAAACCAGAAATAGAATTCCCCCAGGTTTCCCATGCTCTACAGCCTGCCACAACAACACAGTCTACCCCACAAAGAGGATCTACCCGTGCTCTAATTCCGGCCGGATTAACACAGTCTACCAATAAAAGGTCCCCCCATCCGGGACCCCACAGGAGTTCAAGCCCGGACCAATCCAGAGGATGCATGCCCAGCCAATGGCAGACCCAAACACATGTACAGTTGGTCAAAGTTCCAGCTGACCCACCTTCGCTCTGGGGCTCGCAGAATTATCTGGCAATACTGGTGTAGGAAGGAGGTGTGTCTTACAATTGGGATTGGTAGATCTGATATCGGCTATATCATTGTTAGAACATATACTAAACAAGGGAAAATAAGCCTATCTCAAATAAAAATGCATACATCGCTATGTATGATCCCGAACATTCACCCAAAATTCGTAGATTTGCTTAAATATTCAAGTTATTATATCCACTGATTGGCAACTACACCAGTATTGCCAGCTAAGTCTGCGAGCCCCAGAGTGAGGGTGGGTCAGCTGGAACTTTGACCAACTGTACCTAAAGCAGGGAACCAACAACCGCTGCAGGTGTTGTATTGCGAACAGGAGTTTATACAAATGCAGCACCAGGAATCAGGAAAATACCTCTACCGATGGAACCAAGAGAATCACCTCTAGAGTACCTCACATGAGGAATGGAAATAACTAACACAGATGAGAAAGGGACAGAATTATAACATGTAATACAGGAAATTCCAGACAAGTCCAATATCATTAAAACAATTATTAACACCTTACGAGCGGCCTATGCGGTTTATTTATGTGTACCGCACAGCGGGGTGTTTTTAGCCAAAATAGGGCTGTTTACGTGATCATTTTCATGCCTAAATAAGACCCAGAACGTAAAACAAGTACCTATCCCTGAAAGGGCATAAACAGAGCTTTCGAATGACACCATAACGATCCTTGTATGATGGATAGTTTTCTTGCAATAACCGTGCAACGCGAGTGCAAAAAGCAGGTAATTCGGTACTTTCAGTACATAATTGAGTATGTAGCGAGTGAGAGAGGGAGGAGGGAGCTGAGATTTGTGTCAGTAGGTTCGCCGCGGTGGTCTGGAGCAGTCATACGCTCGCTAGTCTCCTGCCACCACTTGTCTCTCTCTCTCAGCCACATTACGTGCTGAAATTGCCACTCGAGTTATGTCGAGCGCCGCCACATAGTCCAGCTTTATTTAACTCGACTTATGTTGCTCGCCGCTAAATAAGGGTTAAGCAGCCATATCTGCCTTGTAAATAAAGAATAGAGTTATAAGATGTAAAACAATACCATTATGTATGCAATTGTAGGTTAGCTATATTTTTAGAATAAATATTACCTTCGCAATAGAGAAAAGAATGCAATCACCATGTCCTTATGATATCGAAATAGCCCAAATCTAGTTCAAATTATAACCCAAATATAGCCTAACTAAAACTGAGAGAATGTATGCAAGTACCTGTTTCAGTCCTCTGTAAGTTTACATAGCTATCCGTGGAAGGGACAAGCCTGACTCTACTGTATAGTCGAGTCCAGCAAGGGTGGCGAACTAGAGGTGTGGAGGAACCAGGAGTGAACTTCTCTATTGTCCGTGAGAGAAGCAGCTCCCTTTGCCATCCAGCCAGAGGAAGACCTACGAGTCCTATGCCGGCCAGATTATCCCTCTTGGAAATTACTTCTCCTCTACCCCATACCCTAAGTGTCTCTATATTATGTTTTAAGTGTTGTGATTTATTGTGAAGGTAATATAGAATATGTGAGTGTTCACCTTAATTTGTGCCTAGATCTCCGTTCGAGGACTTCCCTTGTCAATCGACCACGTTTGCGATTGATCTAATTCTATCTACTCAGTGAATTTATAGAAGTGCGATATTCTATCTGTATAATTCATACCCTGCCTTTAAAGAATCAATTGTTACATACGTTACATAGTCATTCTTCCACGTACGTCTCAGTGAATACTCCCAGATTCAATTATTGTGTGTTATTATTCATTGTGTGTCCGAGTCGAAGTGAAGTGTATAACGAAGGATATATTCCTTCTAATTGAACCTCATATTTAATCTCTTTATTCAACACCTTATTTTACCTATTTCACCATAGAGTACTCCTAGTAAAGTCGCCCCACCATTTTTGAAAGTAAAGAACCCGTCCGTTGAGTTATAATCAATTTACCTATTTTCATTCCCTTTGTGAATAGTCTAACCGTATACGTTGCTCGGGCCTTATAATTTTGTCACCACTGATTGAGGAAATAAGTGTATTTAACCTCCATTCATCACACCTATATAATCGGCTAGGGGTACATTACTACTTCGTTTAGTAATTTCTTAATATATCTTTATTTTCATTATATACAGCGCTACCTCGTTCTGCGTTCATCAGTAATTTGTTAATCTAATTTAAACCTACTTGTCTTAGCAATTATACCGCTATAGTTTATTCACTCTATTTAATAGTGAATACATTAGTTCTTCGTTTTGTAATCTCTTAATGTAACTTTATTTTCGTTACCTACAGCGCTACTTCGTTCTGCGTTTCATTAATAGCTTGTTAATTAATTCAAGTTTACCAGTCATAGCAATTATACTGCTATAGTTTATTCACTCTGCTTAATAGTGAATCTGATTTCCATACTTCATGAAAGTATAGCTCATTTACGATCGAATTGATTTTTCGTGCTTCGTATAAGTAAATATTCACAAAACCATTTGGATAGGTAAATGCCTATTTAAATTATCTTTCTTTAAGACCTAAGGCGAGATTAACTTTTCCTTAGTGCAACTTAACATTGCACTAAGCAAAAAGTAAATTTAACTTGAACTCAGTCCGTTTGACCTAGACTCTCCTTGAGCGGTTCCTCTAATTATCTACCTGCGCACGGCCTACTTTGATCTCTGACCTAGCGTATGTTCACACGTTTTGAACCGTGGGACCGCCGAGTCATACCCTCACTGATATAATCTGCGTTAGACACTTCGCCCACATATTTTGTCATCAATGTTATTTGTACTTATGTTTCATATGTCTTCTGTTTTCCCATTCATTATTATTGTAAGTGACATACTATTATTCAGCAAAGAGTACACTCTTTTCAACTCCTTTAACCCGTGGAGCCCCGGCTAGTTTTGTAATGTTTGCGCACCAGAACCCGGCCGGTTTTCAAAAAATGGTTTTATTCCAGAAACAATAGCGAATGGGTTAGGAATGAAGGAAAAACCACGAAAAACCGCTCAAAAAGATTAAAAAATGGTCCTACAGAGCCCCCGAACACGGATTTTACAAGAGTAAAAAATTGAAGGCAATTATCCCAAAAAAACAGGTTATTGCGCGCTCGCGCGCACGCACGTGGACTTTGAGAGTTTTCAACCATCGGCACGGTTGCGTGGGATACGTACACAGTTCCCATACAAATCTGAGCCCTCTTGAGTGGCTACACCTGAGGTTACGGTCGGCGCAATTAGTGTGACGCGCCAGGCGCGTCTCTGGGGCTGTGCGTTACATACATCGCCGACGCGTCAGGCGCGTCGCTGGGGCTGTACGGGTTAAAGTCACTTGGATTTGAGTTCTACTCTGTAGTAGTATCTCAGGTCATTCTATATACATGTATCTCATATCATTGAATAAATACGAGTATAGCGTTTCCTGTGTGTTTATTGTGTTAACCGGAGTGTGATTGAAGCAATATTACAAGTACTATTCATGAAACTAGATATGTTCCTGTTGAGCATATTCAGAATCTAAACAGTTGATACAAGGGTGAATATAAGACATATAACCCAGCTGGTAAAAATTAGCACCCAGCATAACAGTGACGCCACAGGCCCGAAAATGTAACCGCAAAAGACGGCTCGTGTGAACCGGGCTTTAGACCATCGCGTGCAAATTAACCCTCCCGCATCCGGCAACTTAATTATATAACTTATGGTAAGACATTCTCTAATTTGCCATGAAATACCAGGCTGAGCGAGTTTTCGAAGCCTTGTGTTTTTCTGTATTTTCATCCACCACAATGCTGTTTATTGTGATGTATCATATGTCAATGGAAAGAGGAATAACTGTACTACATTATCAAAAAAATAAAAATTTAAAAAAATCGCAATATGAAAGTGTAAACGACTCCGGAATAAAGTTTTTTCCCGGGCAATTGTCTTCACACCGTCCTATCTCGAAATTGTGAGTGATGACCATATATTTTTATTTGCTCAAATAATAGTATTTTTTCTCCTCTTTCCAAATCTGAAAACAGAAATTGTCTATCTTCAATAGTTCTCAAGCAGTGACCGAAAACAAAAAAGTATGACTTTGCATGATATGGTTTATAACATTTGCGAATTATTTCGTTGTTACGATGTCTATGGTTCTCAATTTAGGCTGTATAAATACGGCAGATAATGCTGAAGAGAATAAAAATACTAGAAGTTCCTACGGCAAATACTTTTTGCCCTATGAATATTTGAAATGAAGAGCCAAAATGCGAATATTTACGCTTCACTCGTCCCCGTTCCGCCGACGCTAGCCGGGTTCCGAGCTGTTCCCCAGCTCGGCGTTGCTTTATTTGCTCAGATACGTATATAACTGTTTATATCACCGTAATCGGAAAATTATGCTCTTTCTAATCGTGAAAACCAAAATAATATAGCGTAATTGGTTCGCGAGCTATGCGCAATTGTTTCCATGTATTGTTATTGTTATGTAAATACAGTCGACCCTCGCATGGGCGAACCCCAGTTGACCGGACTTCGGTTTGTGCGGACCCAACAGCCGATGCGAACAAGTCCCCAAAAGACCGGACAAATCGGGCAAAAGACTGTTAATTTAAAAGTTGTCCGGTATTTGGCGGGTCGGGCGGTGACACGGGCAGGCAATTTCCCGCTGAAATCGTCGAAATACGATAATGTAACCATAAGTACTATATATCTCTTATAAACTTACCTTAATTCTTTATAATATTTTATAATAAACTTATATAAAACGAGTTATAAGTTCAAATGAAAAATCAGTGTACCGTACCTACAGAAACACGCGTGTGTTATTGTTATGTCGGTTTGTGTGTGTGTGTGTGTGTGTTCTTTTCTTGTGTGGCTATGTCGGCTGTATCAGTAGGGAGTCTAAAAACCCGAGTTATTTATGTAGGCAACAAAATGTTATTATAATTAGGCCTATACTCTATGGAATTTAATTGAATTTTACCAAATAATATTTGGTGTTTTCAACACTAAATTTGTTTTAGCAGACAACCCAATAGCAAAGTTTAATGGATTTTTCTTTGGCTTTTAGCCTACAATTACAAATATTTGGTAAACTTAAATTCAATTCCATAGAGTATAATTATAATAACATTTTGTTGCCTACATAAATAACTCAGGTTTTTAGACTCCCTACTGATACGGCCGACATAGCCACACAAGAAAATAACACACACACACACACACACACACACAAACCGACATAACAATAACACACGCGTGTTTCGGTAGGTACGGTACACTGATTTTTCATTTGAACTTGTAACTCGTTTTATATAAGTTTATTATGAAATATTATAAAGAATTAAGGTAAGTATATAAGAGATATATAGTACATTATCGTATTTCGACGATTTCGGCGGGAAATTGCCTGCCTGTGTCACCATATTGCTAACATCGCCTCGAAACTCTCCACGGAAATTGTCATCACAACTGAACCAGTTTACTTAGAGAGCTCTACTCAACGCCAGTCTACAGATTGGAAACAGCAGTACGTTTAGAGATGTGTGGGAATTTTCTAGCTGTTAAAATAACAAAGATAAGGGTAGCCTATTTAATAAGTTTTTCGGCCATATCCCCCGGATCTCAACAACGTCCTTAGGATGGGTTAGGGTTAGAAAATATTGTATAGCCTAGGCCTATTTACTCTATTTCCCATGTACGGACTTTTTCATTGTGCGGACATGGGTCCGCCCCTATTAGTCCGCACATTCGAGGGTTGACTGTAAATGAGAATGTTTATACAGTTGTTTATCTTTGCCACAATATACAACACTTTTATATAATTTTCCTTGCCAATAATTGTATAATATTCATAGAACACATGTCAGTCATGAAGGTTGTCAATTTTACTTACCTGACAGGGCCACAACCCTTTCCCACGAGAAGGGAAATGGCTCCTGGGTTGACACTGAAAAAACAAAACAAGAAAGCCAGGTTTTCTTCAAGTAATAAATTCAGAAATAATTCTATTGTACACACAAATAAAGTAATATATAAATATATATACAAGGTGTCAAACAAAATATAATAAATGGTAACAAAAATGGGTGTATGTGTGTGTTTATATATATACAATATATATATATATATATATATATGTGTGTGCATATATATATATATATATATATATATATATATATATATATATATATATATATATATATATGTGTGTGCATGTATATATATATATATATATATATATATATATATATATATATATATACAAGGTGTCAAACCACAGAAATATGCAGATTTCCAAGCCAGCCTAGGAAGTACTGCATTTGACTCGTTATTTTTTTAGAGTGGTTTCCCCAGGAGGCCTATATCCACTTTGATGATGAAGGTGGGTGAATGAAGGTGGGTAAATGTAGGTGGGCGAATGTCGGTGGGTGAACGAGGGTGGGTGAATGAAGGTGGGTCAATGAAGGTGGGTGAATGAAGCCGGGTGAATGAAGAAGAGAAATGGAAAGAGAAATGAATGAATCAATCAATCAATGATTGCACATGGCTCCTGACTATAGGACACCTGCATTGTGGCTATGGAAAAGGTTGAAGCAGTTGTTGACGTCAATGCAGAGGGCAACCGTGCAAGTCGTGCAGCGGAAGCTTGTGTCCTTGCGAACCCCGTTCATTACTTTGCAGTAATAGCAACGGAGTCGCTTCTTGGCCGGAATCCTCTCCCGAGCATGGTCCAAGGCCTTGTTCAACCGGACATGGTTCAGAACAATAGGACGGGGCCTTGGGACCACTCCAGGTCGAGGTCTCCGGACTCGCACCGCTCGTGCTGCTTCCAGTACTGGTGGCAGTTGGTTGGCAGCTTCAAGAGCTGCTTCCCCATCGTCACCAGCAGCAGCTGCATCAGGTGCTAGTACCACGGGGGGTTGAACCAGGACATAGTTTCCCCCCGGGGCAGCAGCATCAGCAGCAGCATCATCTGGTTCTGGTGGTGGGGAGGGGACATCGAGACGTGGTGCCCTCTCAACGCCTCCACCAGGAGCAGCAACAGGAGAGGGTGGAGTGTTGTCAGGAGCAGCAGGGGCTGGGGAGTCTGGATGGTCGTCGTCGGACGACCCAGATGGTCCACCGGGTTGCCGTTGCCTGCGTGCATGCCTCTGTGGCTCACGCTGCTCAGGCGGCAGATCTTGTGCTCGGTGGACTGGCCTCCCCGACATAGGCCACTCTGCAGGGTTGAATTGCAGCAAGGACGTACAGATGTGCTCCTGGAAGTCGAGCAAGGTCATCTTCTTCCTTGGGTAGCACTTCCTGTACAGGACATGGGCATTGAAGAGGGCCATTTGGATGAAGTAGAAGGTGATCTTCTTCATCCACTTAACCGTCCTTCGCTGGATGGGGTAGTACTGGACCATCTGGTCGAAGTGATCCACCCCACCCATTTGTAAGTTGTAGTCTTCAACACAAACAGGTTTGAAGATCTCCCTCTGTCCACGACGCCACCTGCCCTGTTGGTCCTTCTCTTTGAAACTGACAAGCTTCGGGATGGTGTCCTGTTTGTGGAAGGTGGACACCATGTTGACGATGCGCTTGTCTCGCCAAAGTAGGACCATGGTTAAGCCGTTGTTCATTGCTATTGTCGCATCGCGTTCAAGCTCTTTTGCTTTAGCAATGTCGCACAACCGCTTAGGAGCTCCTCGTACAAGGCGCAGGGTGCCACACACATAGATGTTGTGTGTGAGCATTTGCTGGCACAGGTTAACTGAGTTGTAATAGTTGTCCATGTACAGCTTGTACCCCTGGTCTGTGAAGGACTCCGTGAGACCCTCCACCGTCTCCTAGAGAGATCGACCCGGACCGGTGTAGACCCGAAAGTCCCACACCATAGCCAGTCAACGCCTCTGCCAGGATGTACAGCTTGATACCGTACTTCGTTGGCTTCATTGGGTTGTAAACCTTGAATGAAAGGCGACCCTTCCATCCAAGGCTGCCTTCGTTAACACCTTACGAGCGGCCTATGCGGTTTATTTATGTGTACCGCACAGCGGGGTGTTTTTAGCCAAAATAGGGCTGTTTACGTGATCATTTTCATGCCTAAATAAGACCCAGAACATAAAACAAGTACCTATCCCTGAAAGGGCATAAACAGAGCTTTCGAATGACACCATAACGATCCTTGTATGATGGATAGTTTTCTTGCAATAACCGTGCAACGCGAGTGCAAAAAGCAGGTAATTCGGTACTTTCGGTACATAATTGAGTATGTAGCGAGTGAGAGAGGGAGGAGGGAGCTGAGATTTGTGTCAGTAGGTTTCGCCGCGGGGTGTGGTCTGGAGCAGTCCATACGCTCGCTAGTCTCCTGCCACCACTTGTCTCTCTCTCTCCGCACATTACGGGCTGAAATTGCCACTCGAGTTATGTCGAGCGCCGCCACATAGTCCAGCTTTATTTAACTCGACTTATGTTGCTCGCCGCTAATTATGGGTTAAGGGAAAACTTTTCGGCGGGGATGTATGCCAGCTTGAAGCCTTCAAGTAGGTATTCCATCACCGTCCGAACCTTCACAAGTCTGTCCTTGTTCTGCCTGCAGACTGCCTTGTTGTTGAAAGCATGGAAATACTTCAACAAGGCTAGAAACTTAGTCCTACTCATCGTTCTCTTAAATACTGGGTAGTCGTGAAGGACAGTTGAACGCCAGTAGTAACTCAGAGAGGGAATCTTGGTAATGCCCATGAGGAAGTACAGGCCAAGGAATTTGGCCATTTCCTCCTCACCAAACAGGTGGCAAAGAGCGGCTGCTCCGTCAACGAACTTGGCGTAAGCATTTGTCTCCAATACCAGGAATTGCAGCATCTCCCTTGTGAAGAAGAGCTGGAAGAACTGGAGAGGAGTCACCGGCTTTGGAACCTGCATGCCAGGGATCCCTGTGAACAGATCAGGCTGGGGGTGGAAGCGGGCGTCGGTCCAACCGGCATCACGATCGGGGGCACGATCGCGAGCACGGCCACGACCACGACCACGACCACCGCGAGGACCACCGCGAGGATCACCGCGAGGAACACCTCTGCGCCCCCTGGGCCTACCACCTGCCCCCCTATCGGGCCCTGGCCTCCGGCGTGGCATAGGTGGTAGGTCGAGGGGTTGAGTGGAGGGGGGCTTCTGCATCAGATGATGCAGAAGCCGGTGAGCCTGGTGCAGCACTAAGTGGTGAAAGGTGTGGAGCTGGTGAACCTGGTGCAGCTGCACCAGCTGGTGAAATGTGTGGAGCTGCTGAACCTGGTGCAGCTGTACAAGTTGGTGAACGGTGAAGAGGAAGCCTTTGGGGAAGAAGCTCCTCGATTGCTGCTGGAGGATTCAACGCTGTGCGTGGCACCTCAGCAACAACCTGAGCACGCACTGCGGCTTCAGCAACCTCAGCACGCATTGTGGCTCGATGCTCAGGCAGAACAAATGGCGAGGGTGTCAACGGTGTGTCGCTGAAGGGGGACACTGCGGGGGTGACCGTTCCCATGACATGTGAAGGCGGGGTATTCAAAGTGCCCACAGCAAGTAGCGTAGCAAACAGGTGTGGGCTGCGGGCTGGTGATCCTGCTGGAAGCAAGGATGAGGCACCGCCACGCGAGGTGGATGGAAGAGGTGACGTGTGAAGTTGAGGGAAGTTGGGTGATGGTAGGAGGTAATCGGTGATGTTAGGGACTGGTAGAGATGTAGATGGGATGGGATTAGATGTAGATGGGATGGGATGAGATGTAGATGGGATGTGGATGGGATGGATGGTGGTGGTGGATCCGCTGGGGCTGGTTCAGCTGGTGGTGGTGGGTCGTCTGGTGTTGCTGGGGCTGGTTCTGCTGGTGGTGGTGGTGGTGGATCGTCCGGCGTTGCTGGGGCTGGTTCTGCTGGTGGTGGTGGGTCGTCCGGCGTTGCTGGGGCTGGTGGTGGATCGGCCGAGGCGTGGGCGTCGAGGCGGAGTCGTTTGGGTGGAGGTGAAGCCCAATCTTCATCTCCAGTCGACCACTCGTCCGACTCACTCTCGCTCGCTGTCTCGTCCGTCGTCAGGTCCAGCACCTCGATTACCACATCCTCCAGCTCGGAGTCCCGCAAACGTTTCTTGGTATCCCTGTTGTCCGACATGGCAGCTGGCGTATGGCGGCAGGCAGTAGTTAGCTTTCGATGCTGAAACCAAGAAAAGGAAATAAAGGAAAAACGTAATTGACGTTGATAGTTGTCATGACGCAAGTTCGCCATCACTGGATCCATATGACGTTGGTATAGTTCACCATGACGTAGTCATAGTTTTGCATTATCCGATTCCAGATGACGTAAGTATAATGGATTCATGACGGTATAGTTCCGCATTTTGCAATTCAAATGGGGGAACACCATGACGTAGTCATAGTTTGGCATTATAAGAATATATTTATACCTTGGGGCTCTTTGGCCAAACACCCTGGGGAACAGGAACAACACAACAGGGGAACAGGAACAACACAACAGGGAAGGGGACAAGAAACAAAAATATATATATACGGTATATACCTGTATATATAAAATAAATAAAATCAAATAAATAAAAGAATATAAAATAACTATATAAATACTCAATTATAGGCCTTGCCCTTGCTCTTGACCTAGGGGGTGGTCCCAGAGACACCCTGGGGAACAGGAACAACAGGGAAGGGGACAAGAAAAAAAAATATATATATAGTTATATACGGCATATACCTGTATATATAAAATAAATAGAATCAATTAAATAAAAATATATATAAAAAAACAATAAAAATACTCGATTATGGGCTTTGCCCTTGCTCTAGACCTAGGGGGTAGTCCCAGAGACACCCTGGGGAACAGGAACAACACAACAGGGGAACAGGAACAACAGGGAAGGGGAAAAGACAACAAATATATATAATTATATACGGTATATACCTGTAACTATCGTCCAATTAGCTTAACCTCAGTTGTATGTAAAATGCTAGAAACGGTCATACGAGACAGACTCGTAAATCACTTAGAGGAAAATAACATACTTAAAGATACTCAACACGGCTTTCGTAAAAAACTTTCCTGTTTAACAAACCTCTTAGACTTCTTCCACGATATCCTCAACCTCTACGATGAGAGTAAAGCTGTAGATATTATATACCTTGATTTCAAAAGGCCTTTGACAAAGTTCCCCACAAACGTTTACTGCTAAAACTAAAAGCGCATAGAATACAAGACGGTGTGTTGAAATGGATAGAAAATTGGCTCAGCGACAGAAAGCAAAGAGTAGTCATAAACGGTAAGGCATCTAAATGGACCAATGTAAGTAGCGGGGTACCCCAGGGATCGGTACTAGGACCAATTATCTTTCTAATTTACATCAACGACGTAGATGAGGGTCTCACCTGTACAATCTCAAAATTTGCTGACGATACAAAAATTGCAAATAGCGTACTCTCAAAAGATCAAGTTGACGATATGCAACACAATCTAGATAAATTGTCACATTGGGCCCAAATTTGGCAAATGAGTTTCAATGCGGATAAATGTAAAGTACTACATATCGGATACCTAAATGAGAAAGCAAACTATTCGATGAATGGCGCTCAGCTTAAGAATGTAAACAGAAACCGATCTGGGAGTAACAATATCGAGTAACCTAAAACCGAGTCAACAATGTTCAGAAGTTGTTAAGAAGGCAAACAAAATAATTGGCTTTATAGGCAGGTCATTTGAACATAAATCCAAAGACATTATCCTAACCCTTTAAAATTCCTTAGTCCGCCCTCTTCTGGAATACTGCGTTCAATGCTGGTGCCCTTATTACCAAAAAGACATAAACAAGCTAGAACGAGTTCAACGTAGAGTTACCAAAATGATACCTAGCCTAAAGGACAAACCATACGAAGAGCGTCTTAGAGAATTAAATCTATTTCCTTTAACCCAGCGCAGATTAAGAGGTGACTTAATTCAAGTGTTCAAAATCATCAAAGGCATCGACAATATGAACTGTAGTAAGTACTTCACTATAAACCAATCTAATTACACGCGGGGAAACGGTTGCAAAATTATTGGTAAATCTTTTAACTCACACGAATCTAAGAATTTTTTCTTCAATCGAGTTGTCAACTTGCGGAATGGGCTTCCCCGAGACGTTATAGACTGCAGCACTGTTGATTAATTTAAACTCCGCCTAGACAAATATCTCGCATCAAACCCGCGACTGACTGCGTTTGTAAATGAATAACTTGTTTTATCCTCCCCTCAGTTACTAACCCATATGTCCCCTACTAACTTCCTAGTCCTGCCACGGACATTAGTTCCAGGGCAGTAGTTCCCTTTCCAATGTTCCCTTACCCACTCTAAACCAATGTTTGGACACTTGATCCTCAGTGTTTTGGAGGACAAGCAGCCTAGAAGGGTCATTAGATCTGTTGTTGCTTGATTTCCTTTGTACTCCTTTGTACTCCTTTGTATATATAAAATAAATAAAATCAAATAAATACAAATATATATAAAATAACAATAGAAATACTCAATTATGGGGCTTGCCCTTGCTCTGGACCTAGGGGGTGGTCCCAGAGACATCCTGGGGAACAGGAACAATACAAAAATAGATATATAAATTAAATAAGATTATATATAAAATAAAATGAAATAAATAAAATAAATAAAATAAATAAAAACTATAATAAATCCAAATAAATAAAAAATAGCTATATAAATACTCGATTATGGGCCCTGCCCTTGCTGTGGACCTAGGGGGTGGTCCCATGGACACCCTGGGGAACAGGAACAATAACAAAATATATATATATAAATGAAATCAAATTATAAATAAAGTAGACGTGCCGTTTTGCCCAAAATCAAAACGGCATACCCAACTCTGCGATGGGTTACCATCATCACTACTAATACCATCATCAATCACAATCAACATAATCACTACAACTGCCATCATCACTACAACTGCCATCATCACTACAACTGCCACAATCATCACGAGTACTGTCATCATCACCATTACTATGACCATCATCACTACTACAATTACAATTATCACTACTACTCTCACCATCATCACTGTCCATTGTCACTAGCATCTTAATCACTACTATCATCATTGATACTACAACTATCAACTATCATTACTAATATCATCACCACCATCTTACAATCATCATTACTACTGTTAACATCATCACTACTACTATAACCATCATCATTACTACTGTCACAAATATTACTGTGACCATCATCACTACTACTGCCATCATCACCATTACTATGAACTTCATCACCACAACTATCGTCATCATCACTACAAATTTCACCATCCTCACTACTACTCACCATCATCACTAATACTCACACCATCAACACTATTGTCATTATTATCACTACAACTATCATCATTACTTGTCACCATCATCACTACTATTATGACCATCATTACTACTACTGTCACCATCATATCTACTACTTTCATCATCATCAATACAACTACAACCATCATCACTACAATTATCACCATTATCACTACTATCACCATAAATCCAAATATTACTACCATCACTTCTAATGCCAACTAAACTAACTTAACCTAGCAAATACGTAGCGAGATGTTTTCGCTCCCAGAACGCCATCATTGCTGGGGGTGGGGGGAAATCCGGGGGGGGGGGAGGGGGGGGGGGGACAAAACCATATTTTGGACCTAAAATCATAACTATTGCATAAATTCAAAAAATCTTTTTTGACTGACTTTTGCATTCACGCAACATATGTTCGTGTGAAATTTGGTGAAAATCCGTCCAACGGTCTAGGAGGAGTTCCGAGACAGACGGACGCCGACAACGACGACTACGACGACGACTACGACGACGACGACGACAGATTTTTTTTTCGTGTGGTACCCACTATACGGGTTGGCCATACCAAACTCTGCTTACGCAGAGTTGATAAAATAAAATAAAATAAATAAAATAAATAAAATAAATAAAAACTATATTAAATCCCAATAAATAAAAATAGGCCTATATATAAAATAACAATAGAAATACTCGAATATAATTATATATGTATATTGTATATATATATATATAAGAACATAAGAACATAAGAAAATGGGAGTCTGCAGAAAGCCGATTGGCCTAAGCAAGGCAGATCCCTGTCCCACACAACCCCAATTCAATTACAAAGCCCAATTATAGGCTCAACACTCTAATACCCTGAGGATCATCTTACCAAAACGGTTAGAGATTAACGCAGGATTATGGGGGTCTGCAGAGCGCTGATTGGCCCGTATATATATATATATATATACGATATGCTATATATATATAAAGTAGACGTGCCATTTTGCCCAAAATCAAAACGGCATACCCAACTCTGCGATGGGTTACCATCCTCACTACTAATACCATCATCAATCACAATCAACATAATCACTACTACTGCCATCATCACTACAACTGCCACAATCATCACAAGTACTGTCATCATCACCAATACTGTGATCATCATCACTACTACAATTACAATTATCACTACTACTCTCACCATAATCACTGTCCATTGTCACTAGCATCTTAATCACTACTATCATCATTGATACTACAACTATCAACCATCATTACTAATATCATCACCACCATCTTACAATCATCATTACTACTGTTAACATCATCACTACTACTATAACCATCATCATTACTACTGTCACAAATATTACCATAATTTATTCTAGTCACCATATTAACTACTACTGCCATCATCACCATTACTATGAACTTCATCACCACAACTATCATCATCATCACTACAAATTTCACCATCCTCACTACTACTCACCATCATCACTAATACTCACACCATCGTCACTACCATCACCACTACTGTCATTATTATCACTACAACTATCATCATTACTTGTCACCATCATCACTACTTGTATGACCATCATTACTACTACTGTCACCATCATATCTACTACTGTCACCATCATATCTACTACTGTCATCATCATCACTACTGTCATCATCATCAATACAACTACAACCATCATCACTACAATTATAACCATTATCACTACTATCACCATAAATCCAAATATTACTACCATCACTTCTAATGCTAACTAAACTAACTTAACCTAGCAAATACGTAGCGAGATGTTTTCGCTCCCAGAACGAATGCGTTCTTAGTGTGTGAGCCCCTTTGGGGCTCACACACTTCGGGTCTTCGGGTCTTCGGGTCTTCGGGTCCGGGAGGTGGGGGGGGGGCAAAACCATATTTTGGACCTAAAATCATAACTATTGCATAAATTCAAAAATCTTTTTTGACTGACTTTTGCATTCACGCAACAAATGTTCGTGTGAAATTTGGTGAAAATCCGTCCAACGGTCTAGGAGGAGTTCCGAGACAGACGGACGACGACGACGACGACGACAGACATTTTTTTTGTGTGGTACCCACTATACGGGGGGGGGGGGGGGGGGGGCGATACCAAACTCTGCTTACGCAGAGTTGGTAAAATAAATATATGCCTAAACATATAAACTATCCCAGCTCTGAGGAAAAGGTTAGGTCAAGGAGTGGGGACCCGCCGCGGGTAAGTAATTATGGGATTAGCTTAGGTACTTTACCCAGGCATCTGTGGCTGTCCAAAGGTTCACTGCTGTAGTGTAGTATAGAGTGGCACATAAAAGTCTTGTCTGTTCTTTGTCAGGCTACTTACCGTGACATATTTGTACTTACCGTGACATTTTTGTATAAAAAATTAGTTTATAATTATCCACACTTCACTGTCAGTTACTTCACTCAAATAAAACTGTGTATTCACTCAAAAGTTGCCCAAATTGGGCATAAAAAATTGCCAAAAATGGGCAACACACAACTATATTTCGTAATTACAGCTTTATTATACTTCGTATGTAGTATTTATTGATAAATATATTGGTCTTTCAAGCGAAAATGAAGGTTTCATGGCAATATATATACGACACACGTATAGCCTAGCTTACATTCGTAATCACAAACCTAACAAAAGTTAGGAATGTGTCTACGAATGCTTACTACACTAACCCTACGAATACGATATATATATTATTATTCACAGTTCACAACACTTCCACTGGGTCCATTCTAGCCGCCTAAAAACCACATGGCTGGCTATGTAGAGGCGAACAACGAGGCACAAAGTCACAAATCACGAGTAATCACAAACCTAACATAAGTTAGGAATGTGACTACGAATGCTTACTACACTAGCCCTACGAATTATGTGTAAACCACACTACGGGGTTTATGTGTGTATTCATTTATTTATTTTTGAGTTTCCTCGCTAGATCTCCATCAAGCTTAAAATAACACACCCTAGACCCCCTTTCAAGATAAATCACGGCCCGTTTCGTTATGTGTTGATCAGTTGACAAGCTAAGCTTGTGATATGTTTCACTTTTCTATCAGTGTTACAACAATCAGTGTTCTTCAAACCACTCTGTGTATACCCCCTCTCCTGCAGCGAGTGTGAGATACCCGCCTTTCAACACATCCCCACTCCTATTCTGTCCAGCTCTCTAACCCAAGAATTAGAACATTTTCTCGTGTTTTCTTCTACTCGACAAACTCTCTCTTTTAATAAATTGTTCCTTCACCCTATGACTTAGACTGCTATATTATCCGTGTGTCCAGGCATTTTGACCCCAACATCCCTTGCATTTGGCTCTCTATCACTCTTTTGGCTTTGGGGAGACACTCATTACAGGCAGCCTGCCTTTTGTCTCCTTCACGCACACATAAGAAAAAATACTTATTGAAACGTTTTGCTGACTAATATGTTTTTATAGAACTGTACGTGACTGTAGTATGAACAAAAAATCGTGATTGGTTGTCCTGTCATTTATTTAAGAACATAAGAACATAAGAAAATGGGAGTCTGCAGAAAGCCGATTGGCCTAAGCAAGGCTGATCCCTGTCCCACACAACCCCAATTCAATTACAAAGCCCAATTATAGGCTCAACACTCTAATACCCTGAGGATCATCTTACCAAAACGGTTAGAGATTAACGCAGGATTATGGGGGTCTGCAGAGCGCTGATTGGCCCAACCCGGTTGATCCCTCTTCACACCCAACCCTTCTCGTCCATATGCTTATCCAATTTTATCTTAAAGCTCCCTACCGTTTTAGATCCCACTATAGCACTTGGTAGTCCATTCCACCCATTTACAACTCTGTTACCAAACCAATATTTGCCTATATCTTTTCTGAAACGAAATTTATCTAATTTGAAACCATTGGTACGAGTTCTTTCGCTATCAATGAGCTTTAGTACATTTGTCATGTCCCCTTTGTTAATCCCACTAACCCACTTGAACACCTCTATCATATCCCCTCTAACTCTGCGTCTCTCTAACGAATGTAAACCTAATTTCTTCAACCTTTCTTCATACGGAAGATTTCTAATATTATGGATCATTTTTGTCATTCTACGCTGTACTCTCTCCAATGAATCTATGTCCATTCTGTAATAAGGACACCAAAATTGGACAGCATAATCCATATGGGGTCTCACTAATGACAAGTAAAGTTTTAAGATAACATCAGCAGTTCTGTTACTCACACTCCTAGAGATGAACCCGAGAATCCTGTTTGCCTTATTACGAACGCTTATACTCTGTTTTCTAGGCTTCAAATCATTGCTAACAAACACACCTAGATCTTTCTCGCAGTCAGAATTTTCTAATTCTAAATTAGCTAGTTTATATTTAACATTTGTTTGCATCTTCCCTATCTTTAATACCTTGCATTTGTCTATGTTAAACTTAATCTGCCAATTTACTGACCATTCATGTAAGGTATCTAGATCCCTTTGGAGGCACTCTATATCGCTATCTGAATCAATTGATCTCCCCATTTTAGTATCGTCTCCGAATTTACTTATCCTACTAGTTATACCTAAATCTAGGTCATTTAATGTATATAAGAAACAACAGGGGACCTAATACCGATCCATGGGGGACACCACTTTTGACTGCTCCCCTCTCTGACTTGGTACCATTTATGCTGACTCTCTGTTTCCTACCAATTAGCCATGACCTAATCCATCCCAACAACGATCCTCCTATGCCATGTGCCTCAACCTTTCTCATCAATCTCTCATGAGGGACTCTGTCGAAAGCTTTACTGAAATCTAAATAAATAATATCATATGACTTGTCACTATCTACTGCTTCATAATTATACCTCTGAGAAAAAGCTAAGCAAATTAGTAAGGCAAGAACTTCCCTGAGTGAATCCATGCTGAGAAGAATGTATTAAGTTAAATTTTTCTAAGTGGCTTCTAATTTTCCTAGCAATAATAGACTCTAGCAACTTTCCTATGATTGATGTGAGACTAATGGCACGGTAATTGGATGCTATCGATTTATCACCTTTTTTGAAGATCGGAACTACATTTGCAAGCTTCCAAGCTTCTGGAACTAAACCTGTTTCTAATGACTTGTTAAATAAAAATGCTAATGGGCTACTTAACTCATCTCTGCATTCTTTTAATACTCTAGCATATACATCGTCAGGACCAGGCGATTTTTGAGGTTTCAGTCTGTCAATTTCCTTAAGCACATCATTTCTACTTATACTAACTGTACTTAACATATTTTCTATACTATCACTATATACCATATTGACTTCTGGAATCTGTGCCAAATTTTCATTAGTGAAAACGGAAAGAAACTGACTATTTAATGTACTGCACATTTCTAAATCATTTTCTGTTATTTCTCCTATTGAAGTTTTTAGGGGGCCTATTACATCTCTAACTTTAGATTTATATAGTTGGTGTCATATGAATTGTTGTATATAATTAATGTCGTGTTTCTAATATCGGTATATGTATTTTAGATGTATACTTTCCAACCCATATTGTTGTTATTTTCAGTCATCTTCAAATCGCTTAATAGTCAGATAAATTTGAAGTTCGAGTTAGGTGCACTGTATAAGAATGTGTAGCCTGCATTAAAGTTGTAAGGAAATAAGGCAATCTAGTAAATGTCTTTGATTATGAACAGACTCTTATTTTGTTTTATTGTTTTAAATTTATTGTAGTTAAGGTTAAAACATTATATGGAGGTTAGGAGTTTAACGTGGACATACCGGTATGTAATACATTAAAATCCGATAGTCAAAATTATGTGAAATGCATAGGTTATTTTTTTCCCCCTAGCATCATATACATCGATCTGGGTGTCCATTATCTCTCGATACAGTGCACCTAACTCGAACTTCAAATTTATCTGACTTAAGGGTGGACCCTATTGTTAAGCAATTAAGTCAGGATATGCCAGAGTTAAACTTGCCACCTACATATAACCAGTTTATTGCTTCACTCCACAATGCTCAAAATAAATATATCCCTAAAAGAAGATTTAGATCGACGCAGAACCAACCAAAATGGATGACTAATAAGCTAATAGATCTTATAGGAAAAAAGAAAGGAATATATCGAAAAATAAAGAAAGGTGAAAATCATTTACATATATACTATCAGACTCTATCAAGACAGGTCAAAAAGGAAATCAGGAAAGCAAAAATAAATTATGAAATAAGGATAGCCAGCGACTCAAAAAATAACCCTAAAGCTTTTTACCAACTATATAAATCTAAAGTTAGAGATGTAATAGGCCCCCTAAGAACTTCAATAGGAGAAATAACAGAAAATGATTAGAAATGTGCAGTACATTAAATAGTCAGTTTCTTTCCGTTTTCACTAATGAAAATTTGGCACAGATTCCAGAAGTCAATATGGTATATAGTGATAGTATAGAAAATATGTTAAGTACAGTTAGTATAAGTAGAATAGATGTGCTTAAGGAAATTGACAGACTGAAACCTCAAAAATCGCCTGGTCCTGACGAGGTATATGCTAGAGTATTAAAAGAATGCAGAGATGAGTTAAGTAGTCCATTAGCATTTATATTTAACAAGTCATTAGAAACAGGTTTAGTTCCAGAAGCTTGGAAGCTTGCAAATGTAGTTCCGATCTTCAAAAAAAGTGATAAATCGATAGCATCCAATTACCGTCCCATTAGTCTCACATCCATCATAGGAAAGTTGCTAGAGTCTATTATTGCTAGAAAATTAAAAGCCACTTAGTAAAATTTAACTTAATAAATTCTTCTCAGCATGGATTCACTCAGGGACGTTCTTGCCTTACTAATTTGCTTAGCTTTTTCTCAGAGGTATATGAAGCAGTAGATAGTGACAAGTCATATGATATTATATATTTAGATTTCAGTAAAGCTTTCGACAGAGTCCCTCATGAGAGATTGATGAGAAAGGTTGAGGCACATGGAATAGGAGGGTCGTTGTTGGGATGGATTAGGTCCTGGCTAATTGGTAGGAAACAGAGAGTCAGCATAAATGGTACCAAGTCAGAGTGGGGAGCAGTCAAAAGTGGTGTCCCCCAGGGATCGGTATTAGGTCCCCTGTTGTTTCTTATATACATAAATGACCTAGATTTAGGTATAACTAGTAGGATAAGTAAATTCGCAGACGATACTAAAATGGGGAGATCAATTGATTCAGATAGCGATATAGAGTGCCTCCAAAGGGATCTAGATACCTTACATGAATGGTCAGTAAATTGGCAGATGAAGTTTAACATTGACAAATGCAAGGTATTAAAGATAGGGAAGATGCAAACAAATGTTAAATATAAACTAGCTAATTTAGAATTAGAAAATTCAGACTGCGAGAAAGATCTAGGTGTTTTGTTAGCAATGATTTGAAGCCTAGAAAACAGTGTAGCGTTCGTAATAAGGCAAACAGGATTCTCGGGTTCATTGGAGAGAATTCAGCGTAGAATGACAAAAATGATCCATAATATTAGAAATTTTCCGTATGAAGAAAGGTTGAAGAAATTAGGTTTACATTCGTTAGAGAGACGCAGAGTTAGAGGGGATATGATAGAGGTGTTCAAGTGGGTTAGTGGGATTAACAAAGGGGACATGACAAATGTACTAAAGCTCAGTGATAGCGAAAGAACTCGTACCAATGGTTTCAAATTAGATAAATTTCGTTTCAGAAAAGATATAGGCAAATATTGGTTTGGTAACAGAGTTGTAGATGGGTGGAATAGGCTACCAAGTGATATAGTGGGATCAAGAACGATAGGGAGCTTTAAGAAAAAATTGGATAAGCATATGGACGGGAAGGGTTGGGTGTGAAGGGGGATCAGCCGGGTTGGGCCAATCAGCGCTCTGCAGACCCCGTAATCCTGCGTTAATCTCTAACCGGTTTGGTAAGATGATCCTCAGGGTATTAGAGTGTTGAGCCTATAATTGGGCTTTGTAATTGGGGTTGTGTGGGACAGGGATCTGCCTTGCTTAGGCCAATCGGCTTTCTGCAGACTCCCATTTTCTTATGTTCTTATGTTCTTATGATACCATCACCTGACCTGATTGACGAGTCGAGTAATTTAGCCAAGTGAGATGAGTTCTTATTTCTACTTAGTTCTACTGATGACTGATATATACAGTATATGATTGATTGTAACATTCCCCTGAAACAGTCCAAGAAATATTACAATTATTATGTTCCCTCCACCAACCGACTTTACTCTAAACTCAATTAATGAAATCAACAAATACATTTGGCAGTCCAGGGATTCGAACCTAGAATGCTCACACCGAAATTCAGTACATTTATCCATTGCGCTACTAAGATAGTTAAAGAATGGTGGACAAGCCTACGATTTATTATGCAGTTTCGAATCCTGCATATCAATGTAAGCATGTACACCCTTTCCAACTGCGCTATCATAGGCTATGGATAGATGGATGGAAGGAGTAATTAATGGGGCCTTAACCCTAAGGAAGGCCTCTCTATAAACTACCCCTGAACCTGAATGAATTTTATGTTACCTCCACCAACCGACTTTACTCCTAAACTCAATTAATGAAATCAATAAATACAAAAACAAAAATGATATAGATATATTCGTCATGAAGGAGCTTATAAAGGGTTTGGCTTGCATTAATCAAAATGAGTAAATTTGGAGGGTAATGATAAAAGACTTATGGAAATAACTGACACAGGGATACTAAAATGTGTAAAGAAATTAAGTAATGCTAATTATAATGTTATAGAAAGTTTTGCTTAATACATATAGAATAGATGTTTGCAATCACAAGTTGAATAACTTGTACAAATAATTATAAAATTAACATAAGTTCAAGTTTGGGAAGCTTGAAAACTTTAATGAAAGGTATAGTTAATTGATCAACTTAACCTTTTAACTTTTAGAATTAACTTAACTAGTTAATTCCCAAATTCGAGTTAACTTAACTTGACTTAGTTGATAAAAAGCTAAACTTAACTTAACTTAACTAGTTAATTTAATGAGTTAATCGACCCAACTCCTATATATATATATATATATATATATATATATATATATATATATATATATATATATATAACACTTTTTGCTTTAGCTTTAGCTTGGGGACCCGCAGAGGGCTGAACACGGGCAGCATGATGTGTGGGGTTGTGCGGGGAGCTATGGGACTAATGAGAAGGATGAGGATAAGGAGAAAAATGTTTGGTGATCCTAGCATTAAACTATCAAGAGTGGGACTGTTAACTATATGAAATGGAAAGTGATTCCACTTTTGAATGCTGCGGGGAAAAATTGAGTACCCAAATATGTAGGTGCTTGCGTGGTATGTGTGGTATTTTCGATTGTGGCTGCCTCTTGTGGATCGTATGTTTGTAGGGATGTCTTTGTCTATGTCCACTAGATTGTTTGTGATTTTGTATAACATTTGTTGTCTGTGTATTTCTCTTGTTGTTGCAAGTGTGTCTAATTTAATGTCTTGTTTAAGCAAAGTGACCGATGTACTGTGTCTGTAAGCACGTTTGATCCATCTTGCCGCTGACATTTTGTATGGCTTCTAATTTATTAATGTTGTTGCGAGAGAGTGGATCCCAAACGGAGTCACAGTATTAAAGATGTGGTCAAACTAGTGTTTTAAAAGCTAACATTTTGATGTGTGCTATCATTACTCAATATCATTATGCATGGATATATATTTACTGCAAACTTACAGTAACGTTTGTTTTGTTTAAGATATAGATGGCAACCTGTCCTTGAGAACATTATCTAAATCCAACAGATGGCTATGCACGTACAGTACACTTAAGGGAGCCCATCTCGCTTGTTTTATCTTTCTCTCCCTCTCTCTTTGGCTTGTATCCATTCGGCCCCATTCAGCCTACTGTTTTAAAACATTTACCCCCATCCAGGTGCCATTATTTTCCTGGCGAGCGGGAGCGAGCCATCATAAATTTATTTTAATTTTTACAACAAACTAAATTTTTAAATTTTTCGATAGAAAAATGTCTCCGGTGAAGCCGGATTTCTCCATACAATGCTGGCTCACTATCGCTCACCAGGAAGATATCGACACCTGAATGGGGATAAACGTCTTAAAACAGTTGGGTGAATGGGGCCGAATGGATACAAGCCAGGGAAAGAGAGAAAAGGAGAGAAAGATACAAAAAAGCCTGGTGACCCCTCTTAAGATCAACTAATCCGGGGACGGCGTTCACCATTAAATTAAGTACACAATAGGCCATGATAACATCTTGTGAGCATATATTATTGTGATCTTATGTATTACTTAAAACACTAGAACATATAACAGAATGTGTATACATCATTTTCCTAAATCAATATAGTTATTGTTGAAGTACTCGTTTTCTATTTTTCTCTAAAGAGAATAAAATGGCTATGGGTAACTAAGATTTCTAGATAATATGTTCGCCCATTTTCGAACTACTGTATAATTATGAACTCCCAGTTCCTAATTGATTTATTTCATAATTATATTCTATCCTGTCTTTTAAGTCTCACTTTTTAGGAGTAATCTGCTTGTCGCAATCCAACTCACCCCCTTCTCTCTCTCTCTCTCTCTCTCTCTCTCTCTCTCTCTCTCTCTCTCTCTCTCTCTCTCTCTCTCTCTCTCTCTCTTTCCTGCGCACACGTTATATAATAAAGGTATGTGTATTTCACGAATTTGATTGTTCTATTATTTCATATATATATATTATATATACCTGTATATACTGTATGCAGTATATATATATACATATATGTATATATATATATAATATATATATATATACATATATGTATATATATATATACTGTATATATATATATATATATATATATATATATATATATATATATATATATATATATATATATATATAATATTATATGTGTGTTTGTGTGTGTGTATGACCCTAAATAATGATCTCGAAGTTTCATTCCATAATACCAGTGTCTCGTAAGAATTGCTATCTATCTATCTATCTATTGCCTGACGCCGTGATTCCCGAAGGGGTACAGAAATGCCTACAACCGAAGAGTTGAGTAAAACAAAATAAATCAATAAATCCACATGTGATCCAGGTGACTCAACCGCCATTGCTGTCAGATGGCCGCCGCTATCTTCCCTCTCCTTCTCCTTTAAGGGGGGTCACCGGCTTTTTGTTATCTTTCTCTCCTGTTCTCTCTTTCCCTGGCTTGTATCCATTCGGCCCAATTCAGCCGACTGTTTTAAGGCGTTATCCCCATCCAGGTGTCGATTTCTTCCTGGCGAGCGACCGCGAGCCAACATTGTATGGAGAAATCCGGCTTCGCCGGAGACATTTTTCTATCGAACAATGTACAAATTTAGCTTGCTGTCAAAACAAAAATATATATATGCTGGTTCGCTACCGTTCGCCAGAAAATATTGACACCTGGATGGGGGTAAAGTCTCAAAACAGTAGGTTGAATGGGGCCGAATGGATACAAACCAAAGAAAGAGAGAGAGAGAGAAAGAGAAAAAAAGCGAGGTGGGCTCCCTTAACTTTACTGACTCACCATCATCGTCGTCCTCTTCTTACAAAATACTATACAACGTAAATAACCACAGGTAAACTAGTCCTAACCAATCTATTAGTTGTATTGCTATAGTCTATTCTCTGTAAGTAGGCGAGAAATCACGACCTCTAACCTCTGTAGCTCAAAAACGAATAGAGTAATCGAGCTAATATTTCTACCATTTGGAAAGAGTCAGTCAAGGAGTAGATGTGGAAATTTACAGCCCATTTGCTCTAGCCCTTTTTGAGTTACAGAGGATAGAGGTCATGATTTCTCGCCTACTTACAGTGAATATACTATAACACACATGCATAACACAGATTACTCTCATTAGCAACATAACCATCACGTCCATCAGCACCGTCAACAATCATCACTATTGTAAATATAGGTCATCGTTTGTAAAAAGAGATTTTTGTTTGAAATTTTAGTAAGCGTTGTAGAAATATTTGTGATACTGTAATCATTAAAGCAATTCACTGGAATATAATTATGCCAAGGGAGTGCAGTGAGCGAGTTCTATTTGGAACCAGTCATTTCCCGGGGCAGGTGTATTTGTACAAGGCAACAACGGACTCTGATATGTATTAGTTTCATTCATAGCTTTATACTACGATATAATTTTGCCTGTGAGGCGAAAACCAACCGAGGAGGAGTTAAGAGGAAACAATTGGTTTCAGGCTGACCGTTTCTCAAGTTCTATTATATTTACGTTATTTTGAGTACAGTATGTGTATATCGAGGCTGGATGAGCCGTGGGAGAGGCAAAAGTAGGAATATGACAGTGGGAGAGGCCACACTAGAAACACAATAGTGGGAGAAGAAATAGTAAAAAACCAGAGAGAGAGGCCAGAATAGTAACATAATAGTGAGAAAGGCCAGAATAGTAACATCATAGTGATAGGTCAGAATTATAAAACAGCAATGATAGGTCAGAGTAGTAACAGAACAGTGAGAGGTCAGAGTAGTAACATAACAGTGACAGGTCAGAGTATTAACAGAACAGTGAGAGGTCAGAATAGTAACAGAACAGTGAGAGGTCACGGTAGTAACAGAACAGTGAAAGGTCACGGTACTAACAGAACAGTGAGAGGTCAGATTAGTAACAGAACAGCGAGAGGTCAGAGTAGTAACAGAACAGTGAGAGGTCAGAGTAGTAACAGAACAGTGAGAGGTCAGAGTAGTAACAGAACAGTGAGAGGTCAGAGTAGTAACTGAACAGTGAGAGGTCAGAGTAGTAACAGAACAGTGAGAGGTCAGAGTATTAGCAGAACAGTAAGAGGTCAGAGTAGTAACAGAACAGTGAGAGGCCTTAGTTGTAACAGAACAGTGAGAGGCCTTAGTTGTAACAGAACAGTGAGAGGTCAGAGTAGTAACAGAATAGTGAGAGGCCTTAGTTGTAATAGAACAGTGAGAGGTCAGAGTAGTAACATAACAGTGAGAGGTCAGAGTAGTAACATAACAGTGAGAGGCCTTAGTTGTAACAGAACAGTGAGAGGTCAGATTAGTAACAGAACAGCGAGAGGTCAGAGTAGTAACAGAACAGTGAGAGGTCAGAGTAGTAACAGAACAGTGAGAGGCCTTAGTTGTAACAGAACAGTGAGAGGTCAGAGTAGTAACAACAGTGAGAGGCCAGAGTAGTAACAGAACAGTGAGAGGTCAGAGTAGTAACAGAACAGTGAGAGGTCAGAGTAGTAACAAAACAGTGAGAGGCCAGAGTATTAACTGAACAGTGAGAGGTCAGCGTATTAACAGAACAGTGAGAGGCCATAGTTGTAACAGAACAGTGAGAGGCCTTAGTTGTAACAGAACAGTGAGAGGTCAGAGCAGTAACAGAACAGCGAGAGGCCTTAGTTGTAACAGAGCAGTGAGAGGTCAGAGTAGTAACAGAACAGTGAGAGGTCAGAGTTGTAACAGAACAGTGAGAGGCCTTAGTTGTAACAGAACAGTGAGAGGCCTTAGTTGTAACAGAACAGTGAGAGGTCAGAGTAGTAACAGAACAGTGAGAGGTCAGAGTTGTAAGAGAACAGTGAGAGGCCTTAGTTGTAACAGAACAGTGAGAGGCCTTAGTTGTAACAGAACAGTGAGAGGTCAGAGTCGTAACAGAACAGTGAGAGGTCAGAGTAGTAACAGAACAGTGAGAGTTCAGAGTTGTAACAGAACAGTGAGAGGCCTTAGTTGTAACAGAACAGTGAGAGGCCTTAGTTGTAACAGAACAGTGAGAGGTCAGAGTCGTAACAGAACAGTGAGAGGTCAGAGTAGTAACAGAACAGTGAGAGGCCTTAGTTGTAACAGAATAGTGAGAAAGGGCAGAACAGAAACAAAACAAAATAGTGGGAATGCCAGAATATATACACAATCATGAGAAAGATCAGACTTGAAACATAACATTAAGAGAGGCCTACGTAAAAATAGGAGTGTGGGAGTGGTCAGACTAGAAATAGAAGAGTGGCAAATATAGGAGGGTACCGGACGTTTAGGCTCATAATCATTTAAGCCGAGAGTAGTTGAGACCGAGAGTTGCTTAGGCCGAAGGTCGTTTAGGCCGAGGCAATTTAGGCCAAGGGTAATTCAAGCCGACATTTTTCAATGATTAATCAATCACCAGAGATTTATATATTACAGTGCATAGCCTACTTGGTTAGGTTAGGTTTGGTTGGTTTAGTTAGGATAGAAGCTAAGGATTTAGATCGAGCATGAGTTAAACTATGTAAAAGAAGTTTTCGAAGGAACCGGGAACAAGTGAAGGCAAGCTATATTTTACAACTGGCAGCGGAAATGACACTGTGGTCATCTTCGGGATACTAAACCATATCTGTAAAATTAATAGAAGACCGCATATTCCCTCTATCGAAAACATGTTCATTGCTATTGCTACTTCTTAGTAATTTTTAAAATTACTATTCGAAGACCTTACAGAACCATTAATATTAACAAATTAATAGGTTTGTGACAGCTTCAATCGCGGTATTGATTTGGGTAATATTACTATCTTTCGTGTGACCGTAGATATTGAAGAATGTATTTAACAGTGTACATCAAAGATATCGAACACCCTTCATGTTAAATCTCCAAAATATTAATGCATATATTTTGTTAAGAAAAGCATTATGTAATGTAGGCCTACAAGGGAAGGTCTAATCGGATGCCCAATAATTACTTGCATTTTGTCCTCACTGACAAACTACAAATGGTAAAAGATGTAACAACTCTTAGCAAATATGAATGTTTAAGTGATCACATATTGGTGGCATTTCGACGAGGGTTAAACTAGGGTCAGACTAGCTAATTGAACAAATGAAAGTAAACGAAAATGTTTACACAAAATGGAAAAGGAATAATAAGTACCATAGATATTCATAATATATATATTTACAATAGGCATAAGTAGAGAAAACAGTAGAATAAATCCACCTTCCCAGCTCCCCATGGACAGTATGATATCATCCATTACCGGCTGTAGTTAGTCTGTTCCTTCTCAACTTTCAGGGTATGCTAAGTAGACTCATTCTAGCATAAATCGACGTTTCTCTATACTACCATTATATGTGTATAATGGGAAACGACCATTGATAAAATTAAGAATATCAATATAGACCAGATCAAGCTATGCCTCGGTTTCTGTAATTTAACCTGAAGAAACATATGAAGTATTTATTGAGCCACTAAGAGTACAGGCCGCGTTTTCCTATACTTACTGTATAGTTAAGGTGCGTCCACACTTGTCACAAACATGCGTTGCCAACACAGTGTTGACAAGGTAGGACACAAGTTGCCAAGTTGTTAGGAACAAAGTGTCGCAGACATGTTGGTACTATTGTGTAACTGACATATACTGTATATGTTGGTAGCTGTGGCGTGGACGAGACATGTTGGTGGTCAAGTGGTGTATTTGGTCAGGCTGTGTTTAAATAACACATTATTGAAAACAAGTATATACAGTATATATATATATATATATATATATATATATATATATATATATTATATATATATATATATATATATATATATATATATATATATATATATATATATATATTATATTATATACCGGTGGTATGTACTGTATACTAGCAGGGGTACCCGGCGTTGCCCGGGTTTAAATTCTACCATAATCACCATCACTACTACCACCACTACTATTACCATAATCACCATCATCAATCACTACTACCACAATCATCACAATACTACTCCTACCATAATCACTGGCCTCGACCTCCCTGTGCCTCATTAAACTGCGACCTCGATTTCGGCGGCTAAATGACCTCCGATTTTGGATCTGACCTCATCCGTACCCCCATTTTAGGAGGCTGCGAACAACGTTTGTTCCATACACCTTTTCGATCGTAGGCCTCCTTCTGCCCCAAACGGATATTTTTTTCATTTTTTTTTCAATTTCGGCCTCGAAACGACCTCTGATCGTGGCCTCGCCCCCTCTATGACCTGATCTAGGTCAATTGACACCCACATGCGAAGTTTCAGCTCCCCAGGTCTAAAACTGCGGCCGCCTATTAAGAACACACAGACAAACAGACACACAAACTGATTTAATAATATATATATATATATATATATATATATATATATATATATATATATATAATGTAAAAAAAAAAAAAAAAAAAAAATCTTCGTTGACTTTTTGCTAAAAATAAACTTCTTGCCTTGAACCTTTCTTGAAATGGGGCAATTAAGACCAAAAATACATAACATATATGCAGAAAATTGTAAAATTACTCTGTTTCATAATTTTACATCATGAAATACCCATGCCATTCTGTTTAAAATAGATCACCAACTATAATAGCTTTCTATCACTAATGTACTCATATTAGAAGAATATGTACAGCATACTTTTTAAATTTTGTCTTGATTGTCCTGCGTGGTCTTAACTCATTGGCTGCAGGAGACTTTCCCGAACGCCATGGCAATTTACAGCAATTTTCAGGTTTTTAAAGCCTCTAAAAGCCTGTAAAATCGAGTGCAAGGAAGCAGCACCGCAACAGGCCACACGTCCTTCTCAAGTCAAAGACTCGCGAGATATACAGTGCTACCAAAGGCAAATGTAGCGAGACATTAGCGAGAATTACTCATTTTAGCGAATGTCTATGGTAGCGCTGCGGGTGAAGCCTGCGAGCTAGGAAGCTCGTTTTGGTGTCATTTTGAATCTATTTTCTTCTAGTTTTTGGCTGAATACATTTAATTTCATTCAGATACTTCCCTAATCAATCAGGAGTGCCTGAATGAGTCCTAATATGGCGGAAATAGGCATAAATATGCCCGCACCGTAAGTGTTAATATCCAAAATTCGACGGTACTACATAAATGCAGTAATTTTACGTTCACATACTGACTGAGGGTTGCAATCAGTGCATAGCAGACCTCTGATCGCAGTCTCCTTTGACGTTACTACTACTGCAGCAGGTGTCATCAAGACGTCCTCGCACACTGACATGACATTCTGGTCTACAGAGACGCATGTGGACTGCCTTTGCAAGTCAATTATTGATGCCAACATGTTACCTACATGTTTACTAACAATGTTGCAGATATATATTCGACATGTCGACAGTGGTGGTTACGGCAATGTTTTCAACATGTCTGCAGACAGATGTGGCCGCACCTTTACGTTAATAAATCGATGGTAGTGTCCTCCATGGAATTGAACCTAAGAATACAGTTGTGAGTCATTGCAGGGACACACCTTTATAATGCTTTATCGAATCGAAATAATATAATACAATGATTTATTATATCCCATATTCGACATAGCTTGGGTTTAACGATTCAAATGGTTATATTCAAATTATGCATCACGACATACATATTAAATTCACAAACTTTTTTCCAGGCTGTTAATACATTCCTGCAATCTCATGCTAGTAAAAAAGTCTATATCAAATGCATATTGTTTACACTCCGCCATATATTAGCATTTATCCTAAAATATAATGAATTCTTCCTGTTTAACTACGTTAAGCCTGCTAATGGTTTCATTTACCTTTTCCTTATATACGTTCGTCATCTATTCAATTTATATGTCCAAATTCCATTATTGACTATGATAACTCTGCCCACCCCCACAAGTTTCTGTTAACTGCTGATGCGTTCCCTTCATTCATTCATCTTGTTAATAATGCATACTTGCCCGAGCCTGGGCAAACTTATCACAGCTATTGGTAATTATCACAGTACACAAACTCGATTATTTGGTTTAGTGTTTTAAGGTAGCACATAAAGTATTCATTATGTATTTCTGTACCTTTTGACTTACTTTTCTATGCAATGTATACTTATGTATTTGCTAATAAAACATTTATCTGTCTACTTACCCTTAAAATCAATTCACCCATAGTTAGTTAGTTATAATAGGAGTTTAGAGGCTATCAACCCTTACTGGAATATTAAGCTGTATCATTTCTGTAAGTCAAGAACAGCGTCAGGACTTAAACCCCTTTTCGAGAACACCAGTCCCTTGTCATCTATAGTTAGTTAGTAAAAAAAGGACTTCTGGATTATTAAGCCAGCACACGGTAAGTCAAGAATACGTCAGAACTGGAGCCCCTTTGAGGGAACTCCAGTCCCTTGAGTCATCCAGATCAGACCAGATGGCTATAGAAAAGAAGGAGAGTAGAGAGTTTTGGATAGAGGAATAATAAGTTGAAAAATGGGAAGTACAGTAAAAGAATAAAGTACTATTAATTAAAATAGGACTTCAGAGGCTATCAGCCCTATTGGATTATTAAGCCTGCACTATGCAAGTCAAGAATCACGTCAGGACTGGAGCCTCTCTGCGAAATTCACTTCCCTCGAATTGCTTTCTACAAACTTACAATCTACAAATGTTTAAATCCAGTTGTTACAAACATTTTATGAATGGAGGATGCCTTTAGGCACATGGACCTTTGTGTTTTATCTGTGTTTTTCCTTCCTCCGTTCATTGTCTCTTAAAAAAAAAAAAAAAAAAATCCAGTCCCTTGACCAAAGTACTATAAGGAAGTCGCCAATTTAAACATTAATTTACTGCGCACTCAATCCTAAAACTAGGAAGATAATTAAGATGTTAAGGAGGTTAAATTAAGTGTGCTGTACATAAATATGGACGATTTTTATCGATCTGTTCTCTCTTGATACCTAAGCCACTATATTTATCTGTGACCTCTCTTACTATTCTGTTTCTAACCTCATAGCATTGGTCGTTTAGGCCGAGTGTCGTTTAGGTCGAGACACTGAGAACCTAATATATAACATGTGTTTTATCACATAAACCTTGTATCATGTATTAAGTTCATATACTATATTTTCATATATAATAGGCAAGTATTTAGAAGATATGTATTGTTTTCTATAATTATATCTATATTTTCCGATATTATATTTTGTGAATAATTTTATACTGACATTCATGTCTGACGATAAGCTACTGTATATTCCTATTTTACTTTAATATTGTCAATACATGTTCCTTGATAATGTTTGCCATAATACCTTGTCATAGCAATATTAGATATATAGTTAAAATATTGTATGTATATGTATATTTGTTCTTAAATCACCTATCTTCTGATCTCTCTACTATCTCAAATTGGGGCAGAGAAAACCTTGTAACATTCATTGCTTTCAAAACTCAATTTCTCCATCTGTCTAATCGTAGCCCCCTTCCAGAAAACTATGACTTACTCTTCAACAACATACAAATTAACCCTTCGTCTTCTCTTAATATTCTTGGTGTCTCTTTTTCTTCTGATCTCTCTTGGAAATATCATATTACCACTCTTGCTAAAACAGCTTCCCAGAAGCTGGGTGTGCTCAACTGCCTCCGGGGGTTCTTTACCCCTGCACAGCTCCTTGCTCTGTACAGGGGCACAGTGCATCCATGTATTGAGTATTGTTCACACATGTGGGGAGGATCCTCTCACACAGCAATTCTCGACAAAGTTGAAAAGAAAGCCTTCCGTTTCATTAACTCACGTCCATTCACCAATTCTCTGCAGTCTCTCTCTTTTTGCTGCAATGTTGCATCTCTCTCACTATTCTACCGCTATTACAATAATTAGTGTTCCTCAGAGCTCGCTCAGTGTATGGGGTATACTTCCTTCGTAGAGCACGTACAACTCGTCTTGCAACACAATCCCACCCCTACTCTGTGCAACTCTCCAACCCAAGAGTGAAAATATATTCTCAATCTTTCTTCTCGCGTTCAATCCCCGCTCAGATTGAAATGTTTTTCTGAGATATAGCCGGCAGTTACGGTCTCCCCATAAGCAAGGGGGATGGGTAATGGTCTCTGGTTGATTAATGAAGTGTCAAGCGCTTGAGAATCCTCGAAGGAGGAGATACGGGCGCTATATAAGTAACCAGACGATTAGTATTATTTATTATTATTCAACAGATAAGCTCTGGAACTCTCTCCTAGAATCAATCTTTCCTTCATCCTATGACTTAGATTGCTTCAAACTCCGTGTGTCCAGGCATTTTGGCTCGAATGTCCCTTGATTTCGGCCCTGTCATTCTTTCAACTCTGGGGGAGACACTCGTCACAGGCAGTTCTGCCTTTTGTCTCCCTCATTTACATAGAAAAAAAAACAATATATATATATATATATATATATATATATATATATATATATTTATATAGGCATATCTCCTCTGTGGTGGAGGGGTGAGAAATTTCCACCACCGCTTTCTCCTGCAAGACGTAGAAGTCGGCTAAAGGGGATCGGGGGCGAGGAGCCTGGTATCCATCTCTCCTTAAATATATCTACCACAAAAACGAGACAGATAGGGGCGAGGGGAACGCGTTCGTGGTCCCGGACCCTAAGAATAGGAGCTTTAAATGTGCAAGGATGTAGTACGAATGAGAAGCTAAAGGACATTGGAAGGTTATTTGAAAGAAGGAAGTATGATGTAGATCAGGCAAGAGAAGTGGTAATAAAGAGGAATGAATGGAGAATGCTTGTGAATAGATGAGTGAACACGCAGTCATTTGGGGGAAGGGGTCGTGCGCAAGTTGGACTAGATAATAGTCCATCAGGCGCCTGGCCCGGGAAGACGATTAATATGAAGGGTGCTCCTGGTAGTGTGGTGGTAGGGCTTCGCTGTATGTCTCCCTGCCGAGATCAGAACCTCTCCGGGTGGTCGGGGGCCGGGGGAGTGCTTGAGGGACCTTGGTGACCCTGGTCTCTGGGTCTTCTCCTGAATGACCTACAGTAGATGTGTGTGAATTTGTGTTTTGTTTTTGTATGTTCGTTGTTTTCTGTTGCGTTTTGTGTTGTCCCTGTTCTTGCTCTGTCTTGAGTCGGCCACCCCCCAAAAAATAAAAAAATTAAATAAATAATGATATATAATAAAATAAAGATTGGAAAAGTGGGGATTGAGCCTGAGTAAATAGATAGATAGATATATATAGATATATATAGATATATATATATATATATATATATATATATATATATATATATATATATATATATATATATATACTGTATATATATATATATATATATCTCTTTTATATTATACAAGTTTAATGTCTAGGCTTATCCTTTCTCCCCTTTATTCCTGAGACGTGACATCGCCTGGTAATACCTGAACGACCAGTAAATCCCAAGTTATGAACCTTTCCTCGTAAAACCCCCTGATCCTGTAATCTTACTGTCCCCTCTTCCTCTAAATGACCCTTTTTGACCCTGCTCTGTTTCCTTCTCCTGTAATACCTGTCCCTCCAAATTCTTACTCGGGAATCTATTACGAAATAAAAGAAACCCATTAAGTTTTCTTTTATGGATATTATTTGTCCAATATTCAAACTTGGTGTTGCAGTCTGTCTGATTTCCCGTCTTTTACTTAGTTGGTATTACTCATGAAAGTCAGGGGTCAAAATGTATATAAACACTTGCTTGCTTCTATCCAATTAATATAGTATTCGAGGGTGTACATTTCAAGGTTAGCAACTTATATCATAATGTAAGTGAATCGCAAATCTTCGGTTAACCAGTCGATTTCCCTTATACTGTCCCCGATTACCTCATTAGTGTGACGTTTCTCCTTTCCTCTCTACCGTCCTCTCAGGTATATGTAATGCTCCCTCGTATGTATGTTGATATTGTCTACTTTTATAGCTAGAAAGCATTCAACGAAGTCCCGTGCAAGCGTCTCTTGGTACAATTAAATGCTGATGGCATAGAAGGGTGCATACTTCGATAGATTTGAAACATGGCAGCGAGTAGTAATAAATGGTAAATCTCAGCCTGGCAAAATGTCACGAGTAGTGTGCCCAAGGGCTCAATAAGCGGACCTGTTCTTTTCTAGATATACATCGACGACATCAATGATGATCATTCAGGTAAAATTTCGAAATTAGTAAACGATACCAAAATTGCGAACATAATAGTATCTCCCTTGCATGTTCAACAGATCCAAAATTGTTTAGATAAATTAACCAATTGTGCTCAAACTTGCCAAATTAATTTATATGCCCATAAATGTTACTAAAGTATTGCATATAAGTTACAAGAATGAAAAATTTACTTACTCAGTGAAGGGTAGTCAACTCAAAATTACAGATTAAGAAACTGCTTTAGGAGTAACTATGTCAAGCAATTTAAACCAAGCCAACAATGTACCAAGGTAGATAAGAATGTAAACTAATTTATTGGTTTCCTTGGAAGATCGTTTGAATACATATCCGAAAATATTATTCTCACTATATACAGTTCTTTGGTTCGCTTGCATCTGGAGTACTGCATACTATTTTAGTGTTCATATTATCAAAAGAACATAGATAAACTGGAGAGAAAACAGTGGAGAGTAACACAAAATATTCTAAGACTAAGATATAAGTGATATGAAAAACATCTAAAAGAGCTAAATGTGTTTAATTTAACAAAGCGCAGGCTAAGAGGGGACCTTATTTTTGTATGAAATTATTAGTTATTAACTCTCTCCGTCATATTTAGTTCCGTAAGTTAGGGGTTGCTCGAGCACCCGGTATTTCCCCCACAACACTCTTTCTCACACTGAGGGACTGTTAGAAGTCGGAGGAATTTGGGGTTGCCACCAACCGACAGATTATGATCTAACTTACCTAACTTACTGAGCTCAATATGACGCAAATCGCGTCATAAAATTATTATTGAGTTATTTCACTAAGTTCATATGACGCGATCGCGTCATATGATACTTTTGGGCAAACCGCCATATGACGCAATCGCGTCATATATGACGTAGAGGGTTAACAACATGGTTGATAGTGTAATGGCTATTGCGCGGAATTTTGGTGTGATTTTCCTACCTTCGAATCCTTGGAGTGCCACATGTATTCATTAGTTTCATTTATTTCATTATTTAGGTATATTTGTAAGTTAATTGGTAGGTTGGTGATAATATGAATACTTTACAATTGATCATATATAAGATAATTGGAAAGCCTATGCACTCACATGATGCAAAGTATTTATTTTTCAATGGATTGTTAAACTTATGGAATGGAGTACCTAGTAATGTCATTGAATGTAGTACTGTTCAAACTTAAGAAAATTGACTAGATAATTATCTTGCTCTTAACCTCCAATTAACTGCATTTACAAACGAATAGCACCGCTTTTTAATATGCTATCGCTTCCTTTTTTTCACATGGGCTCGGTAGTTTAACTACAAACTCCTCGTAAGGACCAATATATTTATTGTTGCTTGTTTTCCTTTGTACTTTGTAATCTGTCCTGCTCTATCCTATCTGTACAGTTGTATTACAATAATAATATCAACTCTTTCTTTGCGGGGGTTTGGGCCTTAATTGAGCTTCATTCTCTGCACATTTGCATGCATAAACAAGAGCCAGAACGTAATACAATGATATATCCTTGAAAGTACAGTAATTGAGATTTCCAATTGCACCTAAATCATATCTGTACGACGTCTGGTTGTCTTGCAAACGATCTTGCAAAGGTCGATGGTGTGAACTTGGAAAATCAAATATATAATTCTTTTACATTGATTTTCAATGTCATTATTTGATCATAAGTTATTATATTTCCGGTATTATAATGATATGGGTCTTGCTCTATCTTTGGATGTATAATATATTGCATGTAGAGAGATTGTTGTGGGTTGAAACTTTATTCAATCAGAGATCCATTACCCACATCCCTTGCTAGAAGGGAGACAGTAACCGCCGGCTATATCTCAGATTTTTTTTTCAACATGAGTGAGGATTGAACCCAAGTCTTCTAAGTGGTAAGCAGGGACGTTATTAACCGAGCTAGCCGAACGGCAAGCTCATTCCAACATAACACAATATATACGCAATCATAAAATATATATTAGTTTCAACTTTGTTTCACATAATATACATGAAGTGATATACAGTAATGTGTGGGTAATGTATTGTACAATGTTGAATAAGCATGCACAGATGCTCAACCTCAGGTAGTATGGGGGAAACATGCACCTACAATTTAACAAAACAGATAGGACTGTTATGCTCGCTCATATTGTGTCTAATCACCCTTCATTATCATACTTACCAATATCTCTGTGATCTAGAGAACCTTACATAAGACCGTAGTTGAACAATTTTATCCAGTATACTGTCTATCTATCTATCTATATGCTCAGGCTCAATCCCCATTTTGGAGGTAGCCGACTCAAGACAGAGCAAGAACAGGGAAAACACAAAAACAACATATATTGTATACTGTACACTGGATAAACACAACGGACGACCGCGTCACATGATACATGGCGGCTAAGGCTGCCTGCTAAGTTGCAGTTGAGATCATTAATGGTTATTATAAATAGAATTGGATATAAGACCGAATCCTGACCAACACTAGAGTTGATATGTTTAGGAAGTGAGCGATAGCCGCCCACAACCTCATCTATGAACCATTCAGAAAGAAATGGTACAAATAGACGGAGGGATATAATCTGCGATAAAATAATATAAATGCCACGTAATATTTCCATGATATACATATTTAAACTTAAGATTGTTAGTATTGCATAGCTATATATTTTCATGAGAGAGAGAGAGAGAGAGAGAGAGAGAGTCCACGGTCAAGAGCAAATATCGGAACCTTCTAAGAGGGTTATTAAACAGCATTTTCATCTACAGATCATTGTTCTTTGTTGTTGTTAGCAATGTATTTCGAGGTGAAAACCATTATCGATAAGGTTCTGTGTCACATAGCCGATAATTATAAGACTTTATACTGAAAATGTATACCCCTCGCATGGTAATACTTTGTGAAATGTTGGGGTCTCGGTATTGGAATAGTAAACTTCGTTGACGGAGGTAATTATTCTTTTCAGAAAAAGAGGGTATAACAATTTGTATTAGGAAATCGTATTTGTTTTAGAAATTGTGTTGGTTTATAGGTAAACATTACATACCCAACTTGGCAAACCATGGAATACTTTAGAGACACTGAATATCGTTTTTACATAACAAGACTTCATAAAATTGCAACTAATTTGCCTGATGCATATGCGATCTATGCAATGTTTAATATTTAGTTTTACATCCAATACGGTCTTTAGTGGATGAGTAGGAATAGTTTAGAACAAGTTATTTCTTAGCATTTCTCATAAGCTTATCATGGCACTATAGTAGAGATTAAGTTGGTGATAACGGTGAGAAGATAAAGAGCAAATGTGGCATGTAGGCCTAGGCCTAGAGCCGGTATGAAGGGAGGAGACAATATTAGAGGGGAGGCTACCTACACCTACAGTATATACACACTAGGGCTAGGCTATTAGAGGGGAGGCTACCTACACCTACAGTATATACACACTAGGGCTAGGCTATGATAAATATAGTCAACAACTGATATTGCTTACCTCTGTCTTACCAGAGCGTATAATATATATATATATATATATATATATATATATATATATATATATATATATATATATATATATATATATATGTATATATGTTAGTATAGCCAGGTAATAGATTCTCTTTTAAACAGACGAGGTTAAAGGCAATAGCAGTTTCAGCATTCAGGATTTTATTGTTATAGCTTTCAATAGTTCTAACAATTTTCCTCTGGGGTTCAGAGATGAGGTACAACAGGTTAGCAAAATTCATGGTGGAGCCAACGTTTCACAAGTAAACATCTTGCATCTTCAGGGAATGGAGAGGTAATGATTAGAATAGGGACAAAGCATCATATTTATACAAAATTCGAGGATCAAGAATAGGGAGGTGGGCGGAGCTACTGGGTGTGTGGTGGCTGTTCATTGGTGGAAGGCAGTCTATTCGCGAGACGGGCACTAAATCTTATCGGTGGTTGGTTGTTGGCTGTGGGTGGCTGTGATTGGTTGGTGTTGTCAGTTGTGTGCTGAGCGCGGAAGCGTACAGGAGGGGGGCACAGGGCGAGAGGAAGGGGGGCAGTATGCCTGTAGCGCTTGCCTGAAGGAAGAATTTGAAGGTCTTGTGTTTGGTTGTTGATGCTGGGGTTGAGTGTTTGGATGTATAGAGCTTCTAAAATAGCTAGTCTTCTGGGGTCTGATTCTTTGTCGAATATGGTGGTTTGTTTGTCTAGGTCGGCGCGAGTTAGGGCAAGATGGTGGGGGGCTTGATAGTGATCTTTTATAGCGCCAGATTGAAGGTGGAGGGTTAGTCGACGGGAAAGGCGAGTCTGTGTCATTCCAACATAGGATAGGGGTCCACAGTCCCCGGAGGTGCAAATATGCTGGTATATCACATGATCGTCTTTCGGTTGGTTGGTGGAAAGGGGGCGGTTACGGAGGACAAGGTTGGAGGTCTTAGGAGATTTGTAGTAAATAATGAGTTTTATTTTATTGTCAGGGTTGGTGGGGAGGACGTTTTTGTGAATTATTTCTTTCATAATGGATTCGTCTGTTGTGTGGTCGGAAGACATGTAGTTTCTGTAGAAAAATGTAATGTTATTGGCTGGGTTGGTGCTAGGGGGGTCTTGTTTGTACCATTTTTCTAGGTGGTGGTTGATGGAATTGGTGACGTCAGTGTTGGAATACCCATTGTTGACTAGGACCTGGGTGAGCCTTTCCAGTTCATTGTGTGTGTCATTCCAGGTGGTGCAATGGGTGAGGGCTCTCCTGACATAGGCGGCGATGGTGGACTGATGGTATCGTTTAGGACATTCACTTTCCCCATTAAGACATTGGCCATTGTTAGTAGGTTTGGTGTACACTGTAGTTTTGAAGCCGCGGTCGTGGAGGGAGACAAGGAGGTCGAGGAAGCGTAGATGTCCATCGGTGGTTTCTTCGTATGTGAAGTTGAGTCCGGAGGCGGCCATGAAGCGCTGCTGGAGGTCCCTGAGTTCCCAGGTCCTTCACCCGCACGAAGATATCATCGATGTACCTGCAGTAGACAGTGGGCTGGTGGGCAGCCAGGAGTTCCTCTTCGATAGTTCCCATGAAGAAATTGGCGAACAGGACCCCCAGGGGGCTTCCCATCGTTACACCGTCGATTTGCTGGTACATATTCCCGCGGGGGCAGAGGAAAGGGGGACTCCTTGGTACATAGTTCCAAGAGCGTCTTCAGGGCCTTCTCCGGGATGTCCAGGGGGGGCGTGTTAGGGCAGTGGTAAACTCGACGTAGGATAAAATCTATGGTCTTGTCAACGGGCACGTTGGTAAACAAACTCTCTACGTCGAGGGAGGCGATGATGTGGTCGTTAGCTGGGGGGGCATCTCGTAGAATTTCTAGGAAGTCATAAGCAGAGTTGAGGTTGTATTGCCGAGGAACAAAAGGGGTGAGGAGTTTCTTCAGGGCCTTGGCAGTCTGGTAGGTAGCAGTAGGGATCTGTGATATGATTACCTACGGAAAATGGACGACATTCTTAGTGATAAAAACAAATTCAAAAGGATCACTCGCAACCCTACTGACGAAATAAAAAGGAAAGCCAACACCACCATCACTGCTATCAACCCAAAGCCGATGGCGTACACCTAAAGAAACTCATCGGCGAATTCACCCCAGGTTATGCTTACGGTACTATAAAAACCCACAAACCCGGGAACCCCCTCCGCCCCATCATATCACAGATCCCTGTTTACTTGTGAAATGTTGGATCCACCATGAATTTTGCTAACCTGTTGTACCTCATCTCTGAACCCCAGAGGAAAATTGTTAGAACTATTGAAAGCTATAACAATAAAATCCTGAATGCTGAAACTGCTATTGCCTTTAACCTCGTCTGTTTAAAAGAGAATATATATATATATATATATATATATATATAATAATATATATATAATATAGATATATAATATATATACATATATATATATATGTATATATATATATATATATATATATATATATATATATATATATATATATATATATATACCGGTATATACTGTATATATATATATATATATATATATATATACTGTATATATTATATATATATTCTTATGTTATTTACACCAACCAGCTTTACTGGACACAACTCCGTGTGTCCAGGCATTTTGGCTCGAACGTCCCTTGATTTTGGCACTGTCACTCTTTCAACTATGGGGGAGGCACTCGCTATAGGCAGTTATGCCTTTTGCCTCCCTCAATCACATAGAAAAAAAAAAAAAAAAAAAAAATATATATTATATATATATATATATATAGATATAATATATATATATATATACATGTATATATATATATATATATACAGTATATATATATTCTGTCTCGTTTTTTTGGTAGATTTATTTAAGGGGAGAAGGATACCAGGCCCCCGCCCCCGATCCCCTTTAGCCGACTTCTACGTCTCGCCGGAGAAAAGCGGTGGTGGAAATTTTTCACCCCTCCACCAGAGAGGAGATGGGGAAATATTGGAACAAGTAGAGTGTTTTAAATATCTAGGAGGAACGATAAGCAGGAGTCGAGGTATGGAAGTCGAGGTAAAACAGAGAGTGTGTGAAGGAAGGAAGGTTTTCGGAGCAATGGGAAGTATGTGGAAGACGAGAAATCTCGGAGTGAAAGTAAAAAGTGCACTGTATCAAGGAATTGTTGTGCCAACAGTGATGTATGGGGCTGAGACATGGGCTCTGAAGAAAAAGGAGAAAAGAGGGCTGGATGTGATGGAGATGAGCTGCTTGAGGAGTATGTGTGGAGTTACTCGTAGAGACAGATTGAGGAATGAAGAGATACGTAGGAGAGTGGGGCAGCAGGAACATTTGTCAGCCAGAGTGGACAGAAGGGTGCTGAGCTGGTATGGTCATGTTGAACGAATGGGAGATGAAAGGCTTACAAAGAGAATATGTGAGTCAGGTACAAGGGGAGATAGAAGGGCAGGAAGACCCCCTTGAGATGGAGAGACTGTGTAAGAAAGGCTTTGGATGATAGAGGAATGACTATAGATCAGGCAGGGGAAGTGGTGGTGGACAGGAGTGAATGGAGAATGCTTGTGAATAGTTGAGTGAACACGTGGTCATTTGGAGTAAGGGGTCGGGCGCAAGTTCGACTAGATAATAGTCCATCAGGCGCCTGGCCCGGGGGGACGATTAATATGAAGGGTGTGCCTGGAAGTGTGGTGGGACGGCTTGTGGCTTTGGCTCCGCTGCATGTCTGCCTGCCGAGATCGGAACCTCTCCGGGTGGTCAGGGGCCGGGAGAGTGCTGGAGCGACCTTGGTAACCCTGGTCTCTGGGTCTTCTCCTGGGTGACCTGGATGTGTGTGAGTTTGTGTTTTTTATCTGTGTTTATTTGTTGTTTTATGTTGTTTTTGTGTTTTCCCTGTTCTTGCTCTGTCTTGAGTCGGCTACCCCCAAACTGGGGATTGGGCCTGAGCATATAGATAGATAGATAGATATATATATACAGTCAAGTGCACAGAAACGCAATAATTTCCAACATATCCTTGTCATACCAATTCATAAAAATATATCATACCTGTTTTTCACACAAACACTCCACAGGTCAAGAATAAGGTCAAGTTTGACATTTTACTTATATAATATTTCACGAACCCAACTGAATACATTTATAACAATATTCAAGAAAACAAAATATATATATAATCCTATTAAAGGCCGAATCACAGTTGGGTATGCAATATTTTGTTTTCCAAATGCGAAGAAGAATCTTTTTGCTCTATTGATTTTTTCGAAATAAATACATTGATGTAAGACTACTTGTGTACCTACTGTAAACCAATCTTCAGGAAGGAACCAATGTTCCTCACTCTCCACCACCCCTCTCTCTTACTTATACCTAATATCGTAATCTCTTCTAAGCTTGTACTTTCTGCCCTCTCTGGGCTTCATACTAAGAAGGAATATGGACCGGATGGCATTCCTCCTGCTGTACTCAATAACAGTTATTCTGTGCTGACTCCCAGCCTAAGTATTTAGTCTCTATTTTTACTCTTAACATATTTCTTTCTTGCTGGAAGTTTGCTCTCATTCAACCTGTCCCAAGAAACGGTGACCACTCTCAACCCTCCATCTATAGTCCAATTGCTCTAATTTCTTCCATATCTAAATTTTTTAAATTATTCATAATTCATAATGTCTTAAGCACTTATCTTTGTATATTCTACTTCCAGATCGCCAAAATGGTTTCCTTAACCCAAGGAGCACGATAAGCTTTCCAGAAGGTTTTCGTAGGCGACGGCAATAAGCCTTCTGGAAGCGAGATATTGAAATGTGTACAAAAACCATGCCAACAGGCTTAAGCCGCAGCAAATTTAATCAGGAATAGGCCATCATGGCATCTATCGTTACCAAACATCATAAAACAGTTGCACCTTCCATACACTCATACACCATTATTATCGTATAGACGGTGGCAGGGCTCTGGGACCGTCACTCATCCCCAGATATATACCGTATGGTATACATATAGGATACCTGTGCAAAGGAGGGAGCAGGGTTCCCTGTATTGAGTGAAAGATTACATGCAACATCTATCAATACACAGAGGGAGGGAGGAGAGGCGAAAATCCTCCTCCCTTCCTCAATTCTGTCATTCCCGACTTGTGTATACCTGACCTTGTACATGTAAGTGTTTTATTCATTCCCTACACCTAAATTTGGGTCTTAAATTTTCACATATTATGCTTTGTGGTCCAATAATATTTCTTTATAAGGGAGATATAAGGGATATTATATAATTCCTCCTTTCCCTCCACCTATGCTGATCGAACCAATACAATGGTGGGCGGATGCCTATTTTTCGCCAACCGTGCAACTCCCGACCATGGCCACAACATATCCAAATAATGTTTTTGTAAAAAACCTTCGCTGTGGGATGTGTTGGTGTGATATCAACATGTTGATATGCATTACAGTAAGTTTTGCGATGGTGCAATGGTGACCTCAGCCAATAATTTGCACCAGGGGTGGCTAAGTCTTAGGCTTCTTAGGTTAAAGACCGTTCTACTGGTGATCTTCTTTCTTATCTTACTAGCTTTTGGTTATCCCCTTGCAGGACCTTGGTGAAACCTTCTTTATTGCGCTAGATTATCGGAAGCCTTTGAAAGTGTCTGACATAAATAACTATTTTATTAACTAGCTGCACTTTTATCTCAAATCTGGTGGATTACATAATTATATGCTTTCATTAATTTCATTGGAGGTGTTTGGTGTTGTGGTGAAATTAATAAAACATAGATTATCAGTAGGTTCAGGGATATTGCGTAGCGAGGCTGTTCTTAATGATCTGTGCCCCATGAGTATTCTTTCCTCTCACTTAAACATTAGTCTACCATAGTGCGGTGGGAATATGAACATGATTAGATTATTATCCAGTATTCGAGAATGGATAATAAGTCGTAGGCGTGTGCATAAACCTTTAACCGTCTTGGTGGTGTAATGGTTAAGGTGTCTAAAAATCTGTGTGTGATAACCCGGCTCGAATCCTGGTGGATCACATATATGCTTTCATTAATTTCATTGGAGGTTTGATGTTGTGGTGAAATTAATAAAACATAGATCTCCTCTCTGGCCGTTCCATAGCTGCAGTTCTTGACAGCCATTGCTCACTTCCTCAACCTATCAATTTCTGTCTTCCTCAGGGTACTGTCCTTTTTCCAGTTCTCTTTTCAATATTCATTAATGATCGCCTAAACTGTATCTCTAATCCTACCCACTCATATGCTGATAACTCTACCTTACACTATGCAACTAGTTCTCCACAATGACCCAGCATGCAATCACTCTAAAACTCACGTGATATCACCTATCTTCTGATCTATCAACTATATCCGATGAGTGCAGAGAAAATCATGTTACTTTTAATGCTTCCAAAACCCAATTTC